>OZ023314.1:59853873-59949854 GCA_964007375.1 Ophion obscuratus
CCTAAATGATTTTGAAAATTGGAAAAAAAAGTATTTTTTTATTGCGAAGTGTATGCATTTTTTTTCGGAAAATAATTTACTTATTATATTATTTATTTATTCAATTATTTGTTATTCTACATTTATCAAATAGTCTTGCTTCCCGTAGACCTTGATTTGCAATAAAAATTCAACATTTTTTTCATTTAGATCATGTGTAGTTTCTATTTTACAGTAATTAAGGGATCATCGCAGTGTAACGGGTCATAAAAATTCCTAATTTTCGCGATGTTTTTTCGATGGTCAAAATACGCTAATCAGCCTGATTATTTTTATGTCAAATGTCTTCCATAAAAAGGAGTCTTCACGGTATACACGGTTGTGGCCGTAAATACTGTCTGAGACAATGTTTGTAAAAAGATTATTAATCAATATGAAAGCCGCTATCTCGCTATGGAGGTTTTTTAAAACCAAAATTCACAAAATGGCGGCCGTTTAAAAAAAGTATCGAACTTAGCCATTTTTTTCGACAGTTTTTTGTGAAAAAAACGAAGACTTGATTAAAAAAAGCTCCCATACCAAGATAAAGAATGGCATGAAGAAGGTTGTTTCCAAATTTGAGACGGATAGCTTGATAACCTTTCCTTTTCGAAAAACGTCATTTCGAGAAAAACGCGTCCGTCCGTCTCACGCAGCTGGTCGAATCCCTTTTTTTGCGAAAGGCAACCGGAATAATTCGAATTTCGCCCCAAAAATCGAACAGCATGTTCATAACAGTCTATACTATCGGATAATGCAAAAAAATCGTTTTTTTGAAAATACTACACTGTAATGATCCCTTGATCGATTTTCAACATTTCCCACTTTTTCTTGGTTCATATTCTGCGTATGGGTGTTATCGAAAGGAAATGTTTTCCCTGGTTTTTATCAGATTAATCCCGCCGACGCCACGTGTCACGCCGTCTGACAACCTTCGCCGCAATCCGTTTAAAATTCTCCTCTACTTTGAAAGATTAATTTAAAAAATATCTTGTAACAGCCAAAAGTAGTATTTAATAAAACATTCCCTAAGTATCTTAACAGTGAAGAAATCTTTCCTTCAAGGGGTTGCGTGGGTTTGAAAATTTAAAAAAATCTATTTAAATCAATTTTATTATTATTTTTTATCTAATATATTAGGCAAAAATAATGGATTTCTTTTTGAACACCTAATATTATCAAGATGATTTGTCTAATCTATCATCAATATTATTTTTATTATCTAATAGTTTATTATAGTTTATTTAAATTTTATTATATAATTTATTATCTAATTATCATTTATTTAATGTCTAGAGTATTCTCCCAAAGTTTCAAGTCAATCGGAGTAAAAGTCTAGGAGAGAGAGCCTTGGAGAATGCTCCCCGTTGGAAAAGACCGGCCGGGAGAAACGCAGGTGACCGCATTTTTCTCAAAACACTATTTTTAAAGTCGGTGGACACGATTTTTCAAAAAACTAATGCACCCATCTTATTGAAACCGATCTTCAATGATGAAAAAAAATCAAATTTCAATTTTTCTTCAATCCTTCGTTCAACCACGAGCTATAGTTATCTACTAAGAGAAAAAAGTTGGTTTTTTAATTTCAGATGAAGCTATCATGAGTTATCCTGACCACCACGAGGACACTTTTTTAAGGGGTCTCCGGGAACCAGGTCCCACCAGCTGAATTTCCTAAATTTTTGGATACCATTTTTTAAAAATATTGTTGAAATGTTACTTTTTTATGTGCTTAACATTTTGAATAAAATAATGTATATATTATTATTTTTTTTTAATAGAGAAAATATGCTTTAGAGAGAGAGAGAGAGAGAGAGAGAGAGAGAGAGAGAGAGAGAGAGAGAGAGAGAGAGAGAGAGAGAGAGAGATACAGTTTAATATGCCTTAGTTTAAAAAACTTTCGGGCAAACAATGTACATACAAAATATTGCTTTCTACCGCAGTAGTACTTAGCGGAACTACCACAGTAGTCTTTAACAAACGAAAAAAACGAAAAATGATAAACTTAAACTGAAATAATAATTATAAAACAAAAAAAAAAAAAAATAGAGTAAGGTAACGCATGGTTGAACAAATTAAAGCCAAAATACTACAAAATAGCGCAAAAAATGACGCAGAAAATGCTTGAAGTGCTTAAAGTGCATGCCTATCTGAAGCATACAGGGTTAACCAAGTGGCAAAAGAGACTATCAAAAGAAATAAAAAGAAATAAGAAATAATGCATAACCCAAATATCCAACAAGTCCGGTGACCTTAACCAAACTTATGAAATAACGCACGCAGATTATCCAGTAAAGAAATAAAGAAAAAGATATAACGAGATTACAAAAAATAACGAAATCACGCACGCAAAATAAGCCACCAGAGTAAGCAAATTCTATATATTAGGAAAATAAAATAAAATAAAATAAGATAAAAAATAAAATAGAATGTGCCCAGAAGGCAAAAAGAAAAAGAAAAAAGAAAGCGAAGAAAGCAGAAAAACAAAATGGAACAAAATAAAGCAAAAATAAAACAAAATAGCCAACATCAGAAAATTATAATAAATAATCAAAAAGAGTCAAACTCGAACCAAAGCACTGGACCCCCGACTGACCCACTCAACGCCCTCCTCTCAGCAACTCACCACCGAGCAGATGCTCAAAAAGTCGCAATTTGAAGATGTCCAGCGAGGGAGATCTTGTTACACTCACCGGTAACGAGTGCCAAAGACGACATGCCGAAACAGAGACCGAGTTACTATAAATTAATGTCCTGGCGAAAGGGATGGCAAATGTGGAGGGAGGCAATCTTTGCGACACGCGAATACCCGGATCAACTCTATTGAATAACTCCTGAATATAATCAGGCACGAAGTCATTTAGCACTTTATACACCAAAATTCCCAGGAAGTAAGTGCGTCTATTCCTCACCGAAAGCCATCTCAGCCGATGTCGAAAAGCCGTTACATGAGCATCCCTCCGCAAATTAAAGGTAAAACGAATCCCACTATTTATGAGCCTTTGAAGCTTTATGTCGATCGTCTCAGGGAGGTTACAAAAAACAGTTGAACAATAGTCAAGTCGCGGAAAGATCAACGTGCTTATTAATTTTGCTCTTAGATCCGTGGGCAGAGAGTTGCGGTGATATTTCAATTTATGGAGAATGCCATGCACGTCACGAGAGATTTGAGCCACATGGCGCTTCCAGGATAGAGAGTCAGACAGCATCAAGCCTAGATTTCGATGCTCAGAAACAAAGGGTAGTGGGGTGTCGCCTACCGAGATTTGCGGGCGATCTTCCAGTGTCAGAGCCCTTATGCGGGCATTGCTGCCCAGAACAAGGACCTTCGACTTTGGCAGACTCAAAGACAACCCATTTGTAGTCGCATACTCAAAAATCGCGTTGACATCCTCGCCAATCAATTCAAGAGTTCGGTTTAGCTCCGACGGCAAACAACTGCGATAAATCTGAGTGTCATCGGCGAATACCATGTGGCTCGAAAACTTTAAACACTCAGAAATATCGTTGACGAAAAGGGAGAAAAGCAGGGGACCCAACACCGAGCCCTGAGGAACACCCACGTTCGTGGCAAGCCACGCAGAGCTATGGCCTTGCTCGTCGACAACTGTCTGCACACGACCAGTCAGATATGAATAAATCCACTTAAGGACCGAGTCCGAAAACCCAAGTCTTTTCAGCTTACATAGAAGGATTTGGTGAGGCATCTTGTCGAAAGCCTTGCTAAAGTCAAACATGACAAGTACAGTAAGCATCCCTCGGTCAATGGCTCTCCTCACATCATCGCAAATTCTTATCAAGGCAGTTTGGGTCGAAAACCCTACTCTATACGCGGATTGTCTGGCGTCCAGAAAATTCATAGACTCAACAAAGGTGACCATTTGATCCTTGATTATGCGTTCGAAAAGCTTTGATATTTCTGGTAAGTTGGCAATCGGACGAGTATCGGACGGCGATTTGGGAGTCCTGACTTTAGATAGAGGTCGAATGTGAGCTCTCTTCCACACCGAAGGAAAGTAACAGAGACTAGTCGAATTATTAAACAATGTAACTAAATGATTCACGACCGCAGTTGTGGCATTACGGAGACTGAAAGCTGATACTCCATCTGAGGCCTCAGTAAGAGAGGACGACTTCAGTAAGCCGAGTTGACGACGAATTGTGTCACCACTAATCGGCAAGAACGAAAAACTAGCTCCTTGACTAGGAATATCGGCAAGCACAGATTCAATGTGACTCCAGTCCAGAGCGACCGTAGTCGAGGAGACCGACGCATAGTATTCATTTAGTGACTGAGCTGTAAAGAAATTAAGGGGAGAAGTCAATGTCGATTTAATCAGGCCCAGTCTCCTCAGTTCTTTCCAAAGGACCACAGGGTCAGATATATGAAGTAGTTTTTCACGATGAAAGTCGTTTTTAGCTTTCCTGATGTCATGCGTCAGTTGATCCCGATTACGCCTATATTCCGCAAGGCCGAGCAGGCTATTTGCTCGTCTCGCAGTCTGGTACATCCGATCCTTACATTTAATACGTTGCCTGAGTTCTTCAGTTAGCCACGGAGCCGGCGGTCGAGACACAGGGAAAGTCCTCCAAGGAGCATGTACATCCATGGCAGAGACTAATGCGGAAGAGAGATGCTTTGCATTTTGTTCCATCGAGAGAGAGAGAGAGAGAGAGAGAGAGAGAGAGAGAGAGAGAGAGAGAGAGAGAGAGAAATATTAATAGTCCGGAAGTATTGCGATGTTCTCCTATAGAGTTGCGCGAAAAGCGACGACGTTCGAGTTATTGGGGAGTACAACGGAAGAATACGCGGCGGCAATGATGTGACAAATATGCCTATATTTTGACTATAGCTATATTTTTTTCCTCTCTTGTCGCCGTATTCGGTTACTTCCGATAAGAGATTCGTGGCGAACCTCAGCGTGCTACAGCTGTTCATCGTCCACGCTCTTAATATAATCTTATTGGCTTCGTGCTACATTTATGTGTGTGTGACAGAGAGAAAGAGATACGTTAATCGTATTGCGATGTTCTTTCATAGAGTTCCGAGAAAGAGCGTTCGAGTTATTGGGGAGTGCAACGAAGGAATACGTGGCGGCGGCATTGACGCGTCAAACAGACGACCTATATTTTTTCTCTCTTCTCCGTATTCGGTTACTTCTGATAAAGAGACGATCACGGTGAACCTCGGGGTGATACAGCTGTTCATCGTCCACAAGCCACTGCCTCTCTGGATACCGATAAAGAAATCCTTGAGATTATTCGTATATGGTTCCCTTTAATTATTTGCTAAGGTTATCGTCCTGCTTGATCAAAGGTTGATAGAGGAGGGTTTTGAAAAGAAAAAAAACATAAAACATGTATGATCTTTAAGATTGATTTATTGAGAATAAGACAAAAATCAATCATAAGGTTCGAGTATCCAATTTTTCAGCGCCTGTACATTTTTCATAGCACAATTAAACTTTGTAGAGTTTTCGTGATAGGGACATCCAGCGGGTACCGGCTTGTGCAACTTTTGAATCGCAGGGCAGTCGAGTAGTTCTAGATTAACAATGCGTCCAGGTTCCTCCTCCATCAAGATTGTTGCCATTCAGTCTTTTTTCTCCGACCCCTTCACATAGATCGTTCGAGCATTTTCTAAAACGCCGCGAATTATTTCCGATGCTGCTTCATATGGGATCGCACCGAAGCACCACGGTATATCATGGAAATTACGTGTCAGCCATGCATTCGTACATCTATATTTTACGGGTAAATCGTTCCATGCACAAGGCGGTCCGAAGACAAATGTGATCGGGGGCACATTACAATCACACAGCGAAACCATCGAACATTCTTTGAACACAAACTCGTTGGACGGTTTTTTAAAACCCTGGAGGTCAACTATGTACTCCATCTTGAGCGAGACTGAGCTAAATATCATAATTTCGATGATTTATATCAATTTTCCTATACCCCCACCCTACTTTTCATAATGCTCGAGGATGATGAGTCTCTTCGATGACATCGCATGCGTGCGTGTGACAAAGATGCCATACCGCACGATGACAAGTATACCAAATGTGTATGATTGCATCATAATTCTGCGAATTGCTTATGTCGAGTCCGACGACGAATTTGCGCATGCCGACAAGGGTGCCAGGTTACACCTAAGAAATTCTGGAAGATAAGGATGCCACATAGAAATTGGCGACAACGATATCAGGTTACTTATTGCACAGCCATTGTATCATAATTCTGGGAATTGTTTATGTTGAGTTCGACGATGAATTCACCCCATACCAGGTTACACCGAAGAAAGATAAGGATGCAACGTAGTGTTTTATAAACATTGCCGACAAGGAGGTGACTTATTGCGCAGTGATTTGCACTACAAATTCAGCCGCTGCAGTAGTGCGCGATCATTCTTACAACGGCATCGTCCAGAGTAACCCATTGTGTGAGCTTTCGAATATTACCACAACAACAAAAAATGGAATCGGAGAAGTGTTTGAAATTAATAAGCATCATGGAGGATGCTTAAAAACGATTGGAAAGTGCATCTACGGAAGAAGTGGAAAAATGGTCCAAATATCAGACTCAGAATATCAGACTCCTCAACAAAATCCTGAAAACACCGGGTTTATCGAGTGGCGAAAAAACGAGGATTTAAACGACGATCTCTCAGCTCAAATCTCTGAGTGAAAAATTTCAGGCTCATCAATGAGCAGGCGGAACCATTGGTGCACGCGGCAAAGCATCCGATCGCGTTCGTTGGGTACATTTGGAGTCCGCATTTCAAAATCGCATACGAACTGGTGGTGAATCTCATACCCACAATTATGTACGATCGTTCCTGTCTGATGCCAAAGTCACCACTGTCAAGCAGCTCTCAAAGGTGCTTACGAAGGACGGAAATTTGAAGGCGAACGTCGCGTTGGCGTGCAAATTTGCCACGATGAAAAATGGCGACGTGATTGAAGAAAATAAATATTTAAACACACGCAACGACGCGATTCTCGCATCTACAGACATTCAGAAGTGGTTCGACGAGAATGTGACGGATCGTCTCCTGGTGGACGTCGAAGACTTTCAAGAACGCGATTCTGGCTCGTCGATACGTGAGATTATCAACTTGACAGTCAACATCAACCACTACGTACCACTGCATGAAGACTTCTCAACGTACGTTGATCTTCCGCAGGATATACGACAGAAGAAGGCTGTTGTGAATGTGAAGAACAGAGATGAATTCTGCTTCTTGTGGACTGTGACGGCGGCACTCTATCCGGCCGAAAATCACGTTGATCCCAAGTAAAACAAAGTCGCACAAAGATCTTCCCCTTTGTCCCGAGCACATTGTACCACCTGGCAGTAAAAATTCAAAATTAATGACGACATTTTTTGCATAAGATAAATACGTTGTTCATTATAAAAAATTGAAACAATGCTTGAATTTTGGAATGGAATTGTTAAAAATTCACAGAGTCTTGAGGTTTGAACAAGCTCCCTGGCTCAAGACATCCATCGATCTTAACGCGGAATTACGGAAACAAACAACGAAGGAATTTGAAAAGATTTTTTTCAAATTGATGAATAACGCGGTATTTGGAAAAACCATGGAAAATGTAAGAAAACAGAAAGATGTGAAACTCGTGACAAAGTGGGAAGGTAGATACGGTGCAAAGGATCTCATTGTGAAACCCAACTTCCATAGCTGCACCGTATTCGATAATGATATCGTCATAATTGAAATGAATCGCGTCAAAGTACATTTCAATAAGCCCATTTTCGTTGGATTTTGCATTCTCGATCTATCGAAAACCTACATTTACGATTTTCACTATAACTATATTAAGAAGACCTTTCGCTGTCACGCAAAGCTAAGTACACGGACACTGACAGCCCCTTGTACCATTTCAATGTTCCCGGTATATATGATTATGTAAAGCGTGATGTGTATCGATTCAATACTTCCGATTATCCAGCGAGCAATAGTTATGGCATACCCTTGGTAAATAAGAAAGTTCTCAGTCTAATGAAGGACGAAATGAGTGGTAAAATAATCAAGGCATTTGTAGGCTTACGAGCAAAATTGTACGCGTTCAAAGTTTTCGGTGAAGAAAAGGATAAAAAATAAGCCAAGGGTATAATCCACGTTAAGAACAATCACATTTGTAGATTATGAAAAATGTTTATTCGATCAGCAGAATGTAGTGAAAGGTCAGTATTTGATTCGACGCGAAAAACACCAAGTCCATACCATTAAGCAGACAAACTTAGCATTAAGTTCGTTAGACGATAAGCGTATTATTTTACCTGATACTACGGATACCATGGGGATATAAAAAATTTAAAAAATCACACACACACACATACACCTATATATATTGTGACGTGGCAAATCTGCGCACGTCACAAAGTAAGGCTCGGCAGGGTGAGATGGCATTTTCCGCCGGTGAAAACCCCTCTCTGCGGTCCAACAGCACGCTCCGTTAATCGCGCTACTCTTCTATATATTAATTTATGTTATTTCGACCCCAAAAATTTTCCATGTACGACCGTGAGCGAACGAAGACGTCGGAAGTCTTATCGAGGGATAAGAGCGGGAAAAGTCACGGCGAGTAAATGGCGAGGCAGATCGAGCGTCGGACATGTAGAGATCCATCCTCCAGATCGACCTTCCAGCAACGGGTTGCCGGCTCGAAGCCTCACTCCAAACCGTCATACTCACGGTAACAACCCCGTGTATCGCCTCGGAGGTATAACAAAGACAATTGGAGAGCCAAGCGAGTTAGCCTTACTACCTGACGAGCGCCACCTGTCCCGCCTCTGTTCGCGTCGCGATTTCAAATTAATCGGCGTGAACCGCGATCGAGAAGGCCTAGGGACACCCGTGAGTAGGTGAGGGGTGAGGGCCGGAGCCCGCGTTCGTGAAGGCGATACAAAAACGGAGAAAGGACTCTGTTCTCAACCGTCATCGAGGGAAGGTGTCATCTGCCCTGCCACGCCAAAGCCGGACGAGAAATCGACGCTACCTATTTCAAAGGACGAATCTGAGGGAATCCCGGAGTCGTCTCGCTGAGAAAACCGGTAGGACGGTCGCGTCGCTCGTTTCGTATTAAGAGTTGTGGGGAATAGTAGTTTAGCGAAATATTTGGATTATTCGAACTTGTGCGAGTAGAGCGATATCGTTGCGGCGGAAATCGTGGCGGAGTGGGTTACAAAACAAAAAGGAAAAGGGAAATTTAAATAACAATAATAAAAATCATCACGCCAGAAGATCGCGCGGCGTTCCTTTCGATTGTCCGGGATATTAGTAATAACCGCCGCGAGGGGTTTATCGTATAAATACTTGAGACAGAGTCCGATTTTTTTTTGTTTGTTGTGAATGGTGCATGAACGAAAGGTTGGATGAACGTTTAATTGTGTTAGAGGAGGAAAATTGTCGCGAAAACCGCCATACGCACTGCGTGCAATTGTGAAAACCCGTCAATAAATGTGATTTCACGAGTGTGAACGACAGAGATCGTTGTAATCGGATTAAATTAACGCGTCGCCTACGTCCCACCCCCTCTACCGTGTAGAACGAGTCGGAGACAGCCGGGACACGAGAGCCGTTCTGCGAGTGCCTTATAAATTTCGTCACGAGAAAACTCGTGGCTGGCGCCCAGCTCACTCGCGGAAATCGGTGAATTTGTGGGGAAAATAAAATATCACGGGTTGGAACCAAACGAGATCCCGTGGCAAAATATTCGGTCACAATATATATATACAGGGTGTCCCAGAACTCAACGTCAAGTCGAAACGGGGTGACAGGATTGATTGTAACCATCATGAGAAAAATCAGAAAAAAATCTATCCCATGCAGTTTGAAAATTATGGGCATTTAAGAGAAACCTAGAAATTTGGTCAAACTGTAACCATTATTCAGTTATTGTGGTTAATTTTTATTATTTTTGTTCATTTAAACTTTGGAACCGTAACCCTAAATAACATTTCTAGAATCACAGTCAAAAATAATGACACAATTGCCCCAAGTTTCCTAGAATTAAGACTATTTGTTAAACTATGAATTTAAAATTTTTTAAATTTGTCTACTTTGAAAGGCCCTGCTTTAAAAAAAAAGTACTAGAGTGCCTTGGCAAGTGCCATTAAAAGTTGGCGCATTAAATCAGGATTGTAAAATGGTACAATACTTGTTAGCTTCATACTAAAAAAAACGAATAAAAAAATTAAAACCTCAAGTAACCCGATTTTTGCTAACCCATTTTACTCAGTTAAAATGTTTTTTATTCGCACAAGCTCTTGGTAGGTTCTTAATTTTACGGCAAAATGATGAGAGAGATGGATAGTGGACATGTTTGCCATGAGTGAGAGAGACAGATAGTGACGCCACTTTTACCAAAGTCAACAAAAGTAAGTAAAATTAATAAAATAATGAAAAATCGTGACCTAGTTTAGGTTTATTGGAATAAAAGTCAGATACATAGGGAAATAACATTTTTTATTACAGCAAATGTTCAAACTGTTTGCCATCAGCCTCAATACACGCCCTACATCTTCTTAAAAAAGATCTACTTATTAGCCGGGCATATCCTCGAGAGTTGATGTCCTCAGCAGCTTGAGAAATTCGTTCACGCAGCTCGGCTACGCTCTCAATGGGCTTTGAATAAACTTTTTCTTTGAGAACGCCCCAATAAAAAAAAATCCAGGGGATTTAAATCTGGGGAACGGGCTGACCACGAGATAGTGCCTGAATGTCCAATCCACCTTCCCGAATATTCCTGGTCAAGGAAATCTCTTACTTGCACTGCGTAATGCGCTGGGCAGCCATCTTGTTGATACCACATGTGGCGACGATCTGTTAGTGGTACGTCCTCTAACAAATTTGGTAAATTTTCTCGTAAAAAATGTAGGTAATTCGTGCCATTCAAGTTCTCACGCAGCTCAAAAGGCCCAACAATTTTGCCGTTTAAAATTCCGGTCCACAGGTTTACTTTAAAGCGATACTGGGATCTGTCTTCTCGCATTAAATGTGGATTCTCCACATGCCACTCGTGAAAATTTTGTAAGTTTATGTAACCATCTTTTTTAAATGTAGATTAATCTGACCAGAGCATTTTTTGGATAAATTGGGGATTTTCATTATGCCTCTGTAACATTGTTCTACAAAATGAAATCCTTTCAGGATAATCTCGAGGGAGAAGCCTTTGAACTCGTTGTACGTGAAACGGATGCATTTCGGCTCTTTGTAAAATACGATATGCTGTGCGTTTGGGTATTCCCGTTCTTTCTTCAATTACACGAACGGAAATACTTGGGTCATCTGCGACCTCTTGCAACACTTCTTCCTCGTAAGGAAAGCGAGGTCTACCCGTATTGATTCGGGAAATGGCCGCCCTCCGTGAGTGAACGGTGCACATTAACAAACACGCGGTGATCCGGATAGCGCTCTAAATTTGGATATCTTTCACGATAAAGTCTAGCGGCGGCACTTGCGTTGCATCTGCATTCTCCATAAATGAGGTGCATGTTCGCATATTCTTGTGAAGTGTAGCGCGTAGGCATGGTAGATAACATGGATGCCAACACAAAAGTCCAATTCCAAAAGAGAGAAGCCAAAGTTGCCGGTATGTAATCAACGAGTCCAATTCACAAAAATCCAAGTCCAATAAGAGAAGCCAAAGTTGTCAGTACTAAATCAACACAAGCGTATACGGAAAGGTGCGCAGTAGACGAATGAGCGAAACGTACTAACTGGTGTCAGACTGGTAGCGTAGCCACTTGCTTGGTATGGCGTCTGTATCTGTTTCATTCGCACTCGTTTAAACGACGCATCTCCGTCTCACTGCGTGGCGTCACTATCTGTCTCGCTCATTCATGGCAAACATGTCCACTATCCATCTCTCTCATCATTTTGCCGTAAAATTAAGAACCTACCAAGAGCTTGTGCGAATAAAAAACATTTTAACTGAGTAAAATGGATTAGCAAAAATCGGGTTACTTGAGGTTTTAATTTTGTACTCGTTTTTTTTAGTATGAAACTAACAAGTATTATACCATTTTACAATCCTGATTAAATGCGCCAACTTTTAATGGCACTTGCCAAGGCACTCTAGTACTTTTTTTTTTTAAAGCAGGGCCTTTCAAAGTAGACAAATTTTGAAAATTTTAAATTCATAGTTTAACAAATAGTCTTAATTCTAGGAAACTTGGGGCAATTGTGTCATTATTTTTGACTGTGATTCTAGAAATGTTATTTAGGGTTACGGTTCCAAAGTTTAAATGAACAAAAATAATAAAAATTAACCACAATAACCGAAAAATGGTTACAGTTTGACCAAATTTCTATTTTTTTCTTAAATGCCCATAATTTTCAAACTGCATGGGATAGATTTTTTTTCTGATTTTTCTCATGATGGTTACAATCAATCCTGTCATCCCGTTTCGGCTTGACGTTGAGTTCTGGGACACCCTGTATATATATTTGATTGCCCTTTATTTGAAAAACCTCTACAAATCCTCTAGTACAGGCAATAGGGAATTTTTTCCTGCACTAAATTACAGGAGTTATTTTTTTCATAAATAGGTTCAGTATGACGTACTGAATGTAAATTCACAAAATCCTTACAAATTTTAAGGGCGGAAGTGCCGCCATTTTGAGAAAAACCGCTTCGGCCTATATCTCCGTAACCGTGCACTCTAGGCCCAAAATGATAATGACCTTTATTGTAGATAATGATATTTTCTATCTTTTTTGTTCAATAATTTTTTTTGTATCACTAACTATTAACAACTTATACGACTGCCAAAATTCATTTATTGACTTTTTGATCAATATCTCCTTGAATAATTGTTTAAGCAACGAAATGCTAATAATCTAACTTTTAGATCTACAAATTTCCTACAACTTTTACTTGAAACTTTTTGTCCGCAAATAAATATTTATGAAGTTATAACGCTTTCTATGTTGCACTATCGGGTGGAAGGTTAATAAAAACGCGGGATGCATAGAATAATGATGAAAATTCTTTAAATATGTCCAAAAAATATTAATGAGGTAACAAATAGCAATAAATAATTTGCTTTCTTAACTGCAAAAAAACAGCAACTACCTGATGGAATTTTTTTCAAATTTATGTTATATTTTATGCAATTCACCCTTCGATTCGAATTGCGAATTCGAAGAATCTACTTCGAATGGCCCTTCAATTATCAAATAATTAATTGACAGCATAATAAATCAAACAAATAACAAAACGGGAATTTATTTAAAAAAAAAACGAAGGAAAACTTCATTTTCAAGAATGTACAAGAATGAATCAGACATTTTCTTCGAGTCTCGCGCGTTTAACGAGCGGTGAAGATTCAACTTCACACTCTTCTTTCTCTTCGTCGCATTCTTCGGTGGTATATAATGTCTTCGATGCCTCGATTATGATTTCGTCAGACTGATCAATAACATCTTCATCAACGTCGTCTCTTTGGTTGACGATCATTTCCGCCTGATTGGAGCACGTTCCCTCTGCGCAGTTCTCACAAATAATAGTGTATTGCAACCCTGATTTTCGGCACCCACACGCTCTGCCACAGCCTGTTCTGCATTTGCATGAAATGCAGTCCAGTAAACTCGGTGGTGCAATCGGCATTGTCGATGGGATAGGATGAAGACCGTGTGGTGTGCGTGTCCAGCCCCATTCTTTTGGATCGAAATGATTCCCAAGCCAGGCTTGAACTTATTGGTAAGTCCGGTAGGAGTGGAATTTTGCAGCATCTTCCGTTGGAGGCAGAGATGCTAAATTTATTTTATTTTTCGTCGACAAGCGAATGTCATTGCGATATCGCAGATAGTTTAATGTTATTCGATTTGAGTCGCCACCGTAGAGGGCAATGAACAATTTTTTGCCAGCTTCCTCAACTTCCACCGGTTGTTTCTTTTTTTCAGTAAAAACTTTGACATGATGGATCAACGTTTTGTCCTTTACAAGCATTGTTATTATTTTCGATTTTCCGATATTGTAGGGTGCTGAGGTTGTATCGCAACCGCTGAAGGCATGTAATGCCGATAAATTCTGAACGTCTTTGATAGAATTGTATTTCTTTGCGAGCGAAGCAGAAGTGAAGTACAGATCTGATCCTCGTCCTCTTCCAGGCTTCCAGAAAAACATGTTGGAGTGTTTGTTTCCCAGAGCCGTTAAGAGAACGAGAAGATCAACATCCTCACTGACGACCACAATCGAAGAATGTTCCTTTATCAAACCGAGGGCTGTATTGAGGATTAGTTGATCGGCGTCTTCAACAGCTTGCTCCATAGTAATGCCAGTCTGTCTCAAAACTTTCGTTAACATAGTTATGAAACGAGTTTTGTTGCGCTCATTTGACAGGAACTTTTCTTGTTTAGTGGTTGATGTCAGAGTTTCGGTGATAATGATGTCCACAGAGCGCTGACCTTGATTTCGCCGAAAAAGTTCTGAACTTTTGGTGCCTAGAGTCGCAACATCATCGGGATATCCGTCAAAAATGACGGTGCTTGCGAGACCATAATGCTTTTCTATGTACCGGACATACTTGTTACATATTTCCAAATATGTTAAGTGGTTGTCCCAGACAACACGATGTAAAAGAAATCCTCCATCTATCACGAACGCTGGTCGAGACTCAAAGTCCGGAGCTTTGGTTAATGCTGTGAAACATTGATAAAGTTTCGACTTAGTTCCGTGCCGCATTTGCCCAGGCGTGAACAACGACAGTGGGCACGGTGACAGTACGTACGACAAGAAAATGATGAGATCTTCCGGCGTTTGTTTACAGACAGAAATCCGTTGAATCAATAGCTGCGGATTAATCACGACTTTTGGTATGTCGGTGTTAATGAGCAGACCGTTGGACATTTCTGCGAGAGGATGTGCTTTGTCTTTCCGTCGAAATGCGAAAGTGAAATAATTTTTCCCGATCATGCGTTCCATCATTTCGATGCTAATCTCATTGCTGAAATGACAGTTAATGTTCGAATCTCCTACAACTCCGGAACTTATTGATCGTAGATGTGAATAATCTGAGAACGGATAATGTTCACTCAGCCAATCGATTATTTTTTGTGAGTGGGTGTTGTCCAAAATTATGCGTGAATCACGTGCGTCCGCATATTGCTCAGTCGTGCTACTAAATACACCAGAAAACGTCTCAACCTCATCGCAAACGTTCATCGTTGAGTACATTCCCAAAGTCCAACGAGTTAAAACCACGTCGGTGATGCCACGTCCTGGAATGGTTATACCTCCATCAGTTTTTAATTGACGCATTAAAACCTGTTCGATCGTCATGTCTGTACTGATTCCAGCCCAAAATTTCGCCGACCGTCGTATGGAATGCAGTTCTCCGGTTAATTTGTTTAATTCTTCATGCGTCATTTTCGTCGAAAGATTTATCATTTCTTGTAAATATAGATGAGCCGCTTTGGCGTACTCGAAATGGCCACTTGCATGAAAATACGGAAGCATCTTCTGGATAGTGTCTAGATGAAGATGCCAGTTTCCAGATTGCTCGGCTTCTATGAAATGCTTAACCAAGGTAACCATCCGGAAATATTGAATCCAGAGCTGGGCAGTTGGACCTTGCTCTTCAATTTTTGTTTGTTTTGCTATAAACTTGCCGTAGGCAGTTCTAGCTTCGGACACCTCACTCTGTCGATAAATGGCCGATCGATCGATGTTTTCAAGAATTCCGTCCAGCACGTCGCATTCGTCATCACTAAAGTCTAATTCTGGAAAATCAGAATTATCCATGATGAGCAAGTGCTTGATGAATTAACCCATTAACGCCCAAGAATCGCGATTTTTTCCTTCATTTTCAAGCCAGATTTTTATTATATAAAAAAAATCATAAAACATGAAGAGATACGTTCCCTAGTATTTTCGAGGGTGCTCTTTCAGAATCTGGGGTCAAAATCGGGTTTTGTCCATTAGGAAAAAAAATATGGCGGCGTTTAAACAAAAAAAAAACAGGAAAAATCGATGACACTTTTTTTCAAATTTTTTTTTCACCTCGAAGCCGTTGAAAAGTCCGGTTTTTTTTCAACCACGGGTGCATAGAATAGTGATGATTGAACAATCAATTATTTTTATTTGTCGTTGTCAACATTTTCACCCCCAAAATGGCGCTTTTCACCCCCGAGTGACACGAAAAATTTCACGCTCGGTGTCCCAAATGAAAAGTAGTTGAATTTGGACGAAAATTGATACTCGGAGGTTTTTGAGGTCGCTGATTACGATTCTGTTCTCAAAATTCCGAAATTCAAAATGGCCGATCCAATATGGCGGACACAAAAGCAAAAGTTCATTTGAATTGGATAAAACGTGGCACTCGGGGGTTTTCAAGGTCGCTGATTATGATTCTGCTCTCAAAATTCCGAAATTAAAAATGGCGGATCCAACATGGCGGACAAAAATGGAAAAGTTCATTCGAATTGGATAACACATGGCGCTTGGGGGTTTTCGAGGTCGCTGATTATGATTCTGCTCTCAAAATTCCGAAATAAAAACTTGGTATTTCCAGGTATTTAAATACCCAAAGGCTTTCGAATTTTGAGAGCAGAATCATAATCAGCGACCTCGAAAACCCCCGAGTGCCACGTTTTATCCAATTCAAATGAACTTTTGCATTTGTGTCCGCCATATTGGATCCGCCATTTTTAATTTCGGAATTTTGAGGGCAGAATCATAATCAGCGACCTCGAAAACCCCCGAGTGCCACGTTATATCCAATTCAAATGAACTTTTGTATTTGTGTCCGCCATATTGGATCCCCCATTTTGAATTTCGGAATTTTGAGAACAGAATCGTAATCAGCGACCTCAAAAACCTCTGAGTACCAATTTTCGTCCAAATCCAACTATTTTTCATTTGGAACACCGAGCGTGAAATTTTTCGTGTCACTCGGGGGTGAAAAGCGCCATTTTGGGGGTGAAAATGTTGACAACGACGAATTAAAAAAATTGATTGTTCAATCGTCACTATTCTATGCACCCATGGTTGAAAAAAAACCGGACTTTTCAAAGTCTTCGAGGTGAAAAAAAATTTTGAAAAAAAAGTGTCATCGATTTTTTCTGTTTTTTCTTGTTTGTTTAAAAGCCGCCATATTTTTTTCCCAATGGACAAAACCCGATTTTGATCCCAGATTCTGAAAGAGCACCCCCGAAAATACTAGGGAACGTATCTCTGCATTTTTTATGATTTTTTTTATATAATGCAAATCTGGCTTGAAAATGAAGGAAAAAATCGCGATTCTTAGGCGTTAATGGGTTAATTTTATTTGGCCCCTATTGGTGGTTTTGTGTGTATAGTCGTTTGCGGTTACGACTTTGTTTATTTCGTTCGCGAAAGTTCCGATATTTTGTACTCCAGGTATGAATATTGAGGGGGTTTCGGTTCGGTATTTACATTCGCTGTCCGGTTGTTCTCAACCGTGTCCATGTTTACGTTTGGATCCGGGAATTGTAGTGCTGAGAATCGGTTACGATTGGAATTTTCAAATGCCTCATCCTCACTATTCGAGACGTGGTTTGAGTTCCTTCTTGCACGTTTTCTCGGATGCACTATCTGCCACGCTGGAGATTTTTGGGGCTGATTCTTCGCCTGTGTGGTGCGTGTGATGCGTATACTTGGAATTTGTGTGTTTTGCCCGGCTGAGGAGTTTGCTTGATTGCGCTCTGGAAAGGGACTTCCGGGCCACTGTTGGTCCCTGCCGTTTTGCGGGGTTTCCTCAGGGTGCATGTCGTTCGTGTTTTCACTTTGATTGTCGTCAGGGTCATCCTCGTTCATGGTGCCGGCACAAACTCATCAAATACGAAGAAGAACACATGCAAGCAACGAGTATTGAGATTCAAGAACGGACCGGCCCCTTAGTCCTGTCGGCAGTCTATTGTCCACCCAAACACAAAATAAAAGCTCCGAAATTAATCGAATATTTCGAAACCTTAGGCCTGAGATTTATTGCCGGAGGGGATTACAACGCCAAACATACACTGTGGGGATCCAGATTAAACACAACAAGAGGTAACGAACTACACAAAGCTATTATAAACAAAACACTAGATTACATTACCGCAAGACAACCGACATATTGGCCTACTGACACAAGCAAAATTCCAGACGTCCTCGACTTTTTCGTCACGCGTGGAGTCACAAGAACGCACACCAACGCGGAATCGGGTCTCGAACTTTCATCAGACCACACTCCCGTAATTCTCACGATAAGTACTAAACTTTTACACAAAGAAAAAACCCTAAACTTGCATAACAAAAGACTGATCGGGAACTCTTCAGAACAACAATAGACGATAATATTAATTTGAATATAGCCCTCAAAACAGAAGCAGAAATAGATGGAGCAACGGAAATATTCACTAGACTCATCCAAATAGCGGCGTGGAACGTAACCCCCAGTCTAGAAGGCGATGAAATAACTATCAACTACCCTTACCAAATAAAAAATAAAATCACTGACACAAGAAGACTCAGGAGGAAATGGCAAACTAGCAAAAATCCTGTAGATAAAAGAAACTACAATAAAGCGTCCAAAGAACTCAAAAATATGATATACACGTACAACAACACTAACGTCAGCAAAAAAATTAGACAACCTAACTGCAACAAAAGCCACCGATTACTCACTGTGGAAAATAACTAAAAACATTAAAAGACCCCAATCGCAGATCCCACCAATTAAAACTGCAACTAGCCAGTGGGCCAGGAGTGAAACTGAAAAAGCGAACGCCTTTGCAGATCACCTCTCTAACGTTTTCACGCCGATAAATACAGGACCCAGGGAAATCGACAGGAGAGTAGAGGAATTCTTAAACTCAACTTTACCTATCGCCCTTCCAATTAAGCACTTCTCCCCGTCAGAAACACACCGTGTTATAAAAAACCACATAAAAGCGTCTAAGTCCCCAGGATACGACCTCATAACCGGGAAAATATCAAAAAAGTTACCAAAAAAATGAATAGTTTTTCTAACAACGCTCTTCAACAGCATCTTGCGAACAACATTCGTACCAAACCAATGGAAAGTCGCACAAATAGTGATGGTCCCCAAAGAAAACCACCAACAGAAACAACTTCCTACAGACCAATCAGCCTTCTTCCCATAATATCAAAACTATTCGAAAAATTACTATTATCACGTATGAATCCACATATCACAAACGATAAATTATTCCCAGATCACCAATTCGGATTCAGGAACTCCCACCCAACAATAGAACAAATAAACAGAACACACCGCGTAATTCTTAACACTCTGGAGGATAAAAGTACTGCTCGGGTACACTACTAGACATACAACAAGCATTTGACAAGGTCTCGCACGAAGGACTATTGTACAAAGCTAAGAAAAAGATGCCTCAATTTGACAACATCATAAAATCATATCTCAACAACAGAAAGTTCCAAGTACGATACGGCCAAGAAATAAATTGTAATTCATAATAGTAAGCGGAAAGATATTTATATTCGTATTATTATATTCATTCTCATATTCTTTCATCAAGCGATAAAGCATTATCCCAAAAAACAAGCCAATCATGCATCCGGCCGCGAATCGTAACTTACGAGAATGAATATAATCATACGACTATAAATATGTTTCCGCTCACTTTTATGAATTACAATTTATGTGGCATAGGGACGGGTGTGAGTAAAGCGCAAACAATTTTTTAGAAGATAAATAAGTTGTAATTTAGATTTATTATTACATTTAAATTAACGTACAACCTAATAACATAAGCGGTAGGAGTGCGCGATAAATTTTTCGACACTAAAAGATAACTAATAAAAATAATAATGATAACTAATAAAAATAACTAATCAAATAAGATTTAATAGTAACAATAAATTTTAAAAAAATACTGAGTGCGGGGAACGATCCTGCGCCCCTACGGACCGAAGCCAGGAACGCTACCACCGGGACCATCTCATCGCCTGTAGAATATGTGTACTTTCTGGTACTGACGGTTCGCGGCCGGATGGATGATTGGCTTGTTTTTTGGGATAATGCTTTATCGCTTGATAGAAGTATGTGAATTGATATAATAATACGAATATAAATATATTTCCGCTTACTTTTATGAATTATAATTTATTTGGCATGTAGACGGGTGTAAATAAAGCGTAAACAATTTTTTAGAAGATAAATAAGTTGTGATTTCGATTTATTATTATATTTAAATTAACGTATAAACTAAAAAAATAAGCGATCAGAGTGCGCGATGCATTTTTTTGTATACATTAATAACTCAGAGAATGAAGAGCTAAATAAGCATTGAAATCATCTAAAAGCCTCACGCGTGCCGTCGGGTGATGACACGCGCGCGTCGTGCTCAGATTGCTTTTTCCCTCGAAGCCTTCGCTTTGGCTTGGCCACACATGAACGTGCTCACCGTCCATGTATTGGTGTAGCTGCCTAAGGCGCGGTCGTGAAACTTCGACGGTGCTCGGCTCTTTCCGAAGATGTCCGAGCGTCGTTCGCTCACGGACACGTGCTACTATGATTGTGTGATGGGCGCGCAAGAGACTAGAGAGGGGTAACTTTTGCACGCGATCTGGCTGCACTGCTTTGAATGTCCCCTAGGACAGATTATAGTTGTAAATAAAATAGAGAAAAAAAAGTTTCATTCGCATATATTGGTTGGAACTATGCGAAACTGAAAAAGTCACTCGAAGGACGCCCTACTTTAAGGGTGAGTTTCACCCCTTAAAAATGTTTTTCCGCCGATTAAAAAAAATACTTTCCTCTTAGATTTCGATGAAGAATAACATAACGAAAAATGAACGGAATCGGACGGGAACACCGGAAACGGTATTATCAAATCCAGAAGGAATGCGAGCATAAACTTTTGTTTCCCTCTTTGTTGCCTACGCCTAGCGCAATAGCATGGGATGAGGGTAAAAAGGGGTATTGCGTGGGAAAAGATAAAATTAAGAAATTGACGCGATGTCTTGGTATTGAGGAATAATTCGACAGGATTGGTGAACGATTGACACTATGTTATTTATTATAAGTTTACTAGACGGGTTAAAGCGATCAGGCCTACGATGAATGATACAGAAAAGGAAAAGGTATGGTTAGCTTACATTGGTTGTGTTTGACGCTCGCTCGCTCGCTCGCTCGCGTGGGTGCTTGTTGTCGCTCGCGTTATAAGGGCCTTCGCTCTTGGCCCGGTCCGCTCGCTGGTACAATCGCTGGTAAGGCGCTCGCAGGATTTTACGCTGGTCGTGTGTATCGACGTGTTTACTACGACGGGCGCTACGCGTAGATAGAAATGTGAACGGCGCGCAAGGTCGATGAATTGAGATTGACATTTACGGACCGTCGGGGGAGGCTGACATTTCCCATTAATTCCATAAGTTATCGGGTTTTGAATTTCCGCAGAAATACGTGACAAAATAGGGAATTTTTGACGTGACAACGTCTTATAATTCGATGGAGCCGGCTGCACGCACGAAAAAGCATGACTCATCGCCGTTACCTCGCTCTGAGGCGTTCCATTTAAGGCTTGAAGTGTAAGCGAGAGCGCGGAACGAGCGACAAAGAGGTACAATCGGCCTCCGCGTTCGGCAGCGTTCGGCAGCGTTCGACATTTGTCTCTCTCCTACTTGAGTGATGGCCTCTGTACACTGCGAGCGACGAGCGACGAGCGATCAGCGATATCCAATGGCAACGTCACTCTCATAGAGCATTTCCGTCATACTCGAGCTCTCATTGGATATCGCTCATCGCTTGTCGCCCATCGCGCGCAGTGTGCAGAAGCCATGAGCGATGCGTCCGCGTGGACAGCTGCTATACAATAATACATGTACATGTTTTCGTCAAGTATGAAGTGCAGTGAAAAGTGAATGTGGTGTCAATTGTTTATAGCAACGATAATTGCGGCGATAAAGGTAATGATTCTTTCGATATTAAATATATGTTCAGTGATATATTGTCGAATATTCGTGCTTTCATCATTAAAATAAATAGCATCGGTCCGCTAGTGCAGCGATTGTAGGTTATGCTATAATTGACAAAACTATAACAATAAGTTAACAGAACTATTTCTCGATGAGTAAAAATCAATTGCTTTACTATTCGTTCGAAATAATTATCGAGCGTAGCTATGATTTCAAAAAATTAAAACATAAATGTTAAATCTTCCACACATCATAACAACGTGTCTGAAATGACAGGTTGGACCAGCCAGCCGTCAAGGGGAACAATTTTCTCCTATATCAAACACATTGCGGCGGGCTTTTTAAAAGCTAGAGTTACAAAAATTTTAATGATGTTTCCAAATTTTAAATTTTAAATTTAAGATTTATGAACAATAATTTAATCACAGTTTATTCTTATAATAAATTATTCAAAATTATTACTTTTTTACAACAAATTACAATTAAATTTGCAAAAATAATTAAGTAACTAATTGAACAACAACTTTTATTCAGTTTACTTGCTGAAAGAAATAATGTCAATACAAAATTTATTATTATAAAATAATAAAATCAAAAATTAAATTTTAACAGTCGAGTAGAAATTTAAACAATAAATTTTATTCAAGTATTTTGTAAATTTAAAATGATTTTCTGAACGAAGAATTTTATGAAAAAATAAAAGTTGTAAAACAATTGCTCAAAGCACATTCATACTTGTAAAAAATATGTACATTGTAAAAAAAAAAAAAATTGACATAATTGTATTTATGCGTATAAATAAATGTAACTTGATCAATTCAATTGTGATTTCCATTTACCTCCTTCTCTATATCCATACAAAATATCTATCAAACAAACAAAATTAAAATTTTCTTTTGAAAAATGAAACCATTCCATCAGTATTTTCTCGTGACTTTGTCACGTTCAACTATGGTCAGTAAACCGACTTTACAGACAACCGATTTTTTTAATATTTCGACGCCTATATTAGGGTGTTTGTTTGTGTTTGTTTGTTTGGGTTGGCCCTTAGGAAACACGTAGCTGCTTAGCGACAACAAACAAGAGGCGTCGAAATATTACCTGTTTCCGGAAACAGGACAACTGTGATCACGAAATCAAAACATATACATCGTTACCTTCATAATATACTATCTATAAGGAAACACATAGCTGTTTAGCGAGGCGGAGGGGAGTATGAAATTAATGGGAAATGTCAGCCTCCCCCGACGGAATATCACTTACTATAATGGAATAAATCGCATCATGGCGAAATACATGAATACTCTCGAAATAGATGAAATTTTTTAAAATGTATTTATGTAACCCAAACAAACTTTAAACGCGTTTTTCTCGAAACGTTTTTCGACGGCATGTTGATAAAATCTTCAAAACTACGGAACCGATCCTCATGAAATGTTTACCACATATCCCTTACAACTATAGCTGCAGTGCATATCAAGGATTTTTTTAAAATTTTAATGTTCACTATTTTTTGCCAAAAACGGTGAAAAAACACTTAATTGTTTTTTCGAAAAATATCCGCCATTTTGTTATTTTTTCATATATTTAAAATCGCATGATATGCGCCATAGCCATTAATATACTGAATCTAAAACCGTTTTATTTTTTGTTTTGGACGATCCATCTCAGAGCTTTCATCAACAGCGCAGACCTACAATTTTTTTAGGACATTTTTTTAACTACCATTTTCGTCTATAAAATAGTGACTTAAGGAAATTATTTTTTTTTTAATGTATTTCGAAAGTGTATTTACTAAGTGTAAACACTTTTATATCAATATGTATAACATAAACCTATGAAAAAATTGATGAAAATATTATTTTTTAGCGTCAAAGTGAGAAGACCCCTTAAGTTTAAAAAAAAATTCAATGGAAGCATTATTTCAATCCCTGCAGCCCTATAACTAATGTTCACAACGTGCCAGGTATATTACCAAGTGTATATAGGTTCAACTTGAACCTTAAAAACCTCCGAAACTATGCATTCTAAATTAATCTCTCGGTGAGATGAATTTCTGTCGTCTACAAGCATTTCGATTTTGGTGCCAAAACGCCTTAAGGACCTTTGAACGTGAGGGGCTCAACGGGATACTTGATTTTAGCCACCCGGTTGATCTGAAAGAAAGGAATTTTTTTTTTCTTAAAACAGCTAATATTAACTAATACTTGACCGATTTTTAAAATGTATTTCAATGATAAAAAAATGTACGAATTTCATTTTCGGTGTTTCGGGTAAAAATAACATTATTGTTTATAACTAATGAGAAAAAAATTAAGAAGAAAAACGTTGTTTAAGACTCAGCTACAATTACATTGAAGAAGTGTACGAAATTTCAAGTCAATCCGTCCATCATATGACGAGAAATCGAGTACACGCCTTTGAAAAACATAGTGTCTAGAAAAATGCGTTTACCGTTTTATCAGCAGTTCTATAATTTGAATCATAAGTTTACCTTCAATCTGCGTTGCCTGCCACATATGTTGGACTTTCCTCTTAAATTTGAGTTGCCTCAAGAGATGTACGAGTATTTTTTATTTCCACAGTTGTCTTTAACCCTTTAACGTGGCTGTTACGGATACGAAAAACAGGGATAACTCAAATAATTCATTTCCTCCTGGAATAATCAGCGTAAACTCAGGGAATTTCGGAAATTCTCTGGAATTTTTCAGAATTTACTTTTTGCAAGGATTACGAAAAAGAAAACCCACTTGAAAGAAAACTGAAAAGTATAAAAATAAATATTTTTAATATTAATATAATTCTTCATGATAGACGAAAAAGTTATGTCAGTGCCAAACATTGAACATATTAAAAACTAATTTACTGTGAAGCTCTATGCATTTGCATTCGATTTGTCGATACACAGCCACACAATTATTATTGTAGACAAGTGTTTATATTTATTATTTATTTATTGGCAACGGCATAAAAATTTATGTTTATAACAAAGAATAGGTTCTGTATCTACTTTTGATGTATTTTTTGTACTATACGTTCCCTGAGTTTAGAATGTCGAATAAAAACAATAACGATTAATTCTCAACAACTGGTTAATTCGCCACGCGCCAAACAGAACCAAATCCTTCCACGCAAAAGTTGAAAAATCTCTACAAACCCTGTCTTCTATGACGACTCGATGGATTCCTGCCTGCCGGCTTTCTTCTTGTTGTTCAAGAAGAACGGCGCCTCCTCATCGATGATTTCGCTGTTGCGTACCGTGTGAAAAGTCACTCTGGCGTTGAACTCGTCGACGGTGAGAACGTAGTCGGACTTCGAATCCAACACCTTCATCAAATCCACCGGCTCAGGGCTGACGGGCTGCTTGAGTTGCGTAAAGAGTGAAGCAACCCAGGAGAATGAAGGAACATTAGAAATACTGATCAAATATCTGAGAAAATATCACAAACGCACTGACTTGCGCACTGACAACTGAGCAGTTTGGTGCATCAAGGGAGCAAGTGGCTATGAATAACATTGTCGACAGGCTTCTCTAAAGAACTGCAAACAGTGGAGCGACAAGTGCGGGTAAAAGCGAGAGACGGGATCACTAAAGTTGAACAAGCAGAAACGTTGAGAATAAAGACTACTTATATTTTTGGGCGAAATGTGAGGACTTACATCGCAGCGAAAACGTGAAACGTTTTGACCATAACCAACTGACAACTATTTTATCTACAAAATACGAGTCTTTTTCGAAATCGAGTATCGCGATGTCGATTTTATGGTCGTGTTTCTTCAACTTTGGCTCTGAGAAGGGCCGTTTATTTATTGACGTGATTTTGCTGAAAGTGACCTTTGCCAAATTAATTTTGGGACCGAAATAGGGCTGTTTGATCTTTTTTATACACTTTTATTACACTTCACTGGTTTTTTCACTACACGATCTGTCACGATCTAACCTCACGTGAAATTTACCGCCGGCAGAATTCGTATCCGCGAGCAGACGACGCGTCTGTTTGGGGCGAGAGTCAATAAACGCCGCACCTCGGTACCCATACTTTTCCCCGAAAACATTTCCCCGCATGACACTTCCCGAATCGACACTTCCCCGAAAATGAGTGAAAAAGTTATTTATTTAAAGTCAAAGTCAAAATGGATAAAAATTATTAAACAAAGGGTCAATAAGATGACAAGAAAGAATGAGTGAAAAAGTTATTTATTTTAAGTCAAAGTCGAAATATTGTTACATCCTAGCGAATATGCCTTCTCTCGGATATTCCCAATATCCTCATTTGCCGTTATAAGCTTATTATACATGTACAAATCCAAAAATAAGACGCGTAACAACGTAAAAAGGAACGTGCGTCCGTTTCGCACGCATATTCAACCTACAGCGATATATACACGATAGCCACACCGCCACAGTCATCGACGTTTCCTATCCCATTGGCTGTCAACAAGAACACGATAGTAGAGGAACTAGAGCGGTTCTAACGCAGGGATCTCAGGGGGAAGCGGGGCGGGGGAGTCGAGCGCGGGAAAGCCGGGGTATGCATGGCGGGGGGGGGGGGATCCTGCATGCGGCAGCCGAGTGCTGGTTTCCGGCTGAGGGAAAGGGGAGGGGGTGGTGTTAGAGAGTGGGGAGGCTAGTTTTTGGTGACGATGTCTTCCTGGCGATAGCTGGACCAGCGGGCGAGAGGGGAAAAGGGAGAGGGTTAATGAAACATACACTTTTGTTATTATAATAATCACTTTTTATTTTTAATTATGGGTGTATGTGTGTGTTCGCGGATGCGTTACAAAATGAGTCTCTATTCACAACCCGCGTCACCAAACTGAAACAAACAAGAAAAAAACATTTTTTTATTGTTAAGACTTTTTTTTCATTCTTATGATTCAATTCACAACACTCACAATGATTTTTGATCCCGTGCATCTCAAACACGCGGATTTCGGCATCGCTTGGAATAAAGGCTCTCTGCAGTCCTTGCAATATTTTCCCTCAATGAATTTTAGTATTTCAACGGTGTGGACGCGAACCTCACGCATTTCCATAAAGGCGCCTCTTGCATTGACGAAACACGATATGCACAGCGAAATATCCATGTGCACGCCTTTATAAAACAGATGGTGCACGCAAACTTTGTCCATATCGTTGAAACTATTTACGGCCACTCTATTTAAATACCGTTCCGAGTATTCATAGTGTTCACCATCATCACTATCACTCGCATAATCCGAGTCATCCGAGATGACTTGATTGTCGTTGTCGTCATGGTTGGCGTTATCGACATCATCATCATTTTCATCGTCAGCGTCGTCGTCGACGTCGTCCTCAATGGCGATGACCTCAGGCTCTTCATCTTCAATAACGATGACCTCGGGCTCATCATCATCGTCCGGTTCGGCAACTCCATTGTTGACGTCCATGCGGCGTTCACCTCCGTCATTGATTTCAACGACGTCACTATCATAATAATGATGTTCAGCTAAATATACATCGTCAACCACAATCATTTCTTCTTCACTATCCGAAATTACGATTTCTTCAGTCATTTTTAATCTTTCTCACGCTATCTTGTCGATGTACAGTCAAAAGTGCACTCTCCGGAGGTTTGAGACTATAATGATGAAAACTGCTGCTCCAAATGCCCTTTTGGGGAAGTACATATTTTCGAATCCCTATAGGTTTTTCTAGTATGGTGGGGATGCCTTTCTGCTGTTCGATTTTTTACCATAGTTTTAGTACGAGAGATGGAAAGCGCTTTCACACTTGAACATAGGCGAAATACGACAAAAAAAACGTTGTCTCTTAAGAAGTTACGTAGAGAGCTAAGAAAAGGTGCATGAATTTATCCAGATGTTCTTTTTTTTCAACTATCTGGACGGAGGCTCATGTCCGAGACACTGTTATACACTGCAACGTTTCAACCACCTCGTCCGAAAGTTTCAAATTTTACGACTCTTTTTTTTCTTACGTCGAGCGCCAGGGTCCGCCATACCCTATCGCTTCGCATGTGCAACTCGAGTCTCATCATTCCATAGGTCCACACTTAAAAACGAATAAAATTTTACGACAGCATGCGACGAAGACAGTGATCCGGGGGAAAAAAATGCATTTCCATTTTACAGGGCTTTAGTTTTTCATCTCTGAATGATAATATATACAAAGAGTGCAAAGTCAAACCTTGATGCCGAAACTTGAGATCATGCAAGTCTGGACAAGTTAGCCCCATGGTTAAGAATTTTTTCTTCGTTAACACCACTCTCCAAGCTATTAGATTTTTTTTTATTGCTCCGCTATTCAGAGCATATATGATAACGGGGTGTTTATTTTGAAAAACTATAAACTTTCGGAGATCTATGGATAAAGACCTTTTTTAGGCTTCGACCGTGGACTACTTGAGCGCCGATGGAGAGCCCATGATTTTTTTTTTCACTACACGCATCTCAACTGAGATGCTCTTTTATTTTTCCCGGCAATGCAATGCGATATTAGAAATTCTCGTGGGTTGGTAATATTTTCCGAGATGGTAGGGAAAGACGAAAAATGTCTAAAGGGGAAAACCATTTTGAATGATCTGCTGCGCTCAAAAGTGTTCGCACTTTGAATCGAGCAGTCAGTTAGTGAACATCATCTCTTTTGGGAAGCCTCGTTTCATCAAATATGGAGGGCAACGCGGAGAAGTCCGAACAAATCTTGCACGACCAAGCCGCGCTCCTAAGTTCATTCGAAGATTTTGCTGTGTGGGAACAACGGTGCGTTGAGTTTATCGAAGAATTGGAAACGTAAAGCCGGATTAAGCGCCCGCGACTATCAATTGGACTTCAACAGTCATTGATAGGCCAAATAGCGCGGCTGGAAGGGTTGAGGAATTCTGTGCGTAATCATTTTATACACACGGGTGCAGGACACGGTCATCATGGGCTAATCTGGCGAGAGATTGACACATCCTTCAATAGTAGAATATTGACCGGTTCCGTAATAAATCGCAATCACATCGAACCACGGCAATTTCTCAATGATACTCGCGACCTAGTGCTTCAACATGTGCAAAATATCACCGACAAGCACAACAGCATTAAAATCAATACCGTGTTTAATGGTGAATTCGCGAGTGGAGACAAACATGCTAATAAAAGTGTCAACATGCGAAACTGTGAACTCTTTAACAAAGCGATTTGAATGAGTGGTATGAACAGCGTGTTATTGAGCCCACTTTAACCTTACTCGATGAATTTCAAGAACGAGATAGTGGCTGGGCTTTGCGGAAAATACTTAACCTCACGATAAATGTGAATAAGTATAACCCGATGCGTGCCGGGTGCACTATATCTCTGCCGCGGGAAATAATGATGAAGAGAGCTGTGATTAACGTCAAATCCAAAGATAACACATGTTTCGCGTGGGCAGTTGTCGCTGCTCTATACCCAGCCGAACGAGACAGTGCCCGTCCGTCATCTTACCCACATTACTCAAGCGTACTGAATCTACAGGACATTCAGTTCCCGGTAACCATACACCAAATAAAAAAATTTGAGCTGCAAAACAATTTATCCATCAACGTGTACACCACCACTACCGCCAAAAAGGACATCGTTCCAATACGCGTGACTCAAAATAAGACGGAAAAGCACATCAATTTGCTGTACATGCAAGACACTGAGGACAACAATGTGGGGCACGTCGTATGGATCAAGAATCTGTAGAGACTCGTGAGGGCACAACTAACCAAAATGGAGCATAAAAAATATATCTGTGATCGGTATGTAGTTACCATAATATATATATATATATAGGTAATTAAATATGCTAGACGAACTAAACAAAAAAACAATCTTTTTTTGCAGGTGTTTGCACTACTTCGGTTCCGAGGAAAAATTGCAATCGCACGAGGTCGATTGTGGGGCGATAAACGACTGTGCAATTCGACTACCAAACGACACGAATAAGTGGCTCCAGTTCAGCAACTTTAGCCGGAAAGAGCGACATCCTTTCATCGTGTATGCTGATTTGGAGTGTGTGTTGGCAAAGACCGATGAGAAGACCCAAGCAAAAGATATGTATCAATACCATGAAGTGTTTAGTATCGGATATTACGTGCGTTGTTCATATAACGATTCATTGTCTTCATATCACTCGCGTCGCAGTGCTGATTGTGTATCGTGGTTTGTCGAAGAACTAAAAAATCTAGCATTGCGCATAAAAGAAATTTTCTGCGACAATGTCCCAATGATTTATCTGACACCGGGCGAGTGGGCAAGTTTTCGCAAAGCGACCCAATGTCATATATGCACGAAACCATTCGCGCAAGACGATATACGCGTTCGAGATCATTGCCATCTGACTGGACGCTATAGAGGCCCTGCCCATTCTAATTGCAATTTAAACTACAAACAGTCATTCTTCATTCCAGTAGTTTTTCACAATTTATCGGGTTACGATGCACATTTTATCATCAAGGAAGTAGCCACAGCGTTCGGAGGAAAGACCGATGTGCTTCCAATCACAAAAGAGAAATACATCTCCTTCACGAAGCACATTCAAATCACAGACGATTCTAAACAGAAAATCCAATTGCGCTTCATCGATTCATACAAATTCCTCAATACCAGTCTCGATAAATTAGCCTCATTTTTGACCGAGAACAAACTCAAAATTTTACGCATGCAATTTTCAACTCTATCGACGGACAATTTCAATTTGCTGACGCGGAAAGGGGTCTTCCCTTATGAGTATATTGACAACGTGAGCAGGTTGGACGACACTTGCTTACCACCACGTGACGTGGTGGTATAGTTTCCTGACAGATGCTACAGTATCGGAGAGCGAGTACGCACATGCGGAGAACGTTTGGGAGCGGTTTTCCATTCGAACGCTGGGTGACTATAGCGATTTGTACTTGAAGACAGATGTCTTGTTATTAGCTGATATTTTCAAAAACTTTCGGAAAACGTGCATTGAGAGCTATGGCCTAGATCCCGCGTATTACTACACATTGCCGGGGTATACCTGGGATGCAATGTTAAAACACTCGAATGTCAAGTTTGAATTACTAACTGACATCGGCATGGTTTTATTCGTTGAGCGGGGTATACGCGGTGGTCTCAGTCAATGCTCAAACCGATATGCACACGCTAATAATAAGTACATGGAGTTGTTTGATCCATCGAAAACATCATCATATTTGATGTATTTTGACGTCAACAATTTGTATGGATGGGCAATGTGTCAACCCTTGACATATGCAGATTTTCGATGGGTCAACGATGTGTCCAAGTTTGATCCATTATCCATCGTGCTAGATTCACCTACAGGCTAGATCCTTGAGGTCGACTTGGAATATCCCCAATCTCTACATGATGCGCACAAAGACCTACCGTTTTGCCCAATACACGAAAAACCACCGGGTAAGCAGCAGGAAAAGCTGCTAGCAACCGTCTGCGATAAAAAAACGCTACATCACACACTGCAGCAATTTACAACAATGTTTACGTCATGGACTTTGCCTCACGAAAATCCATAGGGTATTACAATTCACACAATCACCATGGCTACGTTCATATATCGAGTTAAATACTCAGTTTCGAACGCTGGCCAAAAACGATTTTGAAAAGAATTTATTTAAATTGATGAATAATGCGGTGTTTGGCAAAACGATGGAAAATGTGCGCAATCATGTAGATGTAAAGCTTCTGACAAAATGGGAGGGCAGGTATGGCGCGGAGGCAATGATTGCGAAGCCAAACTTCCACAGCCGAAGCGTTTTTTCCGAAAACCTCGTTGCCGTAGAATTGCGCAATCTCGAGGTGAAGTTCCACAAACCGATATATGTGGGTATGTGCGTACTCGACATATCCAAAACGTGCTTGTATGGATTTCATCACGAGTATATGGTACCATTGTATCGGAATAAATGTAAATTGATGTATACCGATACAGATAGCCTCATATATGCCATTGAGAGCGAAGATGTATATGCAGACATGAAGTGCGACATTGAAAAATTTGATACGAGCGACTATTCAGCGGACAATAGGTATGATATGCCGCTTGTCAACAAGAAGGTACCCGGTCTCGTGAAAGACGAATGCAATGATGCAATTATGACCGAGTTCATTGGACTTCGATCGAAAATGTATGCGACACGTGTCGAGGGTAAGCAGGATACTAAAAAAGTTAAAGGTGTCAAGAGCAGTGTTGTGGCTAGGACAATCACGTTTGACGATTATGCCCGATGCTTGAAGGAAGACATTGAAATGATGCGTAGTCAAACGTGTATTCGATCGAAGTTGCACAAAGTCTACACCATTCGTGAGACGAAAATCGCTTTAAGTCCTCATGATGATAAGCGGTATATCATACCTGGGACCTCTGATACCCTACCATGGGGGCATTACAGAATACCGTCGTGAAACGTTTTGTAATTTTTTTTTCCACAACCTTGATGTAAAATTGTGTATATTTTTGTGAATATTGACGTCTAAAACTCGTGAATATTATGTATATATTTTGTTCACTCGATGTTAAAATTATGTTTGTTGTACATATTTAATTGTGCAAGAATAGATTTATTATTTTCCGTAAATAAAGAAGCGGACTTTTTATAATCACATGTGTTTATTCACTCTATCCATCTCCTCACGTTCCACGAAAAAGGGGGAAGCAAGCCTGCTGTGGAGTCGGTCGGAGGGATGCGGGACGACCAGCAGGTCAAGAGTCATAAAACATACCTATTTTTCCATTTTATTTATTATCGACTACAAATCGGATTTACTTATCCAACTATTGTGGCTATTGTCGAAACCTAACCACTTTACAAACATTCGATTACCGCGCTTCTTCAATACCGCTTCAATGAGATAGATATCGGGGTGCTTGACCCTGAGAAGCTCTTGTTCGTAGAAACCACCGGCGATCGGTTCGTCTTTATGGTCCTCCAAGTGGTACGTCACGGGATGAGTTTTTTTCACACGATAGATTGTGAATATTTCCGTTGTCCAATTTAAGGGGGTAACCCTTTTCGAAAACAGTCTTAAATTTGCTGATTCTCACTTTATCACCAACGGCGAATTTCGGCGATCTTTTCATTGGAGGCTTATTGAAAATCTGCTGCAATTGCTTCTCATTTTCCGCGTTGACATTTTTCGGCATCATCTTAATGGTGCGGTGTACAGAATCGTTGTACTCGGCAATTAGATTATCAAGAATATCGATCCACTTATAATTACCACGAAGACTAAATTGCATCCACATCTTGTTCTTCAATGTACGATTGAAACGCTCGCAAATGGATGCCTTCAAGTTGCTATATGTTGAATACATGTGAATATTGTACTTTTTCATGATGGCCTTAAAGTCACAATTGTAAAATTCTTTTCCCCGATCAACGTGTAAGTTCTGTAGTATGCGCCCCTTAACGAGGATCAACTTCATTGCTGCTGCTGCTGCTGCATCTTTACCACTCTTACTCAGCATTGGCACGGCCCAGGCGAATTTTGAGAAGGTGTCGATGACGGTGAGGAGATATTTGTGTTTGGAGTTGCGACGCGCGTATGATGACATATCGACAAGATCAGCTTGCCAGGTCTCGTCCAAGCCACGGATGTCCACATGTCGACGCGGATAGTTTCGTCGAGCAGGCTTATGTAGCTCCAGCACGAGAGCGCCCCTTTTTTCGTTCATTTTCCAATCCACTCAGTCGTGCGTCCAATTCAACAATGACGTTTGAATTACGAATCACCAAATCTTTTAGAGTTTTGACATCGGCCTCGAGTGTCCTCGCAATGTCTCGTATCGTAGCTTCAAGTCCATGAACCAACAACTGACTACTCTCATTCATTTCTTTGCGTATGTTCTTAATGATGGTTCGAGATTTCTTTTGTAACGCACTTAGAGTGATGGCGTCATCTTCTGCTTCCGGATTTGCAATGTTACACAATCGTTTCTGCCCCAAATCATAATGACCATCTGCGGTAATTCTAAAGCCAATCCCTGGTCGACCTGGAGGACCTTGCTTACTGTGGAGTACACTCCTACTTGAATGACGTCCAGACACATCAACACTCATGACGACAATGCGTAAATTCTCCGATGTCGAGTTAATAAATGATTTCAGCTTCGCGCAATTCCTCAATAATCGATATAATTTCATTCGCATGTGATGAATTTCCGGCTGCTTGGGATGCCAGAAGCAAGCGAAGACGATCCACTAGCTCGTTTGGATTGTCCCAATATAGTCCAATTGGGTGTTTTTTCTAGCTAGCTTATACTTTGGCATACCCTGCCCCACATGATGATCGACTATATTTGCGATACATGTGTTAAATTGATGGCTGGTGATACGTCATATAGCCTCACTAGGCTTATAAAATTTTTTGTGAGCATTCGTCGAGATTACAATCTTTTCGTAGTTTTTCAAATGATCCGGTGTGAGAGTTTCGACATTAGGCATTTTTTTAAACAACAGCTCGGTTAATCCAACAGTTTTCGCATAACTCACATCTCCCACACGAATATGTTCAGAGTCGAAAATTATCGGAGAATTGCCAATCATTAATTTGTTGTTAGCGAGATTGCGAACACCATATAATACATCCAAGCTTGCCTTTCTATTTGTTTGTAATAGCAGGAGATATTCGCCGATCAACTCATCGACATTTTGCGAGTCATCATCATCCTCATATATCAATTTAAACGAATCCTGTATTTCACTCTTCAACGAATCATGTGCCGCATTTTGATTTTTTCACACTATTTAACGCATCTTCTTTTTCTTCTTCAACATTATCACCCACTTTTTCATCCTTCATTTCCTCCTTCACCGCCACCACCTCGCCGTTTTTATACGACACCAATTTCTCCAATGGCCCCACTATAGGCTTAAAGACATCCTGCATTCTCTGCAGATCGTTATCTTTCCCAATTTTCATCATTCGATGCTTTCGTCTGATTGTATCGCTCGCCTTGGCAATTTCACGCAATACATCCTTTTCACGTAACAATTGTTCGCTCTTCATGCTGTCACTACCACGGCATGCGCAGTACTGTCTCTTCAACTACCAGCGATGAGTCATTTATCAATAGTGAGAAAATAATCAAAACCTTGTCTATGTCGACCATCATTAATATCGCTATCCTTGTCAATCGTGATAAATGCATACTTGTCAGAATTCCAGCATTCCACACACGTGTTTTTAAAGCACGTATAAGTCATGTCCGTATTAACATGATCATTGTACACGTGTTTGAGATTCATATCATCCTGCTTGAAAAGCAACACAAAATTTGCATTATCCCTCACGAGATGTTTGGGAATACGAGTGTACGTCTAACAAAGATAAAAACTGTCGACAATCTCGTGTCGTCCCATGGAAAAGACGGCCCGAACATTATTCTGCTTTACGCATGCTATGTCATCAAAGATGAATATAGAGTTGGATCGTGCATCACTTGGTGCTATCACTTGTTCATGCGCCTCGAATGGATGATATTCAACTCCACTCACAGGTTCGAGTAGGTGTTCGAGCAACTTATACTTTCGCTGCGTGAGCGATTTAGAATACAAGTAAATATTCTCAAATCTCGAACCATTCGGATGGATGATAAGAGTGAGCAAAGTGTTGGTTTTCCCACAATTCGATGGACCGCAAAACAGTGCACGTATGCTATCCGGCAATAAATTCCCATGGCGTTTTTGTTTCTTTTTCCCTCCACGGTCTTCGACAAACTCGTCGAAATTTATCACGGGAAGTCCGCCTCCGATAGTTTGCTTCCTGGACGTCATCTTACACACGACTAATAGCGAAATCATATAAATAGGCTTCATATAGGGATTATCCATCAGTCGCGTATTGTCTTTAGACATGATTGTGCATGGGAAGAATGGTAAAGGGTTGGTCAACCGCCTAATCAACAAACTCCCTGTTGAACTACATTTGCCTGGATATCAGTATTGTGGACCAAGCACAAAGTTGGCCAAGCGCCTTGCTCGTGGCGATCCGGGCATTAATCCATTGGATACGGCTTGAAAACAACACGATATTGCGTATTCGAAAAATCCGGATAATCTTGAGGCGAGACATTTGGCGGATAAAGTGTTGGCTGAACAGGCTAGGCAACGTGTTACCGCGAGAGACGCTAGTATCGGTAAAAAAGCCAATGCTTGGGGTGTGGCAAATATTATGAAGACAAAGAGAAAATTTGGCATGGGAATGAAGGCCCGCAAGGGTGGCGTTTATTTGAAAAAGATAATTGGCGCTGCAAGGAAGACAATGATTCAAAGTAACGATCCGCATAAGATTATCAAATCAGCTCTAAAGGGTGCTCGTGCAGCGGTATAGTTGCAAGGTGGTAAAGTGCGCACACCTCGGGTTCTACCTGTACCCCATAAAATTGGTGGTTTATTGCCCTTCCTCGTGCCCATTTTTGCGGGTCTTAGCGCTGCGGGTGCTTTGTCGGGTGGTGCGGCTAGTATAGTTAAAGCTGTAAATGCTGCTCAAGCAGCTAAGCGTGAATTGGATGAAAGTAAGCGTCGTAATCAAATAATTGAAGCAATTGCATTAGGTCGCGGTCTACATCTGAAACTATATAAGCAGGGATTGGGCCTTCATATTAAGCCAAAAAACTAGAAGTCACGCTACCACACCAACCTCTCACCGACCGCGACCTACTCAAATATGCAAAAATCCTAAAGATTCCACATTTTCGTGGAGTTTACATGCGCGATACATTGCCAGCGAGCGGACCTCTCAAATGTGAAGCAGCAATTTGGATGAAAATGTCGGCCCTGGAACACACTGGGTCGCTTACAAAAAGACCGGATCGAAAGTCATGTACTTTGATAGTTTCGGCAATCTTCCACCACCATCCGAGCTCATGAGATATTTCCGTGACGGTAACGTTCATTATAATTATACTATATATCAGGAATATGATACGATTGAATGTGGACATTTGTGTCTCAAGTTTCTTTGTCGGCAGCTGCAGCACAAAGACAAATATACACTATATATAGGGGGAAATGATGTGATAAATTCAGTTGTTAATTTACCAGCATCATAGACGAAAGTTTAACATTGACCATATCTGGCTCATCGTCCATACTCGAGGCGCAATACTTTCCCCCCATCGAACTCTCGCCACACAAAAATGATACTCTCGGTTTCATAGAATTGTTAACCTTCAACTCTATTCCCAATATCGACGTTGACCATGATAAACTTTACGTGGGAGATGAGGTGTTATCGATACCTACGGGCAGTTATGAAATAGAGGATATTGAGACGTTTGTACAAGCAGAGCTCGTGCGTAAAAACATCAGCATCAGCATTAAACCCAACAATAACACGCTACGCAGTGCGATCGAGTGTGATCGTGGTGTCAATTTTGAGCCAAAAGATTCTATTGGTCATCTACTAGGCTTCACCGCACGCAAATTGGAAGCCAATAAAAGACACGAAGCCGATCTTCCAGTAGCCATTCTCAAAGTGAACGCCCTACGCGTTGAGTGCAACATTACCGCTGGCGCCTATATTAACGGACAAAAAGTACACATAATTCATGAATTTTTTCCATCTGTGCCACCGGGCTAAAAGATCATTGAAGTTCCCTCCCACGTAATTTATCTGCCAATCACGAGCCGAACGATTGACACGATACAGCTTCGCATAGTGGATCAAGACGGTGATTTGGTAAATTTCCGCGGTGAAGTAATCACCATACGCCTGCATATAAAGTCGTGATGGGCTTTGTTTTCAACAGATCTTCCAATAACAATAAACGGTCATGGATAAAAACAATCAGTCGACGGCCAGCGCCCAAAGTGCTAGCACCTCAAAACGTGCTACCCTTCAAGAGTTTGGGTCTCAAAGTGCGTGGCGAAAGCGTGTAAAAAATTATTTACTCTGTGCTCTGTGCATCTATTGCGTGAAATGGAAGAAGAAATCGTAAACATTCAGACACCCGTAGTCTTTGATGAATCCATCATCCATTGTGAGATTCACGCTCATCAGCCATATGCATCTTCAACCTTCAATAACAGCGATGAAATCCGTATTGCCATCCAACATCAAGACCTCTCCAGCCTGCCAAGCAAGAGTTCGCCACACATATGTGGAAAATTATCCAAGCGAGATGGGACGCCAACCACTGCTACACGTCTCGTCAGCAATGCCATTTGTCATTTGTTTGAGGAAGTGCGATATGAATTGAATGCCATAGAAATCGATCGTAATAAGAATGTCGGCATTACGAGTGTAATTAAGGGATATTCATCTCTCTCACCGGCCAAAAGTTCTATGCTCGAGAACACTGGATGGCTCGATGTCGAAGAGACCAAGCAGATTGTAGATGTATCAGGAAACTTTGATGTCTGTATACCGCTCAACATGCTCCTTGGATTTGCCGAGGATTATGGAAAGATTGTCGTAAATGCCAAGCACGAGCTGATTCTCACAAGATCAAAGACCGATGACAATGCCATTGTACAAACAGCGTCCGAAGACTACAAACTCGCATTGCATAAAATAGAATGGCTCGTACCATATGTCACCGTCTCAGATCAGCGAAAAATTCAACTGTTAAAGTTTCTCGCCAAAGACGCACCAATTTCCATGAGTTTTCGTACATGGGAACTGTATGAATATCCATTGCTGCCTGCCACCTCCAAGCACGTGTGGTCTGTGAAAACTTCGAATCAGCTGGAGAAGCCACGATGTGTCATACTCGCGCTGCAGACGGGGCGAAAAAATAAGAAAGCACAGAATGCGAGCCACTTTGATCATTGTAACCTGAGCGACGTCAAACTATACCTCAACTCGCATTGTTATCCATATGGAAATTTGAATTTGAACATTGATCAAAATCAATATGCTCTTCTCTACGAGATGTATGCAAACTTTCAACCGACCTATTACAACAAAGAGGCTGTACCATGGCTGAGTAGGATGGAATTTTTGGAACAAAACAAAACGATTCGCTCAAGTCCAGTCCTGTTGATGTGCGCCTTGAGTTGAAATTGAAAAACAATATTCCACCGCAAACTTCAGCGTACTGCATGATCCTCCATGATCGTATTGTCGAGTACAATCCAATCAGTGGTGGGGTTAAAAAATTGGTATAAAATAATGCCAATGATCCGCGCCCACTTCAGTCAACATGGAGCTTATCATCAACGTGCAAGGGTTCACGAGACCCGTCAACGAATTTGTCCTAAAGCAGATGTCCATCGTCAAACTCCATGAGAAGAACGCTGAACCGCTGACATTCTTCTTCGATGCACCATTCGCCTGGGACGCTTTACCGGCCAAGTACAAAATGACAAACAAGTGGCTGGAACACAATTATCATGGAATACGATGGGAACACAGCGGCATACCATACGAGGCAGCTAGAACGACAATTCGAGGAATCTTGGAAGGAGCTCCTACGATTTATGCCAAAGGATTCGAGAAGTGCTCATGGCTATCGAGATTCACGGATTCAGCAACAAAAGTCATCGATCTGGAGACTCTGGACTGTCCATAGCTACAGAAGTTGCCGAAATACGCAAACGTTAAATGTCCCCATCATTTCTTCAATACAAAATAGAATTGCGCCAAAGCGAATGTAAAGTCGTTGAAAAGCTGGCTCTCTGTGTACGAAGCGTTGTGTAAGCGAGGGATTTTTTTACAATGAATAAAAACATTTTGAACAAATATCGTTCTCCATTTATTTCCTATATCTACGGCGAATACAGTTTGACAACCATTTTTTTTACATTATATTGAATGAAAAAGTTTCTTGTACATTTTTACATAGCACCAAGCGTTGAAAATTCTACGATGATGACTGTGATGCAAACAATCGTTGCACTCTACGATGGTGACGATGCCAGCTGCCGCTGAATTCGTTGTTTCCACCGGGCCGTCACGAGCGTTCTTTTCCGCCATACTCAGACTCGAGCGTCGAAAACTCTACGATGATGATGAGAGTGATGCAAACAGTCCTTGCACTCTACGATGGTGATGATGCTGACTGCTGTTGAACTCAGTGTTTCCACCGGGCCTTCACGAGCGTTCTGTTCCACCATACTCAGACTCAATGGAACTCGACGCTGTTGTATTTTCCACCAATGTACTTCATGTGGAGTTGACCATTGCGCGCCAGTTGTAGCATACTTTTGAACATTTTCAGATGTTGATCGAAGGCCTTTACCAGCCGCGCTGGTAAGAAGACGGCAAACTCATTTGCAACGTCCACGATGTAGCGTTTTCCAAACTTGGTCTGTACAGCTCTCATGTCCGTGATTTGATGATCCGAATGGACGTGGAGTTCTGACAGCTTCTTCGTTGGGAGGAATTCCGTCATCAGGCTGACTTTGTTGATATTTGAGAGATCCATTTTCATTCTTTTTCAAAGTTCTTTTCGGAGAAGTTGATGGCGCGGTGGAATCGTGCAGTCTGAGCTTGGTCCACGAAATCATAAGCTCCCTCGTAACCCCTCCACTCAGATTTTAAAAACTTCTCCCCACTTATCCAATCATAGACATGTGTAACAGGTTCAAATACGTTCGAAGAACCCCACACGTAGAGAATTTCCCCCCTCGCAACACTTTTCACAGTCCCGACGTTGGGGTGGGAGACCATCAATGTGATCCTTCATCTGTGGCGTATTAAAATGCTCCATTCATGGAAGATACGATATCACTTCACTATCATTCCGATGATGCTCCGGTAAACGATCCCACCGTAAACCAATAAAGTTACCCCAATACTTTAGGAGCAAGACCTTTGGAACCTGTTCGAGCTCGTTTTTGGTCAAGTCCAGGGGGTGCTTAGCCGGATGCACTGCGTACATACTCGCACATGTGAACATCTTGACGTAATCTTGTGGAATGAAACCTCGACGGGTTGAAGCTTGTTTTGGATAAACGCCGCAGCTGCATGCAATAAATAAAGCATTTTATGGGCTGTGAAGAGCCACACTTTATATGGGAACTATCGTTATCTCACTCTCGAAAATTTTCCTAGCCATAAATGGGAGTTTCCCACACACACACACACACACACACACACACGCACACACACACACACACACACACACGCACACACGCACACACGCACGCACGCACACGCACACGCACACGCACGCACACACACACACACACACACACACACACACACACACACACACACACACACACACACACACACACACACACACACACATGCACACATTTGTCTAAGTTGTTTTTTTTATATATAAACTCCTGTGAATAGTCTAGACAAAAATGCTCCGCTTACATCTATAATGTTGATAATAAATTATCAGATTTTATGGGTTTTCAAGGACCCGCGACTCTATGATGCCCCCTCCCCCACAGAGTCGACAGCAGCTTCCCCCTCTCGCCCACGGGTCCAGCTACCGCCAGGAAGACATCGTCACCAAAAACTAGCTTTCCCACTCTCTAACACCACCCCCTCCCCTTTCCCTCTGCCGGAACCCCACACTCGGCTGCCGCATGCAGGACCCCCCCCCCGCCATGCATACCCTGGCTTCCCCGTGCCCGCCCCGCTCCCCCCTGAGATCACTACGTTAGAACCGCTCTAGTTCCTCTACTCACGATCTCAGGCGCATATTCCAAGAAGAGCTGTCGAACGAAAAATCAACCATCAACTCGACCCCAAAAACTCCGCCATCCCAAGCGTATTGACCAAGAGAAGCCCCGACTCTAGATTATTTAAACATAACATAGACTAGCGGCTCCGACGATCTTATAACTCCGACTAAATAATAAGACATCCGGTCTCGCAGCGTGGCCCGATATACAAACCTCTCGACATGAGAAGTCACCATAGCCGTAAATTGACATAACACAAACCATGCGAATGCTTAGGTTACCGATATCGAACTCTATATGCCATGCGCTTTTTCGTCGAAACACGAGGCAAAGGTCTCCTTCTCTTCATACGCATATTAGTCAGAACCGATGCCCTGAAATAAGGCCATGCACGTGCCTAACGAATCTGTAACGTATTCGCACACCATACCGCGACCAATCACGCTAATCACCCGATATCTTCACGACCAATGGTCCAATCCCTAAAGAACTAGATGACCAAGACCACACTCTCCCTAAGGTTCCTTCTCCCACTACTGAACCTCTCCTAATTTTCATATCAAGACTTCCTTCCTGAAGTCAGTCTCCCGTCAACTACCATCGACTCAAGTTCTTCTATCGAATCTCTATCCCCGTCTCCCGTCAACCACCATCACATCAAGTTCTTCTATCGAATCTCAATCCCAGTCTCCCGTCAACTACCATCGACTCAAGTTCTTCTATCGAATATCTATCGCAGTCTCCCGTCAACCACCATCACATCAAGTTCTTCTGTCGAGTCTCAATGCCAGTCTTTCGTCAACTACCATCGACTCAAGTTCTTCTATCGAATCTCTATCCCAGTCTCCCATCAACCACCATCACATCAAGTTCTTCTATCGAGTCTCAATCCCAGTCTCCCGTCAACCACCATCAAATCAAGTTCTTCTATCGAGTCTCAATCCCTGTCTCCCGACAGTCTTCATCAAATTCAGAACTTAGTCTTCCGTCAACCAATATTTGCGTCAACCGAATCACTCCTTATATCAAGTCTTAACCCAGAAGCCTAACGAATATCTCCGATTATCCTTCATACGAACCGTCTTCATTTTTCGAGTCACAAAAGTTTTATTTTACACTTGTATAGTTTCATCATCGGTCCGTGAATATCAATCTCAATTCATCGACCTCGCGCGCTGTTCATATTTCTATCTACGCGTAGTGCCTGTCATAGTAAACACGTCGGGGTATACACACGTCCAGCGTAAAATCCTGCGAGCATCGTACCAGCAATTGTACCAGCGAGCGCGCCAGGCCAAGAGCGAAGGCCCTTGTAACGCGAGCGACAACAAACATCCACGCAAGCGAGCGAGCGAGCGACCGAGCGTCAAACACAACCAATGTAAGCTAACCATACCTTTTTCTTTTCTGTATCATTCATCATAAGCCTGATCGCTTCAAACCGTTTAATACTCTTATAATAAATAACATAGTGTCAATCTTACACCAAGTCTGTCGAATTATCCCTCAATACCGGAATATCGTGTCAATTCCATGATTCTACTCTTTCCCACGCACTACCCCTTTTTACCCTCATCCCGTGCTATTGCGCTAGGCGTAGGCAACAAAGAGGGAAACAAAAATATTATGCTCTCATCCCTTCCGGATGTGGCATATTAATTTTTGGAGGCTCGTCCGGGATATTAAAAAGGGAATGTGCTAATAAATCCAACGTCTATAAGGGATTCGGAAATTGATATATCGCATTTGTTACCTGGTTTGGAACCTCCTAAACGATCGATCAAGAAATTACAAAAATTCTCAAAAATCGAAACCGAACCCACAAAAACAATGACGATGTTAGGAACAAACCAGTTAATATCTCTAAGTGACGCCATAATCTTTGTCCCCGAATTCGACGGACGAAATATCCCTTTATCAGAATTCATAACTGGGTGCGAGGATGCAAAAGATATGCTCCCTCCCGAAGCCGAAAAATATTTAGCAAAATTAATAAGAACCAAGTTGAAAAATCAAGCTAGGGAAGCAATCCACGGGATGAAATTCGAAACGATAGAAGCAATAAACAAATTCCTAAAAAAAATATATACACCAAATAAATCCGTAATGCAATTATTGGGAGAACTCGATAACATCTTTCAAACGGCCAACGACAGTGTTATAGATTTTACCGCAAAAATCAGGAAAAAGGTGAGGGAAATAATCGAGGCGCGAAACCTATCGAATGATGGGGCGGACGACCCCGTATTCAGAGTAACAGTAGACGACTACTTCCTGACGTGTTTCAAACGTGGGTTAAAGGGGGAAATCGAACAACGACTCCCTCCGTGTGCTAACATCGACGTCGCAATCTACCACGCTATACAAATTGCACATGAAATCGCGTCGCGAAAACAGTTGCACTCGCCCTCCATTAACCTCGTTCCGATAAAGCCAGTCAAGATCTGTAATATTTGCAAAAAGAATAATCATCCGACCGAAGCTTGCCGATTCGCAATTCTTACATGCCAAATTTGCAAAGGTCAAGGCCACAGTGCCATCGAGTGCAGAAAAAAACCAAACGAGCAGGGCTCGGTCATTTGCCAAATATGCAAGAAACTCGGTCACACCGCAGACAGGTATTCCGATCAGAATTCCCGCGCCAAGACCTGTCAATTGTGTAAAAACTTAGGGCACACAGCCGATACATGTCCTTCGCAAGGCATGGCCGTTCGAACGAACAAACGAACACGACGAGATAGTAGAAATCCCCGCGCGTTCGAAACCTCTTTCCCCATGAGAGTCAAAAACCGCACGTTAAAGGAAGGGTATATCCCGCCTTTAAAAATCCGTAAGGATGTTTACGCCGGTGACTGCCTGGTAACAAACATCGACGGAAAGGCCCATTTGGAGGATCCCAATCCAATAAATGACGCCTTACGGCCGATCGTGCCGGTCATAAAACTACAGGAATTCGACATTGTGGAAAACCAAACCAAACAAAAAATAAAATCAGATCGCAGGACAATCTGCGATTCTAATCCAGTTCCTCATGATTCTAATCCCAATTCGGACGTAGATTGCACGACAACTACGCCGGTCCAGAGCCCAGTAGTGGCCAATAAAAGCAATGAAAAAATCGACAAAAATGTCGAAATAAAACTTAGTCAACGCTCCAGTGAGAGCGATGATGAAGAAAAACCAAACGAAAACAAAAACAAAACAAAAAGCAAAACAAACTCAGATTGCACGACAATCTGTATTTCCAATCCAGTTCCTCGCAATGCTAACCCAATTTTTCGCGATTATTCTAATCCAAAATCAGATTGCATGTCAATCTCAAATTCCAGGAAAATTCCTCGTGATCCTTCTATTTCAATCGTAGATTGCATGACAACTACGATAATCCAGAGCCCGAAAATGGCCAATCAAAAAACTTCGGCAAAAAACGTCGAAGCAAAACCTTGCCTTCACTCCGACGAGAGCGACGAGCTAGGAAAATCAAATAAAAAATCCAGTAGCGAGGAAAAATCCAAAACAAACACAAACGAAAAAGAAAGAATTGAACAAAAACCCAAACAAAACCAAAATGAAAAAATTAAAACAAAACCAAATCAAAATCGAAACGAGGAACAAAAAGCAAAATAGGAAACGAATAAAACCCGAAACGAAAAAGAAAAATCAAATACGATTCAAAATCAAAACGAAAGACAAAAGCCCAAAATAAAACAAAATCAAAACAAAAAGAAAAATCTAAAACGATTCAAAATCAAAACGACAAAGAAAACTCTAAAACAATCCAAAACCGAAACGAAGGAGAAAGCTTAGAAATGAAACAAAATTCGAATCAAATTCTAATCATAAAAGCAAATTCGCGAACGAACGTAAATTCTATCGTCACCTCCAAATCAACATCGCATGTAATCGAAAATTTGAAAATCGCGTTACAACATTTGGCGCGCAGGTTAGACCAGACTAGCGATAGCAATGACGAAAACAAAAATCCAACGACCTATACTATTCGAGCAGATGTCCACCCCGTACCGCATGAGAAAAATATAAACATCGTCACTCGCTCTCAAGTGAAGAGCCCTATAGAACAAGTTCACGGATCATGTGGCGACTACGCTAGCGTCAAAACCAACGTGCCTGCAGCCGAACGCGTAGATGCGCACTCCAAAACTCGACACCTTACGCGTCTAATTCGTAAACTCATAAATTACGCGGAGAGTAGCGGCGGCGAGACGAAGGCCGAGATAGTAAGACCCATACGCACTAGTCGACCCGTGGAGGGCATTGCTCCGAAATCACCTGAGGGCCCTGACAAGCGCAAAACACTTCCGATCCCTCGCTCCAAAAACGTCACCAATCCTAATTCCGATAATTCGACAAATTCAGATTTCAACTCTCTCGATTCACAACCCTCCGAAGACAAAGATCCTCCAGCGGAGGAAAGAAAAATAACAGATTTCAAAATCGCAAATTTCATCAACACCGAAGAGTTGTTCCCTTTTCGAAACGATAATCCGGTTTATTTCGCCAACTCAACGGGTAAGCCGTATGACCCAGGAGGACACAAAGGTGTCCCAAAAACCGATTTCAATCCTGATTAATAAATAATCATAATAATTAACCTGTTTTCAGATGGCCGTTATCAATCTACTCTGTAACGTTTAACCGTATCACCTTTTCAATCGTAACCAGAGAATCAGATCAAGTTTTTTTATTACAATAGCCTCTGTAAAGAACATTTAAACTTGTTTATATCCAAAACTGGCCGAACTAACTGTTTCACAATTCGACACAAAATTCCAGTCGCGAACATAGATATAATCGCTTACGTCAATTCGAAATGCATACGCGCAGTTATTATATCAAAATAGAAAATTATTATATTACGATACGCATACGCAACACTATAGCAAAGAGCGCCAAATGCTCCAAAACAATTTGTTATTAGCGGTCCAAGTCTCGGATAAATTGTATACAATTTAGGAGAGAAACCGCGTTATATAGCGCTACTTGCTGGCGAAAGAGTACACGTTATTCAATATATAAGAGTACAAGTAAATCTGACCAGGTTAAAAGAATTTTACGATCAATCTCCTGTCACTCGTGGGAACGAAATATATCTCCTCATTCCTCGAACGCATATATCACCAAAAAACCTCAAAAACCTGCAATTCCTTTTACGTTTACGTAAAAGGAATCACACCTGAAAAAAAAAATCCACTCAATTCGGTACAGCAAGCGCTGGTTTTCCCCGAACATCACTCGTCGTGCGAGCGATCAAGGTCCTCATAGATACGGCGATCCATGCATACAGCCTACACCCTGTGGACGGCTGGTCAAGTTATCTCGTCGGTGCAGTATAGGACTCGGTTACGTACCTCCTGATGCACCGGGCTAAACAACCCAAGAAGAAAATGTCAACGGATGCAGTGACTGGTCAAAAGCTTCATCAACTCCCGTCGGGCCCTCCTGCTGAACCAAAGGACCAATATCAACGCTGCAACATATGATCTGTACTCTGTCATCTCCGATCATCCAGAAAACAACCAATCCTTCAAACCGCGTTCCTTCCCTTAAGCTCGCACGAGAAGACATATGAAAATCATGATCACGCTAATAATATTTGTTTTCGTCATCATTCTTTTAGCCTTGTCAAGTAAGACATAGGGTAAAATCCGTAAATAAGCATATATGCATGAGGAAAAACAAGAAGGAGAAAACTCGTACACATACATTTCAGCGCAAAACAAAAAATATAAATATATTTATAATTATCGAAAAAAAAACTAAGAACAAAAAAAAACGGAGAACAAAAAAACTTCCTGATACAAAGATCTAGAGATACAAAACCAAACATATTCTCATACAAAGATCTATATATACAATAATAAGACACACATACTGTCCTTTTTCTATAGTCTACAAACTACTCTAATCCAAAAATTGTACCTACCGACACCGCAACCGTTCAAGAATAGGCTGATGACGATACTGAGATAACCTGCGGAACATTCATAATAATTGAGCGGAACGCTCAATCTTAAACCGGGGAGGTGTTACATCCTAGCGAATATGCCTTCCCTCGGTTATTCCCAATATCCTCATTTCCCGTTATAAGCTTATTATACATGTACAAATCTAAGAATAAGACGCGTAACAACGTAAAAAGGAACGTGCGTCCGTTTCGCACGCATATTCAACCTACAGCGATATATACACGATAGCCACACCGCCACAGTCATCGACGTTTCCTATGCCATTGGCTGTCAACAAGAACACGATCTCAGGCGCATATTCCAAGAAGAGCTGTCGAACGAAAAACCAACCATCAACTCGACCCCAAAATCTCCGCCGTCCCCACTCATATTGACCAAGAGTAGCCCCGACTCTAGATTATTTAAACATAACATAGCCTAGCGGCTCCGACGATCTTATAATTCCGACTAAATAATAAGATATTCGGTCTCGCAACGTGGTCTGATATACAAACCTCTCGACATGAGAAGTCACCATAGCCCTAAATTGACATAACACAAACCATGCGAATGCTTAGAATTCCGATATCGAACTCTATATCCCATGCGCTTTTTCGTCGAAACACGAGGCAAAGGTCTTCTTCTCTTCATACGCATATTAGTCAGAACCGATGCCCTGAAATAAGGCCATGCACGTGCCTAACGAATCTGTAACGTATTCGCACACCATACCGCGACCAATCACGTTAATCAACCGATATATTCACGATCAATGGTCCAATCCCTAAAGAACTAGATGACCAAGACCACACTCTCCCTAAGGTTCCTTCTCCCACTACTGAACCTCTCCTAATTTTCATATCAAGACTTCCTTCCTGAAGTCAGTCTCCCGTCAACTACCATCGACTCAAGTTCTTCTATCGAATCTCTATCTCCGTCTCCCGTCAACCACCATCACATCAAGTTCTTCTATCGAGTCTCAATCCCAGTCTCCCGTCAACCACCATCAAATCAAGTTCTTCTATCGAGTCTCAATCCCTGTCTCCCGACAATCTTCATCAAATTCAGAGCTTAGTCTTCCGTCAACCAATATTTGCGTCAACCGAATCACTCCTTATATCAAGTCTTAACCCAGAAGCCTAACGAATATCTCCGATTATCCTTCATACGAACCGTCTTCATTTTTTCGAGTCAGAAAAGTTTTATTTTACACTTGTATAACTTCTATCATCGGTCCGTGATTATCAATCTCAATTCATCGACCTTGCGCGACGTTCATATTTCCATCTACGCGTAATGCCCATCGTAGTAAACACGTCGAGTATACACACGTCCAGCGTAAAATCCTGCGAGTGTCTTACCAGCAATTATACCAGTGAGCGCACCAGGCCAAGAGCGAAGGCCCTTGTAACGCGAGCGACAACAAACATCCACGCAAGCGAGCGAGCGAGCGACCGAGCGTCAAACACAACCAATGTAAGCTAACCATACCTTTTTCTTTTCTGTATCATTCATCATAAGCCTGATCGCTTCAAACCGTTTAATACTCTTATAATAAATAACATAGTGTCAATCTTACACCAAGTCTGTCGAATTATCCCTCGATACCGGAATATCGTGTCAATTCCTTGATTCTACTCTTTCCCACGCACTACCCCTTTTTGCCCTCATCCCGTGCTATTGCGCTAGGCGTAGGCAACAAAGAGGGAAACAAAAATATTATGCTCTCATTCCTTCCGGATGTGACAATAGGTAAAAATTATTAATCGAAGGATAAATAAGATGACAAGAAAAAATGAGTCAAAAAGTTATTTATTTAAAGTCAAAGTCAAATTGGGTTAAAATGAGTAAATGGGTGTGAGTGCAGAGCACGTCAAATGTGCGTGTCGAATAGCGGATTGCGTGGAACACTGGTGTGGGCGCAGGGCACCGCGGATGTGCTTGGAATAGTGGGGTGCGTGGAACCCAAACAGGCCGAAACAAACTGTTTTTCGGGGAAGTGCCGTTCGGAGAAGTGTCATTCGGGGAAATGTCGATTCGGGGAACTGTTTTTCGGGGAAGTGTCGATTCGAGGAACTGTTTTTCGGGGAAATGTCGATTCGGGGAACTGTTTTTCGGGGGACTGTTTTTCGGCAAAGTGCCGTTCGGGGAAGTGTCATTCGGGGAAATCTCGATTCGGGGAAATGTTTTCGGGGAAATGTACTGATACGGCCGCACTTCATACATTACTTTTTTGAGCGTGACGCTATGAAGTGTATCTCGAACGACAAGTGTGAAACACTTTCCGTGTAAAAAATCGCCCAAAAATTCGGCCGAATATTATGAGGTTTCAAGATTGAGTATGCGGATCGAAAAATGACCCAAGCAAAATCGATAGGAACAAATAACATTTTATTGGTCAAATGTTATTACATTTTTGATTCATCGCCGTGTTTTCGCGTAATTTCGATTCGAAGTTTGAATATGTACGGTGAGAGCCCATCTTACTGTATAAAGAGTCGCGGCGTATCATCAGTCTGTCTGTGGCGTCGAGGTCGGTGGCTCGACCAGTGGCGTCAAATTGTCACGTCCGGAGGGGACGTCGGCATATAAAGTGTGGTTCCCTCTTTCTTGCCTACGCCTAGCGCAATAGCACGGGATGAGGGTAAAAAGAGGATGTGCTGGAGGAAGGAAGGATTTTTAAGGAATTTTATGGAAATAATCCGATTGTTTGGAAATGACTCGTTTCTAATTAACAGTTGATTTATTTGAATCGGCCAGTTTGGCTAATTCTATTAACGCTCGAGTACAAAGAGTGTAAAAATGTGATTCGCTTACATTGATGATTTCGTTCGGTGTCGACCCTGTCGTTCAGGTAGCGGGTGTCGGTCGTAAAATTTGGGCCCTTTGTTAGCGGGCCGGCGGCGGTCGCAGATGGTATCGGTGGCACGCGTACAATTTTCGAGTACACTGACTCTATTCCACATACAATTTTCAAGGATTGGAGATAGTCAGAAAACAATTAATGTTTTGGATATTATACTAGTTCGAGATATTTTGTCTTTGATAAATGACAACGATAGACTGCGCGATAGACTTTTGGAATGAACGGACTGTTCTGATGTGTCTGAAGTGTTTGAAGAATACTTTAACTCGAACTCGAACTCTAACTACAACTAACTACAACTAGCTTCAACTCGAACTCGGTACTGGAACTCTCTTGAACTGCTGGGTCGCTCCCTTTATATATGATTTCTTGGTCTCCCGAATTCATAGAGTGGGAGAGGGAGTATTGACCTCACTTAGTTTGGGAATAGAAGTATCATACGTAACGAACGCATGAACCTGGTTCCAGTGGGAGGTTTTTGTGGAGGAGGGCGCATCTGCATTCTCCGCATACGAGTTCTTTTCCTGTGCTACTTAATTTTACGATCGGGCCGTTGGGAGTTTTTCGGGGCCTTACTGAGATTCATTTGTATGTTGTTTGTATGCATTTAGAGAGAACGTGGGGACGCATTCATGGGTTCTTATGCAGAGGTCATACGAGTCCATTTTTGTGACCGGATTTCTATCGGGGAAAGCGTAGCGGTTAGGCGCTACGTGGTCCTTCCATATGCATATCCCTTTTTGGTACTTCTTAATTTTACGACCGGATTGATGGAAATCTTCCCGGGCCTGACTGACGTTGCCCTAAAGGCGCGTTACGTGTTTTTGTTTTATGGCTTTTCTGAGAAGTCGCGCCCAGTGTCCGACACGGCCGTCGAATAGACAGAAAAGGGGAGGCCGCATGGAGAGAGTGCGCGACGCTCAGGTTCTATTAATGAGCGGTATCTTAACTATAGATTGCCTTTAGAAATATGTCGAGGAATGAGAATATTCTTATCGTGCTTATTTTGGTGCACGTGAGTTCGAAGGGAACCGTGGGAGACCTTGGTCACCTCGGAGTTCAATGTGCCTCCCGACGTGACACCTCCCCCCTTTAAGATCGAGCGTCTCGCTTGATCCGTAATCGAGGGTGGTGATCGAAATTGCAGGAGCATGCTTGAGTGGACTGATATTGTCATTCGTCGACTTACAATTTGACTTAAATATATTCGAGGGTTGGTATCTATTATGACGGTGTGACTTATAGTTATCTCGCGCTTAGGAGGTACGCATGAATTTCATTATCACCTTATAAGAAAGCGTGTGTATTTCTTTTAAAAATATTATCCTACGAGATTTTTTGTTGCTTCTTTTTAAATGATGTATATATGTTTTTTCTTCACTGTAAGATGTATATTTACGCGTTTCCTTCTTTCATTTTCTTTACGAATAGATACTTATTTACTCATTTCAAGTTATCTTACTTGACAAAGTTAAAAGAACAATAATAATGAGGATCGAGAAAAAGGTTATTTAGCATGATCAGAGTGGTCGTTTTGATACTCGAATGTCTTCTCGTGCGAACTCAAAGGGAAGGAACGTGTTTTAGGAGGTTGATTGTACCTTGAACGATCGGAGATGTTAATGTAGAGTACATGTGGTGCAGCGTTGGCCTCGACTAGATCCTTTGGTTCGACTGTCACGAGCTTATGAAGTTCTTGACCAGTTCCACCGTTGACGTTTTCCTCTTAGGTCGTTTAGCCAGGTGCTTCAGGAGGTGCGTAACCGAGTCTCGTACCGCACCGATGAGGTAGACCGAACAGCCGTAGACAGTGTATAGGCTGTACGTATGGATCACCGTAGCTGTGAGAAGTGTACTCGATCGAACGATGGGTAACATTCGGGTGACACCAGCGTTTGCTGTACCGAATTCAAAGAATTTTTCCCAGTTGCGATTCCAGATGGAGTCCGCTTGGTTGACAGTGTTTTGACCACTGATGCCCCGTGCCATATTGTTTATGGCAGTGGGCTGCTCTACAGGAAAAATGATGTGTTTTCGTACGTTGTCGATGTCTTCTGCAGAATAGATTCCACATGGTAGTTCTGGGTTGGTGTATCGCCAAGTAGACTTCGTCGTCGGCTTCATGCTTGTAGGCAGTATGGCTTTGACAGGAGCAGGTATGAATTTGTATCCGATGTCTCCGTAAAGGTAATATGGGGGAAGAAATTACAGGTTGTTGAGTTCTTGTTTTGGTAATATATGAGTTCGAGGAGTAAGGAGATACTTTTCGTTCCCACGAGTGACAGGTTGATCATAATAACATTCTTTTAGTACTCTTTTAGCCTTCTTTTAACATACTTTTAACATTCTTTTAGCATTATTTTAACCTTCTTTTAACATTCTTTTAACATTCTTTTAGCATTATTATAACCTTCTTTTAACATTCTTTTAACCTGATCAGGTTTACTTCTATTGGTATACATTTGATAACGTGTAATACTTCGCTAACTAGTACCGCCATATGGCGTGGAGCTTTCATTAAAGTATATGTAAATTCGTCTAGTGGTTGTATCGCAGGAGGTAAATTATTTTGAAACATTTAACATTCTCGGTTACATTATTGAATAAGTATATCGTAGTATAGCGTTTAAATTTGTTTCTGGATGTGTCGCTCATCGAATATAAATGTAGTGTTAACATTGGGCGGATATCCTTTAAATTGGTGTTAGATAATTCTTAATAGACAGTGTTGTTGTTTTTAGAAATTTGAATTTGTTTTTGGAATTTCGAAGTTGTTTTTGGGATTTCATAAAAGTTACACCCCTTGATGTTTCTGAATAGTTGGATAACAGCCATCTGAAAAAAGTGTAATTGTTGTGGTTATTTATTTAATTAGGATTAAAATCGGATTCGTCGACTCTTGGTGGTTTGTTCCTCTTTTTGTTTTTGATTTCACTGTTAATGTGTGAGTATCGCAACCTGTTTTCATGCACTATTCGTGTTTTGTTATTATATTGGATTTTTACGTTACCCTTGTCCAGTTTTTCTAGAACCTTATGTGGTCCGGTATAATGGTCTCCGAGTTTACCTGGTTTCGGTCCTTTTTGGAGGTAGACATAGTCTCCTACTTTAAAATTTTTAGGATTGGCATTTTTATCATAATATTTTTTTGAACGATGTTTGGATGAGATTAAATTTTCGTAAGCAAGGTTTCTAATTCCGTTTATTCTTGTAATCAATTCGATTAGATACCCGCGGTAGGTGGGTAATTGATCTGACTCTCGAAGAGGTTCACTTGATGGGACTCTTGCCAATTTTCCAAAGACAACTTCGTAAGGTGTATGCTTCGTGCTTTCATGAACACTGGTGTTGTACGAAAGCATGGCTAACTCCAACCATTGGTCCCATTCATTATCTTTATCAGTATATTGTTTCAAAAATTCAGCGAGTACGTGATGAGACCGTTCAAGGGATCCATTGGATTGAGGATGAAATGCCGTGGTTCGGTATCGCTTTATGCGAAAGCGTTTGGCGATTCTTTTCATTAGACCGCTAAGGAAGTTACTTCCCTGGTCCGTCAATAATGTCTTGGGTGCACCAAAAATACATATGAAACGTTTTATGAACGCGTCAGCGACGGTGGTCGCCAGAGCGTTTGGTAACGGAATTGCGACACAGTATTTTGATAAGTGATCTTGAATTGTGAGAATATATTCGTTCTGACAGGAGGTCCGTTGCATTGGGCCCACTATATCCATTGAAATTTTTTCGAAGACTGTACCTGGAGTATCAGTAATTATCATTGGTTGTTTCGTTTTTACCCGGACTAATTTTTTTAGTTGACATTCGAGACATTGTTGAACTCTTCTTTGGATATCGGACTTTAGATCTTCCCAATAATATTCTCGTTTAATTCTATTATATGTTTTTGAAACCCCTTTGTGACCTCCAATTGGAGATTTGTGCATTTCATAAAAAATAGAGTCTCGTTTTTCAAGTGGCACAAAGTGGAGTGTTCCTAAGCAGATTATTATTTTTGTTTCACTGGCTTTGAATGATTCTTTTATGACGTTCAAGACGTCGGCCCATATCATGTGCTCGATGTGATTACTGTGGCAAATACTTAGCGATTGAATTTTGAGGTTTACGCAAAGATTCTCTAAGTCCTTTACGCTTTCTTTAATGTTTTCCGATATGAAAGATAATGATCCGGAATACTCGCCTTTAATAACTAGAGCAAAGTGATATTTTTTTCCAACTTTGATACTGTAGGCTTGACCTTCTATCAGATTTTTCCAAGAAGGTAGCTTATTTAATTCTTGCAATTTTTGTGATCCAGGATCACAAGGATTTCCTTGAGAATCGATAAAATAAACGAGATTGTCGTTACGGAAATGAAATAATTCTTTTGTCTCAATACAATTAGCGATTTCAAATTGGGACGTCGTCGCGTCCTTTGCAGGATGATCCTCGTCTTCGGAGGTCAATGGATTATTGGAACTGGCATCTGAGTCTGTGGAGGTATCAGAATTTGGGTCAGTGTGTTTTCGGGAAAAGGGAAAAGGCTGTGCCTTGCGCTGGCTAGGGCCCTCGGCTGTTTTCGGATCAATGGCCTTCACGGGCCTTCGGGCGCGTGCCGGCTTAAGTACCTCGGCTTCTGTTTCCTCGTCACTACTCTCCTCGTAATTTATGTGTTTACGTGCGCGGCGGGCCTGGTGTCGAGGTATGGGACGCAAGTCTGACTGTTTAGGGCTAGGTGCATTGACCCTGGTCATGGTCTCTTCGCTTGACATTTCATTTTCCTGTTGCGTTGATTTCCCTAATTCCGGAGGTATATTGTTTTTTGCTTGCGAGCGAGTAACAACGTTTATATTTTCTTCACAGGGAATGGGATGGACTTCAGCTTGAGTTGTGAAAGTTGTGGGATTTTCGTTTTCCTCGTCGCTATCACTAGTCTCTTCTAATTGGCGTGCCAAATCTTGTAACGTGATTTTTGAATGTTCGATTTGTTCCTGTTGACAATTGGGTATAGTTTTGACATCTTCTAATTTTTCTATCGGGTTTCGGGATAAGGCGTCAGCGTTTGAGTTAAGTGGGCCAGGCTTGTAAACGACTTCGTACTCGTATTCGGAAAGTTTGAGTCGCCATTTGAGTACACGCGCGTTAGCGTCTTTAGCGGTCCTAAACCAAACTAAGGGCTTGTGATCTGTAACGAGAGTGAACCTTCTGCCATAAATATAAGGTCGGAAGGCTTTTACGCTGTGAACGATTGCCATAGCTTCTTTCTCGTATGTGTCATACCGAAGGGCTGCACCGCGTAACACTCGCGATGTGTATGCTATAGGTTTATCTTTTCCGATTTCGCCTTGTGATAGGACTCCGCCTAAAGCGTATCCGGAAGCATCAGTAGTGATGATAAATGGTTTGTCGAAATCGGGGTATTGGAGGATAGGAGCTTCGCATAATTTATTTTTAAGAATTTCGAAGGCTGTTTGCGTTTCGTTTGTCCATACAAAGTCAGTTTTATCTTCTAAGAGATGAGTTAAGGGTTTCGCGATTTTTGAGAAGTCTTTAATGAATCTGCGGTAATATCCAGTCAAACCTAAGAATTGGCGAATATTTTTAACGTTCTTTGGAAGGGGGAATTCTTTTACTGCTGCTAATTTGTTAGGATCCGGCTTTAATCCATCTTTTCCAATTATGTGGCCGAGGTAAGTTACTTCCGGCCTAAGAAATTCGCATTTGTCCGGCTGCAGTTTGAGATTAGCGTTTCGTAATCGTTCCATTAAATTGTGGATTTTGTCACCGTGTTCCTTTAAGTCTTTTGCGTAAACAACGATGTCATCAAGATAGACAAATAGGGATACTCCTTGGAGTCCGCTAAGAACAACGTCCATTAAGCGCTGGAAGGTTGCTGGAGCGTTTTTAAGCCCAAAAGGCATTCGAGCGAACTCATAATGCCCGTATGGCGTGGAGAAGGCTGTCTTTGGTTTATCTGCAGGATTCATTTCTATCTGGTGGAAGCCAGATGCTAAGTCGAATATAGAAAAATAAGCTGCATTTCCCAATTGATCCAAGATGTCAGTAATATTTGGTAGTGGATAGGAATCGCCGATTGTTTTTTCGTTAAGGGCTCGAAAATCTATAACCATCCTCCAACGCTTGTTGCCATTGGAGTCCGGTTTTTTTGGTACAATCCAAACAGGACTGTTATTTGGGGATTCCGAGTGATTTATGATGTTGGATTTTAACAGCTCGTCTACCTGATTCTGGACTTCGCCTTTAAGGGCTTGTGGAAACCTATATTGCTTGGTGTTGATCGGAAGGTCATCGACTGTCGGAATCTTGTGTTTGAGTATATGGGTAGCTCCCAGAGGTTCGTCTTTTATGTGAAACCGGTCAGCATAAGTTTCGATAATATCTTCCACATGTTTTAATTCTTCGTCTCCCAAGTGGTCTAGACGCAAGAGATTTTTAATGATTTCTGGACGTTCTGAATTTTCTTCAATTACGTGTGATGTTGATTCGGGGATAGAAATGGAGTTTAGGCTTTTTTCAAAAATTGTTTTTACATTCAAATTTTGATTTTCGTTTTCATTTTGATTTGGGCATTGTTTTTTATTTTGATTGTGTTTTTGATTTTGTTTTTGTTTTTGATTTTGAATATTTTCTTGATTTTTGATTGTTTTCATTTTCCTTTTTATTCTTGATGTTTCCTCGCTACTGGAATTTTTATTTATTTTCCCCTGATCATTGCCCTCATCGGAACTGTGCCAGGGTTTTGATTCGACTTTTTCCGTAGAATTTTTTGGATTGGCCACTTTTGGGCCCTGGAATAGCGTAGTTGTCTTGCAATCTACGACTGAAATAGAAGGATCACGAGGACTCGAATTGGAATTGATAATAGAATTTGGACTTGTCTCTGATTGATTTATTTTCAACACTTCTTTGATTCTAGTTCTTGCCCTTTCCTCGCTACGAGAATTTTTATTTAATTTCAAATTGGCCTCTTTTGGGCTCTGGATTTGCGCGATTGTCTTGCAATCGGCGTTTGGAATAGGAGGATCACGAGGGATCGGACGAGGACTAGAGATCGTCATGCAATCCGCGTTTTCAATCGAATCTTCGACAGTGATGAATTCTTGTAATTTTATGACTGGTACGACCAGTCTTACGATCTCATTAGTGGTGTTATAGATTTTTAAATGGGCCTTGCCGTTAGTATTCGTTACCAGGCAATCGCCAGCATAAACACCTTTATGGATGGTTAAAGGTGGGATATAACCTTCCTTTAACGTGCGGTTTTCGATTTTCACATGGAAGGCCGCCTCCGAGCGCGCGGGGATTTCAATTACCTCGTCGGGTTCGTTCTTTTTTTCGAAAGGCACTGCCTTATTTCCACATTCGAAACACTCTGTCTCGAAATTTATTTTGGATTTTGTTTGATAAAAGTAACGGGTCCCTAATAAACCGGGGTGAGGGATTCCTACCTCATCAGGTATAATATGGAATAAGGCTTCGAATCCGAATACTCGCAACATTACGCTTCCTAATCCAAAGACCGGAGGCTCGGATATTCCCTTTAATCTAATGATATCTTGTTCGTCGATACCAGCCAAATTTTTTACATATTTTTTTTAAATTAAATTTGGGATAGCGCCACTGTCTAATAGTACCGATATTTTACCCACTTCCGGTAGTGCTCCGATACACACCGAGGGTAGTTTATCAAATCTTTCTGAATTTATTGTGTAGGTGGGATATCTTCGTTTGGCGCAGTCATCGTGACTGATGTCACCGGACGCGTTGGAAGCCCGGACCCTCTCGGCGCGTCCGTCCGAGGGGGATTTGGGCCGTTTCCCGGCTGATTTCGTGAATTATAATATTCGCGAGTACGACAATTTTCAATTACATGTCCTACCCTTTTACAATACCGGCAGACGTTTGGGTTGGAGTTAGACGCTTCGGTTTTTAGCTGGAAGCACTTATTGGCAGTATGTCCAATTTTTTTGCAAATTTGACACTGAAGACTGTCCGACTGGCGTTGCCAATTGGCTGCGAAAGTTGTGAATTTATTTTGGAAATTGCATTTTTCAGCAGTGTGCCCTGGTTTTTGGCACAATTGACAATTTATGGAACGGGAATTTTGATTATTATAGCATCTATCTGCAGTGTGACCAGATTTTTTACAGATTTGACATGAGACAGAGTTTTGCTCGTTTGGCAGTCTTCGGCATTCGTTGGCGCTATGGCCTTGATTTTGACAAATCTGACATGTAAGAGATTTGAATCGACAAGCTTCAGTTGAATGATTGTTCTTTTTACAAATATTGCATGACTTAGCTGGTTGTGATGGAACTGTTTCTTCCTTTTTAGCAGAGGCTAGTAATTCTTCCCGTGCATTAACCTCGCGTTCAATTCTTATCGCGTGTTCGATCGCGTCTTCGATGGTGTTACACGGGGGAAGGCGTTGTTCGATTTCTACCTTTAACCCTCGCTTAAAACACGTTAGACAGTAATCGCCAACTGTGACTCTAAAAACGGGGTCTTCTGTGCCATTGTTAGCTAATTTTCGTGCCTCAACTATCTCTCTGCCCTTTTTTCTAATTCTGGAAGTGAAATTTACGACACTTTCGTTGCTTGACTGTAAAAATGTACCGAGTTCTCCTAATAATTGCATTTCCGATTTATTTGGTGTATATATTTTTTTTAGGAAGTTTGTGAGTTCGTTTATCGTTTCGAATGTTGCCCCATATATTGTTTCTCTTGCGGGGTCTTTTAATTTGTTTCTAGCTAATTTGACTAAATATTTTTCGGCTTCAGGTGGAAGCATGTCTTTTGCATCTACACACCCGCGGATGAAGTCCGCCAAAGAGGTATCCTTTCCATTGAATTCCGGAATACAGTCTACAGCTGTTTGGAGGGAAATAGATTGGTTCGTTGCTAGAGCCATGTTTCCTGAGTTGTCTGGATTCTTTTTAGGGGGTAATGCTAATGATTTGACCGATCTTTTAGTAGGTTCAAGACCATGAAATAAGTTAGCGTTCGATCCTCTCAAGGCGTAGCCTGTATTTGTGGTTTGAGCAGATTCGGAATCTGATAGATCTTCACTGATATTCAAATTTAATGACTCGCAGGTAGATTCTTTGTCCATTGAGTGAAATCGAAAAGGCACATTCCCTTTTTAATATCCCGGACGAGCCCCCAAAAATTAATATGTCACGTCCGGAGGGGACGTCGGCATATAAAGTGTGGTTCCCTCTTTCTTGCCTACGCCTAGCGCAATAGCACGGGATGAGGGTAAAAAGAGGATGTGCTGGAGGAAGGAAGGATTTTTAAGGAATTTTATGGAAATAATCCGATTGTTTGGAAATGACTCGTTTCTAATTAACAGTTGATTTATTTGAATCGGCCAGTTTGGCTAATTCTATTAACGCTCGAGTACAAAGAGTGTAAAAATGTGATTCGCTTACATTGATGATTTCGTTCGGTGTCGACCCTGTCGTTCAGGTAGCGGGTGTCGGTCGTAAAATTTGGGCCCTTTGTTAGCGGGCCGGCGGCGGTCGCAGATGGTATCGGTGGCACGCGTACAATTTTCGAGTACACTGACTCTATTCCACATACAATTTTCAAGGATTGGAGATAGTCAGAAAACAATTAATGTTTTGGATATTATACTAGTTCGAGATATTTTGTCTTTGATAAATGACAACGATAGACTGCGCGATAGACTTTTGGAATGAACGGACTGTTCTGATGTGTCTGAAGTGTTTGAAGAATACTTTAACTCGAACTCGAACTCTAACTACAACTAACTACAACTAGCTTCAACTCGAACTCGGTACTGGAACTCTCTTGAACTGCTGGGTCGCTCCCTTTATATATGATTTCTTGGTCTCCCGAATTCATAGAGTGGGAGAGGGAGTATTGACCTCACTTAGTTTGGGAATAGAAGTATCATACGTAACGAACGCATGAACCTGGTTCCAGTGGGAGGTTTTTGTGGAGGAGGGCGCATCTGCATTCTCCGCATACGAGTTCTTTTCCTGTGCTACTTAATTTTACGATCGGGCCGTTGGGAGTTTTTCGGGGCCTTACTGAGATTCATTTGTATGTTGTTTGTATGCATTTAGAGAGAACGTGGGGACGCATTCATGGGTTCTTATGCAGAGGTCATACGAGTCCATTTTTGTGACCGGATTTCTATCGGGGAAAGCGTAGCGGTTAGGCGCTACGTGGTCCTTCCATATGCATATCCCTTTTTGGTACTTCTTAATTTTACGACCGGATTGATGGAAATCTTCCCGGGCCTGACTGACGTTGCCCTAAAGGCGCGTTACGTGTTTTTGTTTTATGGCTTTTCTGAGAAGTCGCGCCCAGTGTCCGACACGGCCGTCGAATAGACAGAAAAGGGGAGGCCGCATGGAGAGAGTGCGCGACGCTCAGGTTCTATTAATGAGCGGTATCTTAACTATAGATTGCCTTTAGAAATATGTCGAGGAATGAGAATATTCTTATCGTGCTTATTTTGGTGCACGTGAGTTCGAAGGGAACCGTGGGAGACCTTGGTCACCTCGGAGTTCAATGTGCCTCCCGACGTGACAAAATTCGTTTTTTTTTTTAATTACTTGGCGTCAAGTCGCTGCCGCGACTCTCGATCACTGGAAATACTGTGCAACGACATGGCGTGCATGGTTTAAAAAAAACGCTCGGGAAGATACACGATTTTCTTAAAGAAACATTCCTATCGCTTCGTCCTAAGGTTGGACATCTGGCAAGCCCATAACCTTGAAATATTAGCGATTTTGTATCAGCATCACATAATCTTTTTCGTGCGAAAATGTTACCCTTTGGGCCTAATAAGCGCCATTTGCGGGAACTCTTGATTTACTTCTTCAATTTGAAAAAAAATCTGCAGCTAAGGCCCATCGATTGCTTGCCGAAGCATATAGTGAGGCCGCTTTAAGTGAGAGAACTTATCGTGAATGGTAATAAAAATTTAAGAACGGTGAGGTTGACGTTGAAGACAAAGAACGTAGCGGAAGGCCGAAAGTATACGAAGACGCAGAATTAGACGCATTATTGGAGGGAGATTCGTTACTCGGGAATTACGGGCTATCAAATTGTCTTGCCCTTTTATTTAATTTTATTGGCAAATAGGAGATTTATGCTCGCAGCAGTGAGCGGACGAACCTTGCGTGGAAAAGAGGGTGGCGGCCTCGTTCAAAAAAACGCGATGAACAATCGGCACCGTGTACTCCGATCTAAGAGGTCACACTATTGTAGAATTTAAAAAAATTGTTTTTTGTACTTGACTTAAAAGATGCTTTGAACCATATAGAATAAGGGGAAAAAATTTTGGTCCCCGTAAAACAAGGTCCGCAGGCCCGTATGGGTCTACGGTGGCAGTGGCTGGCCCGTGTGCGAAACATCGACCGTTTTTTTCAAAACACAATTTTTCAAAACGGCACGTAGCAAAACTCCAACAATTTTATGTACGTTAATTTAAACATGTACGTTATTTTAAACATGTACTTAACAAATGTTAAGTACATGTTTAAAATAACATTCCGAAGAGAAATACATACGGGATTTTCCATGAGTTAGTTACAACATTAGTTATTAACACACGATTGTCCTTTTTTTTGTCGAAAATTAAATTTTTGGTTTAATGCTTGCTGATTACACAAAAAATTAATATTTTCACAATCCTCTATGTATTTCTCTAGCTATACTGATGTAAATGAATAGATTTTTTTTTAAATCGAATTTGCGTCTGCTATACTGCGTGCCGCAGAGCGTCTTAAATTCAACATGCCTCGCCAGAATGGCTCCAGCGTCACATTTGGTCTAATTCTTTAATATAAGCTTCATTTTGTTCACTGGAAGATATGAGTAATAACATCCTTGAATATTAGCATTCTCTTATTTGTCCTTAGACCAAACAAAATCCCGAAATGTCACTCAATTTTGGACGTTTGAAGTAGTTTAAACCCTTAAGGCAAAACGAGCATGCGCTCTTAATTTCTATCGATCTTGTTCAAATTTTATCCAGACATTGTTCATATCAATATGCATGTTTGAGAGAAATTTCAGAACAGTTGACTATTTAGATTGGGAGATAATGGGTTTTTAAATAGCAACTTTTAACACTGCAGGGTCTGCATTGGCCGAAAGTCAAATCACATTATTTGGCGTACCATTCTATTGTGTTTATTAATTTTGAAAAAAAATTATGATTAGATAGCAAACTAGTTAGGGAACGAGTGAAAAAAGTTGGGATTGCCTTTACTATTCAGTTTTACTAAAAACGTTCAATAACGACAGAATAACTCAACGTAAAAAATATTTGTCCCCTATAATAAGAAGACATTATGCAACACCGCAGAACAGTATTATTCATTATTTCGAGAAAAAAGATAATTATCGTGTTCTTAAAGTTAAAAACTTTTATCGTAAAACAAATCTTTGCGGTATAAACATTAATATTTTATATTGTACTTACTGTTGTACAGTGTACCGGTACCATACTAGTAACACGTACAGGTACACCGTAGGGTACAATCTCTGTACGCCATACCAATGGTACCCTCGGCCATCAGAGTGAAGCTATCGAGGAATCGCCACAGGTCCACAAGTCATCAGTGTTTGAGACGTTACAGTTTAGCGTTCGTAGGCAAAGGGTGTTGAACTTGCGTGCCTCATTTTGGTCGCACACTGCTCAGGAAATCGAGGATTTTGGGGGGTAATGGCAATGGCTACGGATCATCGGAAAATATGCTATCTGCGATTTTTTCCCGAATATATACCGAGGTATTTCTGCGAAGAGCAAATAAACTTGAGTTTCTTGTATCGGGGCCATTGGATGTTTGACACATCAGCGAGTGGGAAAGCAATGCGAGGGAAAATCGTGGTAAATGACAAAGTACGTAAATTGAGGTTATGAGGCAGGCCATATTTTTTATTCTTACGTCAATATAAATTCCAGCGATACGATCGTGCTATCAAAATTTGAGGATGTACGATAATATCCATATGATCGCGGGTACGCGAAAGTTGCGTCCATGTTGAAGAATTCGTGAACTTCGAGTGTCACTTTCTTGCCGAGAAACGTCAAGTGTAGAAGAACGATGTAACTGGATCTAACGCGACAAAACACAGGGGTTCCGATCCACGCAACTGCCCAGTGGTACGAGAAAGGGGGCTGGGGCGCTGCGTATCAGGCGTATCAGGCTGCGTAACGACTCTACGCACAGCATATTTTCTACGCGCGTAAGAAATTCGCTGTTCACAGGTCCTCAGGGCTACGATTCGATCCTGCGCGAGCGTCTATATTTAGTCGACCCGAGCCCACAAACGGTGCACTTCAGGCTGAAACGCGGCGTTTTAGCGTGAAGTGAATCTAGAACGATTCAGAGGTGTTGAAGAATTTTCGTGGTAAAAAATCATTCGGAAATTCGGTCGAATATTATGAGATCTTAAGATTGAGTCGACAGATTAAAAAATAACCCAAACAAAATCGTCAGGAAAAAGTAACATTTCATTGGTAAAGTGTAATTAGATTTCTCACTCATCGCCGTGGTTTCGTGTAATTTCGATTCGAAGTTTGAATATATACGGCGAGAGCCCATCTTACTGTATAAAGAGTCGTCAATCCGTCAATGGCGTCGAGGTCGGTAGCTCGACCAGGGGCGTCAAATTCGTTTTTTTTTCATTACTTGGCGTCCAGACGCTCCCCGTCTCTTGATTAATGCAATATAAAACCTGATTCAATCGATTGAGATCATTCACATCTATTCCAATTTCACGCACTTCCTGATGTTCACCATCAGTATCACTTTCGTATCCGGAATCGACGGATTCGTTATCCAGTTCGTCCAGTTCAATAATTTCTATCTGGTCAATATCATTACGGACGACCACTTGCATTTCATCATCACCGGCGATGTCAATTACTTCTATTTCAATACCGTCACCATCGGCGATATTGGCAATCTCGACATTGTTGTCATCGGTGATATCGACAACTTCCAATTCATCATGGGCGATGTCAACCACCTCCATTTCACGATTATCACCGACGAGATCGATAACTTCACGAATTTTGTTAACCATTATTACACTTTATTCTGCGACTTTTTTTGTTTTCAGAATGACACCTCGGAGGTTGAAGACTGGAATGGTGAAAAACTGCTGTCCCGATCCTTCTCAAGATTTTGATTTTTGGTTCCTTATAAGGTTGTAGTATGGTGAGGGTAGTCAGTAGGATTTGTAAATCGTTTTTCTTTTCGACATTAGACGGGACGTGTAGAAACAATTAACCTTCCAAAATGTTGCATCCTGGCCAGAGATGAACGATAACTTTTTTCTTAACCATCTCCAGGGGTAGGCATATGCTGTCCAGAATGAAAAGTGGCACTCCATCGTGGAGGTGAAAGTTGGCGAGACTCGTCAAGCATCGATTATTACGATCTCCACAGAACAGTGTTTAGATCATGCAGACTGAACTGGCTTATTATAAAAGAGCATCTTGGTGGTTCCAGAGTGCTGTGTATGCGCAACTTGGCACAGGCGCCCCACCAGATTGCACTCACACTCCCGACACCGTATTGAATATTCGGTCCAGATATCGGGTGGTGTAGCATTTCAGTCGTAAACATGACTTATACTCAAAAACCCATAAAATCTCGCACACAAATGCTTCATTTTATGCAGCTGCAGCTATGAAAGGAAGCATTGCTTAAAAAAAACGTGAACTTGCAGAGGTCTTGGTTGCATTCCGAAAGATAATCTTAAGACCTTTGATGTGTGCGGATCCATCCCATCACGAATCTCGTCGACACTTAAGACAGGTCTTACCAAATCGGGGTTAAAGCATTTTTTTCTTGGTCGACATTCGTTGCCACTCTCGATGGGAATTTTTATATGGTTTGGGTATTCAAAAGATAGATGAAAACGACGTATTTCTTGGAAGAAACTATAAACTTTAGGGATCTGGCGGCAAAGGCCTTTTGCGTCGACAGACCACTGGAGCACAGCTGCAGGACCCATTAAATACATATTTTGACCTGATCCATCCCGACTCGCCGTTTTTTGTCTCGTTTTCTTCGAGCAATCTAAACCAACGCGTTACTAGAAAATTCAGGTTTTTTTCCGAGATAGAGGGAATAGCCGAAAAATATTTTTGTGCAGTAAGAGCCATTTTTATTTATCTGCTGCGCTCAAAATTGGCCGCTCTTTAAATGAAGCAGTGAGTCGGTTAACATCGTGGAAGTTTTTCCAACTGGTTAATATGAAGAACAACATTGAACTATCAGAACAAATCTTACACGACCAAGCCGCGCTATTAAGTTCCTTCGAAAATTTTACTGCGTCGATGCGTTGACTTTACCGAAAAGTGGGAATGGCAATGCCGAAATAAGCGGCCCGATTATTAATTGTATATCAACACTTACTGATGGCCCAGATAATGCGTCTAGAACGATTGAGGAATTCGGTGCGAAGGCATTTTATACGGGCGCAGGACATGGTGATCATGGATTAATCTGGCGCGAGATTGACATACCATTCAAGAGTTGAATATTGACTATTCGAAGTATGTGGTAGCAAGGACTGATGGGGAGAACCCAGCAAGGGATATGTATCATCAGCATGAAGTGTTTAGTATCGGATATTACGTGTGGTGTCCGAATTACGAATGACTATCTTTGTATCACTCGCGCTGCAGTGCTGATTGTGTTACGTGGTTTGTGGAAGAACTAAAAAATCTAGCACTGCGCATAAAGGACATTTTCTGCGACAACGTCCCAATGATATATCTAACACTGAGCCAGTGGGCAAGTTTTTGAGCAGCGATTCAATGTTATATATGTAATAACCCACTTGCGTGAGATAATGTACGCGTTCGAGATCATTGCCATCTGCCTGCACGTTATAGAGGCCCTATGCTCCCGTCAATAAAAGACAAATACATCTCGTTCACGGGGCATGTTCAAACTACAGACGATTCAAAACACAAGATTCAATTGCGCTTTATCGATTCGTACAAATTTCTTCCAACACGAGTCTCGACAAATTAGCGTAATTTTTTTCTCGAGGACAAACTCAAAATTTTACGCATGCAATTTTCAACACCATCGACAGACGATTTCAATTTGCTGACGCAAAAAGGAGTCTTCCCATATGAATATATCGACGACGTGACCAAGTTGGACGACACTTGTCTACCACCACGTGACGCATTTTACAGTTCCCTGACAGAGAAGACAATATCGGAGAGCGAGTACGCACATGGTGAGGATGTTTGGTGGCGGTTCTCCATTTGAACGCTGGGTGAATATAGCGATGAAGTTGGATAAATATAGCGTGAATATAGAGTGAATATAGCGATTTGTACTTGAAGTTGGACGACACTTGTCTACCACCACGTGACGCATTTTACAGTTCCCTGACAGAGAAGACAATATCGGAGAGCGAGTACGCACATGGTGAGGATGTTTGGTGGCGGTTCTCCATTTGAACGCTGGGTGAATATAGCGATTTGTACTTGAAGACAGATTTCTTCTTATTAGCCAATATTTACGAAAACCTTTGCAACACGTGCATTGAAAGTTATGGACTCGACTCCGCGTATTACTATAGGTTGCCTGGCTATACATGGGATGCATTCAAATGTTAAATTTGGATTATTAACGGACATCGATGTGGTTTTATTCGTTGTGCGGGGTTTACGCGGTAGTCTGGGGTAGTGCTCAAACAGGTATGCATATGCTAATAACAAGTACATGGAGTCATTTGCCCATCAAAAGCATCATAATATTTGATGCATTTTTATGTAAACAATTTATATGGATGGGCAATGTGTCAACCATTGCCATGTGTAGATTTTCGATGGGTCAACGATGTGTCCAAGTTTGATTCATCATCCATCGCGCTAGATTCACCTACAGGCTACATTCTTGAGGTTGATTTGGAATATCTGTAATCTCTACATGATGCGCACAAAGACTTCCCGTTTTGCCCAACACATGAAAAAACACCGAGTAAGCGGGAGGAAAACCATCGCAACCATCTGGGATAAAATGCGCTACAGCATTCACTATCAAAATTTACAACAGTGGTCACGCCATGGACTTTGGCTCACCAAAATCCATAGGGCCTTACAGTTCACACAATCCCCATAGCTGCGTTCATATATCGAGTTAAATACTCAATTTCGAACGTCGTCCAAAAACGATTTTTAAAAAACGTATCAAAATTGATGAATAATGCGGTGTTTGGCAAAACGATGGAGAATGTGTGCGATTATGTGGATGTAAATCTTTTGACAAAGTGGGAGGAAAGGTATGGTGCACATGAAATGATTGCAAAGCCAAGCTGCCATAGCCAAAGTGTTTTTTCTGAAAACATCGTTGCTTTGGAATTGCGTAATCACGAGGTGAAATTCAACAAACTGATATATGTGGGTATGTGCATCCTTGACATATCCAAAATGTGCTTGTATGAATTTCATCATGAGTATATCGTATCTCTGTATTAGGATAAATGTAAAGACATGTATAACGATACGAATAGTCTCGTATATGGCATTGAGAGCGAAAATCTATATGCTGACATGAAGTGCGACATTAAAAAACTTGATACGAGCGACTATTTGGCGGGCAATAGGTATGTTATGCCGCTTGTAAACAAGAAGGTCATCGTGACCGAGTTCATTGGACTCCGATCGAAAATGTAGGTCACACGTGTCGAGGGTAAGAAGAACAGTAAAAAAGTTAAAGGCGTCAAGAGCAATGTTGTGGTTTGGACAAGCACGTTTGACGATTATGCTCGATGCTTGAAGGAAGAAATTGAAATGATGCTTAGTTAAACAGGTATTCGTTCGAAGTTGCACAACGTCTACACCATTCGCCAGACGAAAATCGCTCTAAGTCCTCATAATGATAAGCGATATATCAAAGCTGGGACCTCTAAGACCCTAGCATAGGGGCATAACAGCATACCGTCTAAAAAAATTATGTACATTTTTTTGTATAAGTAAAGTCCATGTAAAATTTTGTAAAATGATGTACATTTTTTGTATATATAAAGTCTATGTGAAATTTAGTAAAATTCCGTACATTTTTGTACATATTAACTTGTTGTATGAAACTTGTGAAAATTATGTATATTTTTGTGTAAATATTAACTCGATGTAAACTTGTTAAAATAATGCACATTCTTTTTTGTTGTCAATATTTGATTTTGTAAAAATGGATTTTAATCTGTAAGTGAACAGATTTTTCTAGTCCATGAGTACCGATTATTTTCCTCACCCTCGCATTCTTTTGGAGAGTGGGCAAAAAAGGTATTAGAGAAGGGGAAAATAGAGCGCTACGTGCGGCGGAGACGGGGATCGAACGGTAGAAAGTTATGAAAGTCGGAATAAAATATCGGTTACATTTTTTTTATTGCCGACTACAAATGGGATTTACTTATCCAACTATTGTGGCTATTTGCATAACCTAGAAAACTGTTTTACAACAATACGATTACCACGCTTGTTTTGTGCGGGGTCTAGTTTTGGTGGTTAAATTAATTAACTCGTGGAGGCAAGCGTAAAATTTGTGTTGTGTATATTTGTTGTCTTAAAATGTAAGATCACAGTCGTTGTTACAAGGCCCGAATAGAAAAGAACCTGAGTGAGGCAAGCCCGAATGGAAGAAAAACAAACAAAAAAGACCGAGTCCCGAAAATGGCCGCGACCACGCGCTCGCAAAGCTGACACTCGTGAGGGCGTAAATCTCGCGAGAGCCACGTAATCGCTCATGTGTTTTGATCCCGAAACCTGTAGCGTCCTTTTCCCGTTAATTTTGTCCTCTCAATACCTGTGAAAGGTATTGAGAGACCCGAAGTAAAGATCCCGATGTAGAAAAAAGCCGTAGATGAAGAGAAGGACACGTGGTCGCACCTGTAGCTCAGATTAGCAGAGAGCGCGCAGAGCCATCGACCGAGGAAGGTAGCGCGAATCGATCAATCGCGGATGTCGATACCCGAGGTGAGCGAGCCCCGTCACGTGGTGCCGCCGACAGTCGCCCGTGCTCTCTCGATTGATGCCGCGCTGTTCAAAAGCCCTAAAGCCCGTCCCAAGGCAATGTTAATTCCTGAACAGCGCTTCTTCAAGACTGCTTCAATGAGATAGATATCGGGGTGCTCGACACTGAGAAGCTATGTTTCATAGAAACCACCGGCTATAGGTTCATTTTTATGGTCCTTTAAACGATACGTCACTGGATGTGTTTTTTTCACACGACATATGGTAAATTTTTCTGTTTTCCAGTTTAGCATGTAACCCTTTGCGAAAACACTCTTAAATTTATTGATTCTTCCTTTATCACCAATGCTGAATTTCGGTGATGTATTCATTGGAGGCCGAGGCCTATTGAGAACCAGCTGGAATATTTGCTTCTCATTTTCCGCGTTAACATTCCTCGGTTTCATCTTAATGGTGCGATGCACAGAATCGTTGTACTCGGCTACTAGGTTATCAAGAATAGCGATGCACGTATAATTACCGCGAAGACTAACTTGCATTCACATCTTATTCTTCAATGAACGATTGAAACGCTTGCAAAAGGATGCCTTCAGGTTGCTAAATGTTGAATACATGTAAATATTGTACTTTTTCATAAGGGCTTCAAAGTCACAATTGTAGAATGCTTTTCCCTTATCGACGTGCAAGTTCTGCGGTATGCGTCCCTTAACAAGTATCGACCTCATTGCGGCTGCAGCATCTTTACCATTCTTACTTAGCATTGGCACGGCCCGCGCGAATTTTGAGAAAGTATCGATGACGGTGAGGAAAAATGTGTATTTGAAGCTTTGACGTACGTATGATAACATACGTACGATATCAGGTTGCCGGGGCTCGTCCAAACCACGGATGTCCACATGTTGACGCGGATAGTTTCACCGAGCAGGCTTATGTGGCTCGAGCACGAGAGCGTTTTTTTTCTCGTTCGCTTTCTAGTCCACTCAGTCGTGCACCCAATTTAGCAATGACGTGTGAATTATGAGTCACCAAATCTTGTAGAGTTTTGACATCGGCCTCGAGTGTCTTTGCAATGACTCTCATCGTAGCTTCAAGTCCATTAACCAACAACTGATTACTCTCATTGATTTCTTTGCTTATGTTCTTAATGATAGTTCGGGGTCTTTTATGTAAAACACTTAGAGTGACAGCGTCGTCTTGTCCTTCCGGGTTAGCAATGTCACACAATTGTTTCTGCCCCAAGTCATAATGACCATCTGCGGTAGGATCGGCCTGAAGGCCCTTGCTTACTGAGGAATACACTCTTACTTAATTGGTATTCAAACACATCGACACTCATGTTGAGAATGCGTAAATTCTCTGTTGCTGAGCTAATAAATGATTTCAGCTTCACGCAATTCCTCGATCATCGATGCAATTTCGTTCGAATGCACAGAATTTTCGGCTGCTTGTGATGCCAGAAGTAGAGGAAGACGATCCACTAGCTCGTTTGGATTGTTCCAATAAATAGAGTCTAATTGGGTATTTTTTATAGCTAGCTTATACTTTGGCATACACTTTCCCACGTGATGATCGGCTATATTTGCGATATACGTGTTGTATTTGTGGCTGGTATTACGTCGTACAGCCTTAGTAGGGTTATCAAAGGTTTTGTGCGCATTCGTCGAGATGACAATCGTTTCATAGTTTTTCAAGTAGTCTGGTGTGAGAGCTTCGACATTGGACACTTTTTTAAACAGCAACTTTTTTTAAACCGTTAATCCAACAGTTTTCGGATAATTCACATCTCCCACGTGAATATGTTAAGAGTCGAAAATTATCGGAGAATTGCCAATCATTCATTTTTTGTTTGCAGCATTCTGTATACCACACAATACATGCAAGCTTGCCATTCTATTTGTTTGTAGTAATAGGAGATATTCACTGATCAATTCCTTGATATTTTGCAAGTCATCATCATCATCCTCATATATCAATTTAAAAGAATCTTGCGTTTCACCTCTCAAGGAATCTTGTGCCTCATTCGGCAAGTGATGTTTCACACTATTTAACGCAACTTCTTCTCCTTGTTCAACATTATCACTAACTTTTTCATTTTTGATTGTCTCCTTCGCCACCTCACCATTTTTATACGACACCAATTTCTCCAATGGTCTCACAACAGGCTTGAAGACATCTTGCATTCACTGGTCATCGCTATCTTTTTCCGATTTTCATCATTCAATGCTTTCGTCTGATTGCATCACTCGCCTGGCAATATCACGCAATACATAGTTTTCTCGCAACAATTGTTCGCTCTTCATGTTGTCACTGTCAAGGCGTACATAATACTATCTCTTCAACCACCAGCGATGAGTCATTTATCAATGGTCAGAAAATAATTAAAACCTTGTCTATATAGGCATTCATTAATACCGCTATCCTTGTCAATCGTGATAAATGCAAATTTGTCAGAATTAGAGCATTTAATGCACATATTCTCAAAGCACGTATAAGTCATATCCGTATTAACATGTTTACTGTGCACGTGTTTGAGATCCATATCATCGTGCTTGAAAAGCACCTCGAAATTTGCATTATGTCTCACGATATTTTTCGGGTTACGAGTGTACGTCTGACAAAGATAAAAACTGTCAACAATCTCGTGTCTTCCCATAGAAAAGAAGGCTCCTACATTATCCTGCTCTTCGCATGCTATATCATAAAAAATGAATATAGAGTTGAATCGTGCATCATTTGTTCATGGGGATTGAATGGACGATATGCAACTCCACTCACAGGTTCGAGTAATTGTTGGAGCAACTTATACTTTGGCTGCTTCAGCGATTTGGAATACAAGTAAATGTTCTCAAATGTCAAACCATTGGGATGGATGATGAGAGTAAGCAAAGCGTTGGTTTTTCCACAATTCGATGGACCACAAAACAGTGCACGTATGCTATCCAACAATAAATTCCCATGACGTTTTTGTCGTTTATTCACCCTACCATCTTCGACTAATTCATCAAAAATTTTCACGGGGAGTCCGCCTTTGATAGTTTGCTTCTTGGATAGTTTGCTTCTCCGTCTCCTCACACACGACTAATGGTGAAATCATATAAATAGCATTCTTACAGTGATTATCCATCAGTCGCGTGTTGTCTTTAGACATGATTGTGCATGGCAAGAGTGGGAAAGGTTAGACGAACCGCCTAATCAACACCCTCCCCGTTGAACTGCATGTGCCTGGGTATTAGTATTGTGGACTAGGCACAAAGTTGGCCAAGCGTCTTGCTCGAGGTGATCCGGTCATTAATCCATTGGATACGGCTTGCAAGCAACACGGTATTGTGTATTTGAAAAATTCGCCTAATCTTGAAGCGAGACGTTTGACGGATAAAGTGTTGGCTGGCAACGCGTTACCGCTAAAGACGCTAGCATCGGCGAAAAAGCCAGTGCTTGGGGTGTGGCGAATATTATGAAGGGATGTGGCGAATATTATGACATTTCTTATGGGGATGAAGGCCCACAAGGGTGACGTTTGTTCGAAAAAAAATTATTGGCGTCTCAAAGAAGACTTCAAAGGCGTCTCAAAGAAGATTCAAAGTAATGATCCGTATAAGATGATTAAATCAGCCCTAAAGGGTGCAGCTATAGAGTTGCAAGGTGGCAAAGTGCGCACACCTCGGGTTTTACCTGTACCCCATAAAATTGGTGGTTTATTACTGTTGCTCGTGCTCATTTTTGCGTGTCCTAATGCTGCTGGTGCTTTGTCAGGAGGTGCGGCTAGTATAGCTAAAGCTGTAAATGCACCTTAAGCAGCTAAACGTGAATTGGATGAGAATAAGCGCCATAATCAAACAAGTGTAGCGGTTGCATTGGGTAAGGGCTTACATGTGAAACCATATAGGCAGGGATCAGGTCTCTATATCACGCCAAAAAACTAGAAGAAGCGCTACCTCATCGGACCCTCACCAACATCGACCGTGTCAAATATGCAAAAAATCCTAAAGATTCCACATTTCCGTGGAGTTTACATGTGCGATACGTTGCCAGCGAGCGGACCCCTCAAATTTGAAGCAGCAATTGTAAATTTGGATGCGAATGTCGATCCTAGAACACACTGGGTCGCTTACAAAAAGACTGAATGGTAAGTCGTGTACTTTGATAGTATCGGCAATCTTCCACCACCATCCGAACTCATGAGATATTTTTGTATTGGCAGCGTTAATTCTACACTAGTCACAAAATGAAAGGAACAAAGACCATTTTAAATTTTTTGTGTTTTTTGAAGCGCAGTATCTGTGTGAAAAATGGTCGTATCGAGATGAAAAAAAACCTTTTAAAGCTTCAAGATTCTAGTTTGGAGATCTGTCGGCATTTTTTTGCGAGCTACGGTTATCGCGCAATCATGAGGAATAGCGCAAGAAAAAAAATCAATTTTTTTTCTTTTTTTTCAAGGTTCCACGAGCTCAGGATTTTTTTTCAGTTAATACAATGGATAGGTCAGTTACCTTGTTTATTTAGCTTCAATATAGTTTTTTTATTAGCCGCTCTGCATCAAATTTTTGCTGAGATATCCGACCTTGAATGAAAAAGCATCCTTTTGTCTGTGATCATCGATATCTCAGCAACCAATGATCGCACAAGGATTTAAAGGGCAGCTTCGAAAACTTGAATACATTTCCTGCAAAATTCTTTCATGGCTTTTTGAGAATTTTTTTCTTTCACCCTTAACATTGATAAGAGAAAAGTACAAACAATTGATGTTTTACGGCTTTTCAGTAAATCTACCACTACGCTACAAGCGTTGATGGAAAGGCGAGGGTTGCCAGGTTTTTTTTAGCTTGATGTATTCCCAACAGCCCTGTGCATTTGCGAATTGATCTGTCGCTCTGTTTTTCCGGACCGATTGATCAAAGTTTACAAAACAATTGAAGGAACAAGTATATTTTTCCTAAACATCGTGTCATCATCATCAAAATCAAAAGACCAACCTTTTTCGACTATTTTCACAACTTTGCACTAGTTGCTTGTTAAATTTGAGAAAAAATTAAAAAACTTTACAATTTATTGATTTATTTGTAATCAATGTGCCTGAAAGATTAAGTACAGTGATTCTAAGTAGAGGCGGCAACACACGGTATTCAATACACATAGGCACACACAAACACACACACACACACACACACGCGCGCGCGCGCACACACACACACACACACACACACACTAAATTAAAGGGGCTATACCAGTGTGAACGCTGAAAATTTGCGCGATTTTCGGGAATTTTTTGGAAGAAAAGTACTCAACCAAATGTTTGGGACAAAAAATATTGAGATCCAAGCGACTTATGCGCTGCCTTCGGAGGCGCCACAAAATAAAGTTCCTCCACGGCTGACATGATTCCGGCCGATTGAGTAGCTGAAACCGAAAAAGGAAAAAATGTCATTAAACTGGAACGTATTTCCTGTACAATGACGTAGGATTTTCGAAAAATATCAAAATCTAACTAAATGGCGTAGTTATGAAAAAAGTTTGTTTTGCGTGTAAAATGGTCGTTTTTTCAATGCCAAATCGTCAATTTGCATCCAATCATAAATATCCTACGTCATTGTAGAGTTAATATATGCAAGAATACTAAGTTCAAATTTCAAGTCAATCGGATAATTGCTCTTTGAATTACAATGTCAGCAAATTTCAAAAATCTCATTTCGAGAAAAACGCGTTCAAAGATTTAACTATCGATTGTTGCAAGATAAAATGATTGGAGATACGGTCTTGAAATTTTTACAGGATATTCTTGAAAGTATAAACTGTCGAAAAAGGCGAAAAAATGGATTTTTTAAAAGTGTAACATTGGTTTAGCCCCTTAAGGAATGAGTTTGGAGTCGTTCAATACTGCGGTATTGACGAATGTAACAGTCTCGGATTAAAAGTGTAACATTGGTTTAGCCCCTTAAGGAATGAGTTTGGAGTCGTTCAATACTGCGGTATTGACGTATGTAACAGTCTCGGATCAGCGAAAAATTCAGCTGTTAAATTTTCTCGGCAAAAAACGCACTAATCTCCATGAGTTTTCGAACATGGGAACTGTATCAATATCCATTGCTGCGTGCCACCTCCAACCACGTGTGGTTTGCGAAAACCGCGAATCAGCTGGGGAAGCCACGATATGTCATACTCGTGCTGCAGATCGGACGGAAAAATAAGAAACAACGAAGTGCGAGGCACTTTGATAATTGTAACATGAGCGATGTCAAAACATACCTCAACTCACTTGAATTTGAATTTTAACATGGATTGAAATTTGAATTTGAATATGAATCATGAATTCATCACGATCAATGAACATGAATTTGAACATTGATCAAAATCAGTAGGCTCTATTCTACGAGATGTACGCAACCTTTCAACCGACATATTACAACAAAGAGGCTGAATCATGACTGAGCAGGATGGGGTTTTAGAAAAAGCCTTCCTCGTTGTCATTGACTGCTCAAAGCAAAACGATTCTCTCAAGTCCGGCCCTGTGGACGTGCGTCTTGAATTTGAATTGAAAAACAATATTCTGCCGCAAACCTCAGCTTACTGTATGATCCTGCATGATAGTATTGTCGAGTACAATCCAATCAGTGGTGGGGTTAAAAAATTGGTATGAAATCAGGCCGATGATTCGCGCCCACTTCAGTCAACATGGAGTTTATCGTCGATATGCAGGGCTTCACGAGACCCATCAACGAATTCGTCATAAAGGAAATGTCCATCGTCAAGCTCCACGACAAGGATGCTGAACCGCTGACGCTCGTCTTTGACGCACCATTTGCATAGGACTCTTCACCCGCCAACTGCAAAATGACAAACAAGTAATACGATGCGATCACAGCGGCATAGCATACGATGCAACTAGAACGATAATTCGAAAAATCTTGCGAAGAGCTCCTACCATCTATGCAAAGGGATTCGAGAAATGCTCATAGCTATCAAGATTCACGGATGCGGCAACAAAGGTCATCAACTCGAAGTCGCTTGTCCGTCCATCGCAGCAGAAGTTGCTGAAAATCACCAACTCCAAATGTCCCCATCATTCCTTCAATACGAAATACAATTACGCCCATGCGAATGAAATATCGCGGAAAAGCTAGTTGAGTGTACTCGAAGCATTGTGTGAGCGAGGGATTCTTTCAGGATGAATAAAACACATTTCGATGAAAATATATGATTTGTATTCTTAATTTATTCTACTGCGAAAACAGTTTCTCCTAATTTTCAATTTGATAAAACATTTGTATACATTTTTTACATAGTCAATACGTCAAAAATGATGGCGAGACGACTGTGATGCGAACAGCCGTTCGACGATGGTGTCCCAACGAGTTTTGTCTTTTCCACCATGGTGTGTTCAGAGACGATGGGACTCGACGATGTGTTTTCCACCAATGGACTGCATGTAGAATTGACCATTGCGTGCCAGTTTCAGTACACTCTCGAACATTATCGGATCTGGGACGAAGGCCTCCACACGTCGCACTGCTAAGAAGATAGCGAACTCATTCGCAATGTCCACGATGTAGCGTTTTCTAAACTTGGTTTACGGCCCTCACGTCGGAGATTGGATGATCCAATTGAACAGAGCGTTTTGACAGCTTCTTCGTTGGGAGGAAATCCGCCATCCGGTTGACTTTGTTGATCCTCGAAAGATCCGTTTCTTTTTTCCGCACTTTTCTCGTTTCAAAATTCTTCTTAGAGCGATGTTAATGTTGCAGTGGAATAGTGCAGTCTGAGCTTGATCCACGAAATAAAAAGATCTCTTCCTCCCGCCAGTCGTTCTATGATTCGGACCACATGGCTAACCCCTCCACAGACACCCCTGACATCACTCCCCCCTCTGTGACGTTACATACCCGCGCCCGGCTTCCATGCCCCCCCCCCCCGCATTGTATACGCCCCGCACTTAGCTTCCCCGTGCTGGACCCCGACACCCCGCTCCGCCCTGAGATCCCTGTGCTAGAACTGGTACAGCCCAGATAGACGGATGTACCTCATATTAGCATCATATGTACATCATCAATGCGGCATAGAAAGTCTCACAGCTGTGTATCCCTTATGAGTGCTCCCGTTGGAGTCATATTTGCATCACATGAAGATTCACAATAATACATCCAAATGAAGCAAAGTTGTTCCCACGCGAATATGCATGCAATGAATTCATCAGACTAGCAAATTCGAATATCTAACAATAAGTGAGTGCATGTGGGGCTCATATGGGCGTCACGGCGTGATGTAACTATGCTGTGCTCATATGGAGCTCATATAAGTGTCATAGCGTGAAGAATTAAAAAATCCAAAAATGTTTATTAAGAAAATCTGGTAGGATTTTTATATTTTATTTAACAGCATATGCTTTACTTATGTTCCTGCCTATATGATAAATGGATAAAAACGTATCCTGCCTAGTTAAATTTTGTACCTACCTACGGTTTGAACCTACGTCTTCTAATTCGAGAGCTGAACGCGCTACCTACCTAGCCATTCTAACACTTGTGCAAACTTCCTTTGTGTCTGCCTATTTGTATCATTTTGGATTTGTATGCATATCGCCGTCATATTGCACTCATGGGATGTATCTCTGACAAATATAAATATCGCCGTCATATTGCGCTCATCGAATATATCACTTAGAAATATGCATATCTTCGTCATAGGATATATCACTGAGAATCACGCATATCGCCGTCATATTGGGCTCGTCGAATGTATCACTGACAAACATGTATATCGCCGTCATATTGCTTGCATGGCATGTCTACTACCCGTACTAACCCAGTGAATTCATCAACACAAGTCATTGGATGACTTCCATATGACGTAAAATTTGCAGATATTAATTGTGGACACTTGAGCACAGCGATATGAGTTCAACGTATTCCAAACGTGCGATGCATTTGTAAACGACATATTGAGATCAAAATGCTTTATACATGCACTATACTAAATGAGTTCACGGCTTTGCATCATGGCATGTAGTCAATATGTTGTAAATTTTGCTTCATCAATTGTATGCACGGCGAGATGATCATGACTGTCTATCTAGGAGCTCTTCTACTAACAATTTATTTGTTAGTAGAAGAGTATTTGGCCAGGGGAAATGTATATCTCTTATCATGATTATGTATATCGATCATTTCTTTTCTTAGAGTATATTTCTGTATAGCGCTATGCATAACCTCTTTAGATTATGTACATTGATATATTTATCACTATACCTCCTGTATACCGAGAAATAAAAACTGTTCAATGTCTTCGATCGCTGCGAACAAATGCGATCGGAGTCTTGATTTTGGCTTCAGTGTTTAGAGATATAAAATGTGGATTCTGTTTAGTTGAAAGGAAAAAAATATGTATTTGTCTCAAAGCGACAAGAAGACTATGAACATTCTATATCTTTAGAAATTGCGACACTAAAATTATGAAATTCCTCGCTGCCATCGGGCAAACTGAAAACCTTAAGGCATCTGGCAACCGTTTAATTTTTTTTTTCCTTTTTTTACTATTTTTTAAAATGAAACCCTGAACTGTTAAGAACAATTTAAGCCATAGTACGTATTGAAAAACGCGAAATTCACCAAGTTACAGTTATTTTTCGGCAGGAAGGTTGAGCCGCTGCGGGCGTTCGACCGTGCGGTTCGATCCGTGTTTATAACGCGCACGGTTTAGCTCACGCAGCTGTCCTATTGCGTCCTTTTGTATAGATTAGTCGTTTACTTTTTGTTACCTAGTATAGTGTGAGAATGCTTCCCTGAAGCCAGACCCGTTATTTCTAATTACACGAGCGTCAGTCAATATTCGACAAGCAACACAGAAGCACGTGAAAGTATTCTAACGATAATGTCACGAAAAAAAATGAAAGAAAAACCAACATCTCGACATTATATGGACGAAAAGGGTTCGAGGAGTCGAAGACGTCGATCGAGTAGTATAAAAAATAAAAATCACCCGCCCAATCGATACGGAATGGAGCAGGAAGAGACAGCAACAGCAGAAGGAAGGCCAGTGAAGAAATCGACGTACCGATCGGTGCGAATTTCGGATATCGAATTATCAACTTTGCGACCGTTTTTTTGCTATTAAGAGGGAATGATACCTCATCGCAGTCGGTGTGGTAGAACAATTATAGATTCCCAAAAATCTCGAAAACGGCTCTTCAGATCCCGTCGAAACTTTGCCAAACGACTTTAAATAGATAGACGAACAGCTGTCTTCCCCTCAAATTTCCTGAATTTGAGGGAAAAAATGTAGATTGGCTTATGATAAGCCAATCTAGTTTTTTTTCTCAAATTCAGAAAATTCAGAAAAATAGCGGTCTTGGTGGCAAAGGAAAGCTAACCGACAAGCTAATCAACGAGCTAACGGTACCTTACGGTCTCGCTATTCGCAGATTCTCCCATTCAAAAGACGAAATGAAGTAAGCGATTTGGGCAACATTCATACACAAGATTTCGTCGGACGAAAATCCGCAGCATGACAATTGTCCTCCGGGAAATGATTCGTGGTGCTATTGGCAAATATCAAAAGCGATGGGCACTTTAGCCGAATATATGCATAAGAATGCACTACCTCAAATTGTTCAAGATGCCATTCGACCTATTTATGAGGACTTCACTTAAGATGATTTGTTAGAACGGTGTGAAGGAGGCTTCACGCAAAACAGTAATGAAAGCGTCAACGCCGTCATCTGGTGGATGGCTCCAAAAACGAATTCCAGCGGTGCGAATATCGTCGAAATTGCCACTCACATTGCTACCAGCACTTTCAACGATGGGTATAAGAGTATTCTTCTGATGATGAATGTGTTGAACCTAACCATCGGACATCGCTGCTACAGTTTCTGCACCGCAGTCGACGAGCAGCACTGCACTACAGCAAACGTTCGTGCCCAAAAAAATACAAAGGCAGCACGAACAGCACGAAGAGCTTTTCAAAAAAGAGCCAAGACTCTCAATCAGCTGCCGAAGGAGACGTCTATGACCCAGGAATCGCTGATTGAAGGTAAGACGCGCAAAAACCGCACCGTCAGCTGAATAACCGCACATTTACTTTCTTTTGCGATTATCTCGAAACTACATTTTTTTAGTTGGTACTATCGAAATATCGTAAACTATCGGACCGATTGCTTTCAAATTTTTACACAATACTTCTAGATACATTATCTAACATGTATATTTTCTGCTACGTGCTATAAATGAAAGTAGGGTTTTCGCGATAACTTGATTAGTTTTTGCTTTATTATTGTTTTTGCTCGAAAAATTTCGGTGAAAAATACAAATTTTTTTCTTCGGCTCACTATGATTTTTTTAATGATCGAAAAAAACCGCTACGCTACATTGTAGCGACACTACTCACGAATGAGCTGATTTTTTTTCAGACGTGACACGACCGGGTAACCGCTGGGACAACGACCGCGCGTATCGTGCGGAGGGCCTCCGCGGCAATGTGCATAACGGCGCCAGTTTTTAATATTTTGAACGGAAATTTATTAACGTTATTCTTAAAGCCCTTTCTGACGTTGTGTAAAAAAATAAAAATATTCCGGTCATACTTTCGAATTTATTATTTTTTAAAAATATACCCATTTTTCCATCGGCCAAGGTGGCCAGACGCCTTAAATTTCTAGATATTGAGGAGCCAGTCTCTGAATTTTTGTCACATCAACCAAAGACAATTAAAAATGTATATTTCTACGGATATACATTTTTCATTGCCTCTAGTTGATATGAGAACGGTTCAGGAATTCGATCGTGTACATTTACATACACATAGAAATATAAATTTCTCAATATATCCGATTGCTGCAAAGAAATCCATGTTTTTTTACATTAAGTAAAAACATTTTATATCGTTGAAGGCTGCGAAGCCAAACCCATGGACTTCTTGCAGCGATCGGAGACATCGAAAACCTCAGACTTCTTGATATAGAGAAGCCACCCGCGTAGACATTTCTTAGCGTTAGCCTGATCAAGATCAGGCCCCGATCGGAGTGTGGTACGGATAACACCTATTACGGATATCCTGATCCGGCCTCGACCGGGCCGGAAGTATCTAGGCCCTAGATCAGGCAATACTAAAATGGCCCTACTAAGGCCGTCCCTGATAAGATTCTACTACGCGCGTAGAAATTTTGATGGGGCCCAAATCAGGGCCCGATCAGGTTGCCTGAGTACCCTGGAAGGGCACTAATAAGGTAGCCTGAAAGGGCCCTACCAGGAAATGTAACGTTGTGTCACATATGGGTCTGACCCGTTGCCTGATCAGGCCCCTATCATTTTTTTCCACGTCTCACGGCCTACAATGATCTTATTTGTATCAGCTATTCTTTTTAAATATTAAATATATTCAAATTAAATAAATAAAGATACGATTCGAATAAATCTTGATTTGCTTATCACATACCCTGTAAATCCAAGAACCGCATATGCATAAAATATTTCAAAAATCCAAAATAGAATGAACCACTGAATTTTGAGTTCCACTACAATGATTTTGTATCATAATTCGTCATTCCCTGGCCTGTTGAAATGTTTTTGTTCGAATAAAATATTTCGCCTATGTGGGAATCGAACCTAGTACCTACCTACCTCGTATCAGTCCATTTCCCCGAAACCACTTCCCCGAAAACACTTCCCCGAATGACATTTCCCCGAAAACACTTCCCCGAATGACACTTCCGCGAACGGCACTTCCCCGAAAAACAGTTCCCTGAATCGACACTTCCCCGAAAAACTGTTCCCGGAATCGACATTTCCCCGAACGGCACTGCCCCGAAAAACAGTTCCCCAAATCGACACTTCCCCGAAAAACAGTTCCCGGAATCGACATTTCCCCGAATGACACTTCTCCGAACGGCACTTCCCCGAAAAACAGTTTGTTTGGATCTATTTGGGTTCCACGCACCCCACTATTCCAAGCACATCCGAGGTGCCCTGTGCCCACACCAGTGTTCCATGCACCCCACTATTTCACACGCACATTCGAGGTGCCCTGCGCACATAACAGCGTTTCACGCACCCCAATATTCCACACGCACATTCGAAGTGCCCTGAGCCCACACCAGTGTTCCACGGACCCCACTATTCCCCACGCATATCCGAGGTGCCCTGCGCTCACACCCATTTACCCATTTTGACCAATTTGACTTTAAATAAATACTTTTTCACTCATTTTTTCTTGTCATCTTATTCACCCTTCGATTAATAATTTTTACCCATTTTGACTTTGACTTTAAATAAATAACTTTTTCACTCATTTTCGGGGAAGTGTCGTTCGTGGACGTGTTCATTCGGGAAAATGTCATTCGGTGAAATGTTTTTCGAGGAAGTGTCATTCGGGGAACTGTTTTTCGGAGAAGTGTCATTCGGGGAAGTGTTTTCGGGGAAAAGTATGGGTACCTACCCACCTAAAGCTACGCACGCTGTCCCTATGCTACCGAGTGCTTGTAACATTTTGGTCGCAGATATGGCATAAGAAACCAAATGAATTCCTATAATCATTTGTTGTATCACATAAAGTATATAAATTAGTTAATGTCATTGTGATAAATAAAGAGGTGTATTGAATAACATGCTACAGATTTTTAGAACTTAACCTTATGTATATATATATATATATATATTATGACGTGATTTTTTGAGCCACGTCACAGAAATGCTACCGATGATCAAGTTATGCTCTCGATGCCCGAGTTGCGACCCATCCGTTTGTGTTAAGGGTCTTTTCTCTAGAATGTTGGTCTCGTTACGTTTGAGGTTTTGGGTTGTGTTTCCGTTTTCGTTAGGTTGGCGTGCGGAACTCGGTCGAGCGACGTGTGGCTCGACGTAGTGAGCAATCCCGACCGAGGGATGCACCCCGTGAGGCCGCTCGGGGAATCGGTGCACGCCCGTCTGAAACGTCGGCGCCCCACCGTAGTGGTGCATCGTGCTGGAGAGCAGGCCGTTTGGGTTACAGGCGGAGGCTGGATATCTCCGCGCCGCGCTTCTGAACACAAGATTTGCCCGCTTCCGCACGGTGACCCGGGGATGCGATTTCCGAGCGCCTCCATGTTACCGATGAGAAAAGGTCCCGATTTGTTACCGTTCCGTTTTCGGGGTAACTCGGGCGGAAAATATAGATTCCGAAAGAAATATTCTATCAGAATTTTCCAGTTCCCGAAATAATATTTCAGCTCTTGATATTATACGAGATAAAGTTCTCGCTTGAACCGGCGATTTCGCATGGTCCGATGCCGCGAGCGTGTTGACATTTTTTCTGTTAATGCGCTCTGTCTCGCTCTCGCATAATCCCTCGCACGCCGGCCTTGGCCGCGCGAGGTACAGAGTTGCTAACGAATCTTCGCGTGAGACGGTTGTCTCCAAAATCGCGATCGCTCCCGATTTTCCGGATATCGAGAGAGTTGTCGATCAGACGCCGCGATGGAGAGACGTGTCGTGTCTCTCTCGCGCCCGTCACGTCGCGCTCTCGTTCCCGCGTAAGAGGCACGTCGTCGTGCTCTCTCGCTCCCGTGCGTATGTCGTTTCGCGTGCAGTTCGCTTTCGCGTTAAGTTCGTCTACGTAAAAAGTTCCCGGGTGGTTAGTCCACCGGCTCCCGCACAATAAAATAAAACTTTGTTTTATTTTATTTGTGATGTTACCGGTGTCGCGTAAGTGACAGATCCCGTGATCGTTCACGCTACTCCCCAGTGGATCCCGACCCCTCTACCACAACCCACAGCCTGAGCGGCCGTGCAGTACCGCAAACGTCGTCCCCCGTGCAAGTGCATCCAGATTAGTCCGGTTAAATGATTCCGGCGATACAAAAATCGAGGAGGCCTCCAGACTCCGAACCCGGTTAGGATTTCGGGGGAAACAAAAAATCAAGGAGTTCTCCAGCTCCGTTTGGTGGATCGGGTTGGATCCCCCTGACCCCAGTTTAGTCCGGTTGAGAAATCCGGCGAAACAAAATTCTCTGGCGCCCCGGGTTTTGCGGATGCACGCGCGCGGGGTGGACGGCCCAAGGTGACGGTTCTCGCACCAGATCCCGCTTTGAGTTCCCGTTTCCGTTACCGTGGTTAGAGAAAATAATCGCCTGTCACAATATATATATATATATATATATATATATATATATATATATTGTGACGGAAGATATTTCTCTAACCGGAAACGAGAACTGAACGAGAGCTCAAATCGGGATCTGGTGCGAGAAGCCGTCACCTTCGGCCGTTTCTCCCGTGCGCGTGCATCCGCAACCCGGGGCGCCAGAGACTTTGTTTCTCCGGTCGTCTCAACCGGACTAAACTGGGGTCGGGGTGATCAAACCCGACCCGCCAGGCGGAGACGGGAGCTCTCCTTGATTTTTGTTATCCCGGAATCCTAACCGGGTTCGGAGTCTGGAGACCTCCTCGATTTTTGTATCGCCGGAATCGTATAACCGGACTAATCTGGATGCACTTACACGAGAAAGAACGGTTGCGGTAAAGCACGGCCGCTCAGGCTGTGGGATATGGTAGAGGGGTCGGGATTCACCGGGGAGTAGCGTGAGCGAGCGCGGGATCTGTCACTATCGCGAGGACGGTAACGTCACTAATAAAACAAAATAATTGTTTTAGTTTTGATGGTGCGGGAGCCGGTGGAGTAACCACCCGGGAACTTTTTACGTAGACGAAACTCTAACGCGAACACGAACTGCACGCGAAACGACATACGCACGGGAGCGAGAGAGCACGACGACGTGCCTCTTACGCGAGAACGAGAGCGCGAGAGAGACACGACACGTCTCTCCATCGCGGCGTCTGATCGACGACTCTCTCAAAATCGGGAGCGATCGCGATCTCGGAGACAACCGTCTCACGCGAAGGTTCGGTAGCGACTCTGTTCCGATAGCCGGAAAATTGGGAGCGATCGCGATTTTGGAGACAACCGTCTCACGCGAAGATTCGTTAGCAACTCTGTTTACCTCGCGCGACCAAGACCGGCGCGCGAGGGATTATGCGAGAGCGAGACAGAGCGCGTTAACAGAAAAAAATGTCAACACGCTCGCGGCATCGGTCCATGCGAAATCGCTGGTTCAAGCGCGAACTTTATCTTGTATAATATCGAGAGCTGAAATATTATTTCGGGAACTGGAATATTCTAATAGAATATTCCTTTCGGAATCTATATTTTCTGCCCGAGTTACCCCGAAAACGGAATGGTAACAAATCGGGATCTTTTCTCATCGGTAACATGGAGGCTCTCGGAAATTGCATCCCCGGGTCACCGTGCGAAAGCGGGCAAAGCTTCTGTCCAGAAGCGCGGCGCGGAGATCTCCAGCCTCCGCCCGTAACCCAAACGGCCTGCTCTCCAGCACGATGCACCACTACGGTGGGGCGCCGGCGTTTCAGCCGGGCGTTTACCGATTCCCCGAGAGGCCTCACTGGGTGCATCCTTCGGTCGGGATTGCTCAGTACGTCGAGCCACACGCCGCTCGACCGAGTTCCGCACGCCAACCTAACCAAAACGAAAACACAACCCACAACCTCAACGTAACAAGACAAACATACTAGAGAAAAGACCCTTAACACACACGGATGGGTCGCAACCCGGGCATCGAGAGCATATCTTGATCATCGGTAGCATTTCTGTGACGTGGCTCAAAAAATCGCGTCACAATATATATATATATATATACAGGGTGTCCCAGAACTCAACGTCAAGCCGAAACGGGGTGGCAGGATTGATTGTAACCATCATGAGAAAAATCAGAAAAAAATCTATCCCATGCAGTTTGAAAATTATGGGCATTTAAGAAAAACCTAGAAATTTGTGGTTAATTTTTATTATTTTTGTTCATTTAAACTTTGGAACCGTAACTCTAAATAACATTTCTAGAATCACAGTCAAAAATAATGACACAATTGCCCCAAGTTTCCTAGAATTAAGACTATTTGTTAAACTATGAATTTAAAATTTTAAAAATTTGTCTACTTTGAAAGGCCCTGCTTTAAAAAAAAAAACTAGAGTGCCTTGGCAAGTGCCATTAAAAGTTGGCGCATTTAATCAGGATTGTAAAATGGTACAATACTTGTTAGTTTCATACTAAAAAAGACGAGTAAAAAAATTAAAACCTCAAGTAACCCGATTTTTGCTTACCCATTTTACTCAGTTAAAATGTTTTTTATTCGTACAAGCTCTTGGTAGGTTCTTAATTTTACGGCAAAATGATGAGAGAGATGGATAGTGGACATGTTTGCCATGAGTGAGCGAGACAGATAGTGACGCCACTCAGTGAGACGGAGATGCGTCGTTTAAACGAGTGCGAATGAAACAGATACAGACGCCATACCAAGCAAATGGCTACGCTACCAGTCTGACACCAGTTAGTACGTTTCGTTCATTCGTCTACTGCACACCTTTCAGCAGGGCCTTTCAAAGTAGACATATTTTGAAAATTTTAAATTCATAGTTTAACAAATAGTCTTAATTCTAGGAAACTTGGGGCAATTGTGTCATTATTTTTGACTGTGATTCTAGAAATATTATTTAGGGTTACGATTCCAAAGTTTAAATAAACAAAAATGATAAAAATTAACCACCATAACCGAAAAATGGTTACAGTTTGACCAAATTTCTAGGTTTTTCTTAAATGCCCATAATTTTCTAACTGCATGGGATAGATTTTTTTTCTGATTTTTCTCATGATGGTTACAATCAATCCTGTCACCCCGTTTCGGCTTGACGTTGAGTTCTGGGACACCCTGTATATATATATATATATATATATATATATATATATATATATATAATTCCTCTCTCTCGTCGCCTTACAAAGCTGCCGAAATCTTCTAACACGCATCCGAGTTGCATAACATTTTTTATCGTGACAGTCCATAACACTGTTTTTTAATAGAATTCAGGAATACATCGAAACTCCGAAGCTACGATGCTGTCAAATCGAAGCTTCCATGTGGAAAATAAGAGGTTATGTGCATCTATCGACTGCTGAGGCAGTTATAGGGCGAACCTATTTATGGCCACATTAGGGAAAGCCTTAGTAAGGCCCTATTATGGAAAGCTTTAGTAGAATCTTATCAGGGACGGCCTCAGTAGGGCCATTTTAGTATTGCATGATTTAGGGCCTAAATACTTCCGGCCCGATCGGGGCCGGATCTAGATGTCCGTAATAGGTGTTACCCGTATTACACCCCGATAGGGGCCTGATCGGGCCTTACTAGGCTTTCCCTAATTAGGCCATAAATAGGCTTGCCCTATAACTGCCTCAGCAGTCGATAGATGCACATAATCTCTTATTTTCCACATGGACACTTTGATTCAACAGCATCGTAGCTTCGCAGTCTCGATGTATTCCTGAATTCTACAAACAAAGGTTTTATGGACAGAAACACGTTATGCAACTCGGATGCGTGTTAGGAGATCTTGTCAAGATCTTGCAAGGCCGAGGGAGAGGAATTATATATATATATATATATGTGTGTGTGTGTGTGTGTGTGTGTGTGTGTGTGTGTGTGTGTGTGTGTGTGTGTGTGTGTGTGTGTGTGCGTGCGTGCGTGTGTGCGTGTGCGTGTGCGTGTGCGTGTGCGTGTGCGTGTGCGTGTGCGTGTGCGTTTGCGTGTGCGTGTGCGTGTGTGTGTGTGTGTGTGTGTAAGGTTGAGTTTGAAAAATCAATAGCGTGTATTCGATAGAACGCTTTAATTATCACAATCATATCAACTAACTGATATACTTAATGTGATATAACAAATAAGTATAGGAATTTATTTGATCTCTTATGCCATATCTGCGACCAAGATGTTACAAGCACTCGGTAGCATAGGGGCAGCGTGCGTAGCTATAGATAGAAAGGTACTAGGTTCGACACCCATATAAGCGAAATATTTTCTTCGAACAAAATCATTTCAGCAGGCCAGGGTATGACGAATATTTATACAAAATCATTGTAGGAGAACCCTAAATTAAGTGGTTCATTTTATTTTGGATTTTTGAAATATTTTATGCATAAAGGATACTTGGATTTATGGTGTATAGTGTAAGCAAATAAAGATTTTTTCGAATCGAATCTTCATTTACTCAATTTGAATATGTTTAATATTCAGAAAGAATAGCTAAAACGAATAAGATCATTGTAGGCCGTGAGACATGGATGAAACATATTGGATTTAAAAAGGTCCTATTTAAATTAAATATTTTTTTCTGATCAGGCAACCAGGTCAGGGCCATATGTGACACAACGTTACATTTTCTAGTAGGGCCCTTTCAGGCTACCTTATTAATGCCTCACCAGGGCAGTCAGGCAACCTCGACGGGCCCTGATATGGGCCCCATCAAAATGTCTACGCGGGCAGTCTATGAATATTTCTCATATCAAACGAAGGCAATACAAAAATTATATTTTCATGGATATACATTTCTAATTGCCTGCAGTTGATGTGAGAAACATTCAAGAATTGGCTTCTGTATACCAATGAATATAAATTCATCAATTTCTTCGATCACTGCGAAGAAATCCATGTTTTTAGCTTTGCAGTCTCTAAAAACAATCAACATTGAATGCAGCAGTATTTTTTAAATTTAATTGTTGTCTAATTCAAGTGTTCACTCACAGTAATTGAAAACAATCAACAGTAAATTTGAAATTCACTTCTCTCTAGACTGAAGCTACAGGAAATAAGGAGTTCTTTTTCTTAAACCTGCATGGCAAGCCGTTGCACAACATTCCCAGTGTACTTGAGTGGTACATACACTGCCGGCCAAAAGTATGGATACACCTAGAAAAATTTCGCGCCGTACTAAAAGTTTGATATCTCTGTGAAAAAAAAGATATCCGGATTTCCAAGGTGGCATTTTAAATGGGACAAATAAAGCTTCACTTTGCGTTTTGGAAAAAAAATTGTTTTTTTTAAACCCGGGGCGCCATTTTGAAAATGGCCGTTTTTTTCCTTTTTTGGCTATTTAAAATCGGCTGCACGTCTTCAGTATATTTTTTCTGCATTTTTTTTCAAAGAACCTTAAAAAATAGAGCAATACCTATAGTTTCCTTTTTTAGAACGTTTCGTACGATTTTTTTTCACCGAGTTATCGCATTTTTTTCTCAAAACGACAATTTTGATAAGATGCTGCTTAAATGAGAAACTTTAAGATTTAGAGAAAATTGCCAAAAGGAAAAAAGTTGCGTTACATCGTATTGAATCGAGCAGAATTTTCTCAACATTTTTTTTCTAAATTTTTTGCTCCAACATTGAATAAAGAAAATTTCAATTTTTTTTTCTTAATTTTTAGCCGCACAAAACATCCACCTCTTACCTCATCTAAACATAAAGAGCGGAAATAAAGCTTCTTGTCTTTCTTTATATTTTACCTTTGTGGAGCGTAAAAAAGATTATATTTCTTGCGAGTCGATATTCTATTTCTCTCGTGTTCTTTTTCTCGCTCCCTTTTTCGCTCGTCGTTTTTGTTTACATTTTTGATTCTTTGGAATAATGTAACGAGTGTCGCGCTGACAAAGCCCGTCAATTGTGAGAAAACTTCGAACGCGAACACATGTGGTCTGCAATCGATAAGTTTTTACGCAATTATTTTTTCTTAACGGATCAAAACGCACGAAAAAAAGAAATTCCACTGTATAAAAGAGGGGCTATTGTCGCGTTGCGCGATAACGGATTGTCGTACAGAGAAATTGCCAGACAAACTCGCGTGTCTTTGAAAGGAGTGCAGACGTCCATCGAGAGATTTAAGAAGTCCGAGACATATTTCAATCGCAATCGTCCAGGTCGACCCAAAGTGACGACGTCCTCAGACGATAAAAATATCGTCGTGACCAGCAAAAAAAATCGTCGATTAACAGCAACGGAAAACTGTGCCAAATTTAACGAACAAAGGGAAGCATCGATATCACTGACGACAGTGAAACGTCGTCTTAACAGTGCTTGCCTCAGAGGCTGTGTCGTCGTGAGAAATCCTTTGTTGCGTCCGGCGAACAAAAAAAAACGATACGCATGGGCCCTGGAACACAAAAAGTGGACGATTAATCAGTGGAGAAATGTACTCTGGACGGACGAGTAAACATTTTTAATCTTCGGTAGTCGTCGACGCATTTTTGTTCGAAGAAATCCTTAGGAAACAATGGCACCACAGTGTTTGATATGAACTGTCAAGCATGGCGGTGGCTCCGTTATGGTGTGGAGTTACTTCTCCAGTCATGGTGTCGGAGACTTTGTGAAAATTGACGGCATAATGAAAAAAGAAGAATATAAAGAAATTCTCATTAATCATACCATCAGGGCTAAGAATGATCGGGCGTGGTTTTACCATGCAACAAAACAATGATCCGAAACACAGTTCCCGTCTCTGTCGAGAATATTTGGAGAACGAGGCAAAGAAAGGTGTGGCTGTCACAATCACCCGACCTAAACCCCATCGAACTTCTCTGGGAAGAGCTCGATCGAAAGATACGAATGACCTGCCCTACATCGGCCGAAGATCTGTGGCAGAAACTGCAAGCTGCGTGCAGATCCCTCAGCTCAGCTCAGCTGGATTCATTAATCGATCGGATGCCACGAATCGTTGATGCAGTGCTGAAAGCCAGAGGTGGGTTTTGTCGACAAAAAGAGCGTTAAGATGAGATAAGAGGTAAGAGGTGGATGGTTTGTGCGGGTAAAAATTGAGAAAAAAAATTGATTTTTTTAAAATTCAATGTTGTAGCGAAAAATTTGACAAAATTCTGCCCGATTCAACATGATATAACGCAACTTTTTTTCCTTTTGGCAATTTGCTCTAAACCTCAAAGTTTCTCATTTCAGCAGCTTTTTTTCAAAATTGCCTTTTTGAGAAAAAAATGCGATAACTCGGTGAAAAAAATCGTATGAAACTTTCTAAAAAAGGAAACTATAGCTATTGCTCTATCTTTTAAGGTTCGTTGGGAAAAAAATGCCAAAAAAAATGTTCTGAAGACGTGCGGCCAATTCTAAACAGCCAAAAAACGGCCATTTTCAAAATGGCGCCCCGGGTCTAAAAAAAATCGGAATTTTTTTTTTCCGAAACGCAAAGTGAAGCTTCATTTGTCCCTTTTAAAATGCCGGCTTGGAAAGCCGGATATGTTTTTGTCTCACAGAGATATCAAACTTTTAGTGCGGCGCGAAATTTTTTTTAGGTGTATCCATACCTTTGGCCGGCAGTGTTCATTGTACTGTTATATAATGGTGATATTAATGTTATGTTATAATAGTAATATGATGTTATCCAATGAAAATAAAATATTGTTCTTAAGGTGTAATAAGTTTGTGTGCCTAGAATTACTGCCTAGTAGAATTCACATTTCTAGTGAACAGGCTTGGCTGATTTAAAAAATGTTATCTAACTTTTTTTTACATTTGATTAATTTAAAAAAATTATTTAAACCATTGCTTGCATTGATGTAAAAAAAATAATTGTAAGATAAATGGGAATGTTTTTATGAGGTACAGCAGGCGATATGTTTTTTAGGGGATTCTTTTATTACTGGGCATTCATTTTTCACTTTTTAAAAGTTATATAGTTCAAAAGTACAGGTATATAGTACAGGTAAAAAGTTTTTGATTACCTTCAATAAGAACAAAATTGTCGATCACTGGATAATTGCAAAAGTATATTTGAATAATATAATTCAGTGTATTTTCTATTTTGCCGAAGATATGTATGACTCTATAAAATGAATTGTATTTTACTAATAAAATTTTGCAATTATCCAAACCGAACAACATTTTCTGACCGGTACTGTATATTTATACAGGGTGAGGCACTAACTGTTGCCACCTTGAATATTCTGTAATTATCGACGTCACAAAAAAATGTTTGAAACAAAAGTTGTACCGTACGAAAGGGGTCATCAAATGCGACCATTTTTTTATCTCAGTGGAGGCGCTGTCGCACAGTGAAGGTCACCTCCACTTTTTTAAATGAGACTGTACATTTTTTTCAACTATCTTGTAGAGCTTCGAAAACTGCATAAAAAACATTTAGGGGTCAAAGTCATTCAAGGTCATTTAAGATCAAAAAGTGACATGAACTTTATTTTCATGTGAAATTACCTTTATTCACTGTAGATGTTCAAAGTGATTGCCATTGGAATCAATGCAATATTGCAATCTCCTCATCACGAATTTCTTATCACATCGGCACTTATCCTCGAAGTCTTGCCATTGTCTTGTATGTAAACAACGGCACGAAACCTACAATGTACACGGAACATTGTACAATGTTTCGCCCAAACAAACCCAAGATAACGATAGTAAGAATGGTGAGACTAGTATTAATGAATCAAGCGAATGTAAATGATGTATTCTTCTGAAGAGCAAACTGATATGCTTTTCATTTACGGAGAATGTCAGAAAAATGCAGTGAGAGCTAGAGACTTATACGCTGAAAGATTTCCTGAATGTTCTCATCCTACACGTCGTACATTTCAAATTTTGAACACTAAACTGAGGACAACTTGATCCTTAACCCGTCGGGAAAGTAACCGACAAAAGCGAGTTACTAACGAAGAAACGGAAATTGGTGTTCTTGCCGCCTTTCATGGAGACCCTTGTGCGAGTTCTCGTCAAATTGCGTGGGAATCTGGCGTAAGCCAAATAAGTATTCTACGTGTTCCATATCGTCATAAATATCATCCTTACCACATCAGTCTCCACCAGGAATTAACTGGTAGGATTTCATGAATCGCACTGAATTCTGCGGATGGGCTCAACGCCCGATTCAGAGAAATGGCTCATTTAGTAATCGTACTTTATTTACTGATGAGGCAACATTTACGAATCATGAAAATATTAACTTGCATAACATTCATTTGTGGTCAACTAAAAAACCACATTGGCTGCGGCAAGTTGCACACCAAAGACCGTGGTCGGTTAATGTATGGTGTGGGATTATTGGGGATAGAATCATAGGCCCTTATTTCATCGAAGGGAATCTTAATGGTAGGAAGTACACCACATTCCTTCAAGAAACATTAAGTCCGTTATTGGAAGAAATACCTTTAGAAACAAGAAACAGAATGTGGTAGCAACACGATGGGTGCCCGGCACATTTTTTGCCGATAGCTAGAAATGAATTGCAACAGAGATTTCCAAATCGTTGGATTGGACGCGGAGGAGCTGTATTGTAGCCGGCTCGCTCGCCAGACTTGACGCCTCTGGATTTTTAATTGTGGGGATACTTGAAAGATCTTGTTTATAAAGAACATCCAACTACGCCGGATGATATGCCTGAGAGAATTTTTCCAGCCTGCGATTCGATAAGAGTCGACGTGATAAGAAATTCTACACAATCCGTGATGAGGAGATTGCAATACTGCATTGATTCCAATGGCAATCACTTTGAACATCTACTGTGTATAAAGGTAATTTCACATAAAAATAAAGTTCATGCCACTTTTTTATTTTAAATGTCCTTGAACGACTTTGACCCCCAAATGTTTTTTATGCAGTTTTCGATGCTCTACGAGATAATTGAAAAAAATGTACCGTCCCATTTAAAAAAGTGGAGGTGACCTTTACTGTGCGACAGCGCCTCCACGGAGATAAAAAAAATGGTCGCATTTGATGACCCCTTTCGTATGGTACTACTTTTGTTTCAAATATTTTTTTGTGACGTCGATAATTACAGAGATATTCAAGGTGGCAACAGTTAGTGCCTCACCCTGTATATTTGAGGTTACGTTATCTGACAATTTCACTATTCCTGATTTAAAAAACGGCCGACGTAGCTCCTCCAGGACTCGATACGTCGTTTCTCTGCATCGCGAATCGTGGCTCAAGCTCCGTATTATCGCGATGAAATGCAAATTACCGAGCCGCAAAAGAGACCAGTAATGATCGTGACCCTCCCTTCTTGCTCGCTCCGCCACTCGATAATTTACCACAAACTTGGCTACCCTAGTGCGACACACGTCGGTCACCACATTTTTATAATTTACTACTTGACGTAACCTTTCTTTAAACATGTTTTTCATTTATTTTCTCAGAAAATTGTGGAATTTTGTGCTTACAACTAATCCGACTGCTTTTGAATAATATTAGGATCAAGGCCTTCGACTTAGCTCCTTCGCTACTTCAAACGTTAATATGCGAAGGGTTTTCTTGTCGCAACGTCCATTATCTTAAGCCGGTATTTGTATACGTGGACGTCCGTCGTCGTCGTAACTTTTTTTTATCGTTGCGAGCGCCCCAACCCGTAATTCGCTGCACGCGCGAGTTATTCGTGGCCCATTCCAGCGACAAATCGACCCGTACCAAGCAATTAAACCCACCTATTGCAGGATAATCACGCGCATACACAGGGTGAGACATCAGCTATAAGCGGTATAAATATTTAAAAACCTATCAAACTCGGGAGAAAACTTTTCCTCCGAAAGTTGAACATTCCAAAGGGGGTCATCCAGTTGGAAGATTTCAAGGTCACTGTTATATTTTGAAAAGGGACCACTGTGTTTTCCCAAAATGAAATTAAGGAACTAAAATTCAGTTCACACACCGAATTTAAAGATGATCGATCAAGATTTAACATACCAAATCCATAAAACAGGAGTTGAAAACTGATTGGGCTAAAATCGAATTAAAAAATGATGCCAACACTTACTCTTATATAAGATGCTCAAAGTGAGTGCCACAGCACAGTTTGGGTTATTTGGGACTTCGAAAGACATGGTGTACAAAGAAGTGCTAACTAATTAGCCAAATTTAGTCATATGTAGGATAATGACGTAATTACTAAGACGATAAAATCGATACGAGTTAGATAGCATGCGTGCCCTGAAAGTGGTAGCCATCAGGTTGAGGACCTTTTATAAGACCAAGTGTTTGCTTCGTTTTTTAAATCGATTCTAGGGTGAAATCATTGAAATTCCTGTTTCATCGATTATTTATGTTAAATCTTGATGGATCATCTTGAAATGTTGTGAGTAAACTTATTTTTAGTTCCTCTATTGATTCTGGGACCAAATTATGGTTTTCTTCGAAATAACAGCGATAATTTCAAATCTTCAAAGCGCCTTCACCTAGATGAACCTCGTAGCCACCACCCGATGAGCCCCTTAAAACTTTTACGTAAAAAGTTTTCTCCCAAGACTAATAGCTTTTTAAATATTTATGCTGCTAATAAATGTTGCCCCACCCTGTATATCTATAGTTGTACCTATGATTAAACTGTAGGAGATACGTTGTCCGTAATTTTTTCATTTTTACAACGTTTTCTTACAGATCATTTATATTAACTAACCAAGCAGAAAATTCGTATTTTCGATGAAAAACATCGTCTGTCTGTGTGTACGTTTGCGCGTTCATAACTCGGGAACTATAGAGAGTGTAGAATATGATTTAGGCCGTTGAGGTAATGCTGGGTCGTTAATTACAACTATAGTAAACAAGCATAGAAACAAAGAAATGTAACGTTCGTATTGAATAAATAAACGGCAACGACAAACGAAGTTATCAAATAAGCAAATAACGAAAGAAACGAATAAACAAAGAAAAGTTTACGAACTATGAGGGATTACTCGTAGTTCTTCCGTTTCCATACATTTTCTACACAGATCATTACTTTTAACAAACAAAATATTAAAAGAAAAAG
>OZ023314.1:59950054-60170054 GCA_964007375.1 Ophion obscuratus
TAAAAATAAAGAGGAAAAAAATTAAATTCGGTGTGTAGGCGGATTTCCAGTTGGTAGAAAAATCAGGGAGAGATGTAGTAAAAAAAAGAAGTAACCTATCACAGAAAAACAAAAAAACGTGAGTAGATGTACTAGGGGGATTCTCAGCCCGGCATCTCAGGGGGGGCGGGTGTCCAGCGCTGGGACGCTAAGTGCGCGGGTACGGCGCAGGGGGGAGGGGTTTGCTGGGCGCGTGTGACGTCACAGAGGGGCCTCAGTGGAGGGGGTAGCCATATGGTCCGAAGAGAGACTACTGGGAGAGGGAAGCCGCCGACGACGAGTATTGGGGGGGGGGGGGGGTAAAATAATGATTTTAATCAAAGCACAATGAAACAATAGATTATCAATAACATTCAAATTTGATAATGCCATAACAGTTTATATATATATATATATATATATGTATATATATATATTGTGACGTGATTTTTTGAGCCACGTCACAGAAATGCTACCGATAATCAAGAGATGCTCTCGATGCCCGGGTTGCGACCCATCCGTTTGTGTTAAGGGTTTTTTCTCGAGAATGTCTGTCTGGTTACGTTTGAGGTTTTGGGTTACGTTTCCGTTTTAGTTAGGTTGGCGTGCGGAACTCGGTCGAGCGGCGTGTGGCTCGACGTACTGAGCAATCCCGACCGAGGGATGCACCCAGTGAGGCCTCTCGGGGAATCGGTGCACGCCCGGCTGAAACGCCGGCGCCCCACCGTAGTGGTGCATCGTGCTGGAGAGCGGGTCGTTTGGGTTTCGGGCGGAGGCTGGAGATCTCCGCGCCGCGCTTCTGGACAGAAGCTTTGCCCGCTTTCGCACGGTGACCCGGGGATGCGATTCTCGAGAGCCTCCATGTTACCGATGAGAAAAGATCCCGATTTGTTACCGTTCCGTTTTCGGGGTAACTCGGGCAGGAAATATAGATTCCGAAAGGAATATTCTATTAGAATATTCCAGTTCCCGAAATAATATTTCAGCTCTCGATATTATACGAGATAAAGTTCTCGCTTGAACCAGTGATTTCGCATGGTCCGATGCCGCGAGCGTGTTGACATTTTTTCTGTTAACGCGCTCTGTCTCGCTCTCGCATAATCCCTCGCGCGCCGGTCTTAGTCGCGCGAGGTAAACAGAGTTGCTAACGAATCTTCGCGTGAGACGGTTGTCTCTAAAATCGCGATCGCTCCCGATTTTTCGGCTATCGTAATAGAGTCGCTACCGAACCTTCGCGTGAGACGGTTGTCTCCGAGATCGCGATCGCTCCCGATTTAGAGAGTCGTCGATCAGACGCCGCGATTGAGAGAGACGTGTCGTGTCTCTCTCGCGCTCTCGTTCTCGCATAAGAGGCACGTCGTCGTGCTCTCTCGCTCCCGTGCGTATGTCGGTTCGCGTGCAGTTCGCGTTCGCGTTAAAGTGCGTCTACGTAAAAAGTTCCCGGGTGGTTACTCCACCGGTTCCCGCACTATCCAAAATAAAACAATTATTTTGATTTATTAGTGACGTTTCCGGTGTCGCGATAGTGACAGGTCTCGCGCTCGCTGACGCTACTCTCCGGTGAATCCCGACCCCTCTACCATATCCCACAGCCTGAGCGACCGTGCTTTACCGCAACCGTTCTTTCCCATGTAAGTGCATCCCGATTAGTCCGGTTAGACGATACCGGCGATACAAAAATCGAGGAGGTCTCCAGACTCCGAACCCGGTTAGGATTCCGGGATAACAAAAATCAAGGAGAGCTCCAGTCTCCGCCTGGCGGGTCGGGTTTGATCATCCCGACCCCAGTTTATTCCGGTTGAGGCGACCGAAGATACAAAGTCTCTGGCGCCCCGGGTTGCGGATGCACGCGCACGAGAGGAACGGCCGAAGGTGACGGTTTCTCGCACCAGATCCCGATTTGAGTTCTCGTTTAGTTCTCGTTTCCGGTTAGAGAAATTATCTCCCGTCACAAATGGCGCCCAACGTGGGGCACGACGGCGAGTAGCAGTTCTCGGTACAGTTTAAGGGGAATGAAGGAAAAGAATAATTTAATTATTATTTATTTTCCCGTTCTTTCCACCTTTCTTGCTCTCGTCGAGAAAAAGAAATATTTTCTTTTTCTCTTAGTTCTCGTTACGCGTTTTCGTGCGTTCCCGAAGTATTCTTCGGGAATAAATGTTCGCGATTGCTCCCGAATTAAAGTAAAAAAAAAAAATGTGCTCACGAGGAAAAAAAACAGTGCTCCCGAAGAAAAAAAAAGTGCTCCCGTGAAAAAAAAAATGTGTTCTCGATTCCCAGGGATTATCGTCCATTTGGATTATTGATCATCTTCCGGTGAGTTCCCGGCGCAGTCGGAAAATTTTATTTTCAAAAAAAAAAAAAAAAAAATTATTACGATTTTTTTTTCCTGCGTGGTTTCCGTGATGCAAGGCTTCGCAGAGTTGCGTCGTTCTCGTTAGCGGGGAGAGTTATCCTCCGACCTCCCCGGTGCTCTCGCGACTTCGAAAAATTATTTCGAAGGGAAAGAATAGAAAAAACCTCTATTTGGTTCTATCCGCGATCCCGAGCACTTCGAAAATTTATTTTCGAAGACAAAAAAAAATGCTAGCTCCCGTGGTTGTGAATTTGACGAAAAAAAAAAAACCGTCATATTCCAAGCTTGCTCTCGTTGATTTCGGAAACGAAATCGAGTTCTCGATCTGAAATTTTTTTCATGTTATGTGCTCCGTCCTTTCAATTTGCTAGTGTCTTTTTTTGTCGTGTAATTCGTTTTGTTAAAGTTTTTCTTGTTTCCGTTTGTTCGCTCCCGGGATCTCGAAAAAATATATTTCGAGATTTTTCTGCTCTCGTTACCCGAGAATTTCATAGATTTTCTCGGGGATCTCGATATCGAAATGTCGTATTTGTCTGCTGTTCTGTTTTGCGTGTTTTTTTTTTGTTTTGTCGTCTTTTCGTTTTTTTTTTGTGTTTTTTTTTCGATCTGCTACCGGGGTTTCGAAAATGACTTTTCGATACCTGAATAATCGCTCCCGTTAGTCTGAAAAGATTTTTCTTTGTTTGTTTTGTTTCCTTTTTTTCTTTTCGGCCGGCTCTCGAATTTTCGAGAACGACGAAAATCGTTCTCGAGCTTCGTTCTCGTACCTCGCGGCGAGACCCGCGCGATGCCACACATCGGGTGTCCCCGAGGTGGCACGCGCAATATCACATACCGGGTGTCCCTGAGGTGGCCCGCCTAATCAAGTGAAACTTGATTATGCGTCGTGCGTTCCCATTGTAAGTGGGTTTCACAATTTTTTTGTTTGTTTTTTTCGTCCTCCTTACAGTTCTCGAGCAGAGCCAATAGGATTTTTTTTGTGTTTTATTTATTTATTTTTTTTATATATTTTTTTGTCCTCCTGTTTGGCTTCGCCCTCATCGGAATTTTATTTCGATTTGAGGTTTCTGTACCGTTCTCGGATAGAGAGAAGAAATTCTTTTATTTTTTTAATTTTTTTCTTTCTTCCTCTATCGCTCTCGACCTCGTCCGATTCGTTCGACGGAGGGGAATAAAAATTCCCCCAGTTCCCGAAAATCCGAAAATTCATTTCGGATCGAGAGAAAATATTATTTTTGTTAATTCTTTTTTTAAATTTTCTCTCTCGCTCACGTCCCGTCGAATTCACTCGACGGGAGGGAATAAAGCTTCCCTGTTCCCGTAAATCCGAATAAATAATTCGGATCGAGAGAAAATATCCATTTTTTTTTGTTTTCTGCTTTTTTATTAATTTTCTCTCGCTCACGTCCCGTCGAATTCATTCGACGGGAGGGAATAAAATTTCCCAGTTCCCGGAAATCCGAAAGTTTATTTCGGGTCGAGAGGTAATTTTTATTATTATTTTTTTTTGTTTCCTCTCGCGTTCTCGATATCGTCGTGTTCTTTCGACGAAAGGGAATTCAAATTCCCCCAGTTCCCGAAAATCCGAAAATTCATTTCGGATCGAGAGAAAATATTATTTTTTTTTAATTATTTTTTTTAAATTAATTTTCTCTCTCGCTCACGTCCCGTCGAATGCACTCGACGGGAGGGAATCAAATTTCCCTGTTCCCGTAGATCCGAATGAATAGTTCGGATCGAGAGAAAATATCAATATTTTTTTTTTAATTTTTTTTTCTGGAAAGAATTTTCTCTCTTGCTCACGTCCCGTCGAATTCACTCGACGGGAGGGAATAAAATTTCCCAGTTCCCGGAAATCCGAAAGTTTATTTCGGATCGAGAGGTAAATTTTATTATTATTATTTTTTGTTTCCTCTCGCGTTCTCGATTCCGTCGTATTCTTTCGACGGAAGGGAATTCAAATTCCCCCAGTTCCCGGAAATCCGAAAATTTATTTCGGATCGAGAGATAATTTTTTTTTATTCTTTTTTTTCATGTCTCTCGCGTTCTCGATTTCGTCGTGTTCTTTCGACGAAAGGGAATTCAAATTCCCCCAGTTCCCGAAATCCGAATATTTCTTTCGGATCGAGAGAATTTTTTTAAAATGATTTTGTTTTTCTTTTCTCTCGCGGTCTCGTTTCCGTCGGACTCTTTCGACGGAAGGGAATTCAGATTCCCTCAGCTCACGAAATCCGAAAATGTATTTCGGATAGAGGAATTTTTTTCAAATTATTTTTTTTACTCTCTCCGCTCTCGCAGGCGATCCTGTTTCAGGGTTCTCGGACAGGGGAAGGGAAAGTTTCCCCCGATCTCGCCTTTTTGGAAAAATTTTATTTTTTCAAACAGACAGGGTTATTGTTTTTTTTAATTATTATTTTTTCTGTTCTGTCTGCCGCTCTCGATGTCGTCGAATCAAATTCGACGAAAAGGGATACAATCCCTTAGCTCTCGATTCAGCCAGTCACACTCTCGTGTTCCGAGTGTCCCGGGGGGAATACCCCATGGCGACCGGAGACAGGGTAGCTGAGCTCCCATCACGGCTCACGGAACGCTCGTCCGAAGAAGCGGACGAGGTTTTACCGATCGCGGACCTGGCACTGGGCCCGCGAAGCTCGACCATGGGACAGCCGACCCGACCGGGTCGCGCCGAGGCGGCCGACGCGTGACGCCTAAGAGCAGCCACGAAGCTCTCGAGACATTAGACGCCTCGTTGCTACAACGCATCAAACGGACGTCAGCTCCCGAAATGGCGATACGTGAGCGCAGCCTCTCGCGGTCTGCGCCGCCACGCCAGTGATTTCCGAGGCCCCTTTATGGGCTAGTTCCAGAGGGACAAGGCGGACAAAGCCGCGCCCCCGCTACCGAGTGGTCCCCCGAAGACCACGGAGGCTACCGAAAAGCCGAGTGAACCCAGCTGCTGCAATTACGGCAAAACGGGTCACCGGCATAGAGAATGTCCGGACTACCGGCGTCTCTTAGGCTACCGATAAGACCGTCAGGCGTGTCCACGACCCGTTACCCCTTTGCAATCGGGAAACGGACAAGGAGGCGAGTGAGGAACTCTCCTTTGCCTCTCGTGATATGCCTTGACGAATACTTTCTCGACAAGCTCCCGTGTAGCGACACCACGCCGACCAGTTACCGAACCCGCAAACCGGCGAAGGCAGTTACGAGGTACACCCTCAGCTACCGATACGTCTCCCCTGAAGGAAATCCTTCCTTGGGATGACGTAATAGTTAACGTCGGGTCGGACGCAAGTAGAGGCACCCATCGGGTAGAGCCCTCATTCGTGGCTGACCCCTAAAAGCTCCCGTTAAAGGCCTGTGGCCCATAGTTTCCGTGTAAGGCAACAACGCCTCACAGTTCCCGCAATATGGGCCTCTGGCCCATAGTTCTCGCGTGAGGTGACAACACCTTCACAACTCCCGCAATATGGGCCTCTGGCTCAGAGTTCCCGCGTGAGGCAATAAAGCCTCACAGTTCCCGTGAGGTGGGCCTCTGGCCCATAGTTCGGGTGGGAAAAGGGCAGCCTAACGATGGATCCCCGTCATCCCAGCCCGGCCCCGGCCTTGGCGTTCGCAGTGGGTGCGACGCCTCACCGTTCCCGCGAGTTGCGACGACGCGACTCAGTTCTCGGCACTAATTACCCCAGAGAAGGTGATGGAAAAGTTGGAGCGGTCCCGTAAAGTTCTCGGAGCCACCACCGAAGTAAGGATGTGACGGCTGATTTGGTGAGTCCGCTTACGATTGGGTTTGTTCCGTTCCTGGTGGTGGTAAGAGTGGATCTCGATTGATCCGTTATTTCTCGCGTCGCAGGACGGTTGTCCGTCCGCGGCAGGTCTCGGTCTCTTCCCCAATATTAAGGCTACCGAATTGTAACTGGAAGAGGCACCCATGCTACCGGTTATGCAAAAACACACACATTTTGTAATTTGTGTTTTGCGATTTTATTTTCTCGTGCTGGGGGGGCGATTAGTCGCCCACGGTAGATCTCGATCTCTCCCATCTTTAGGCTACCGACTGTAACGGGAGAGATAAATTTTAGCCATCGAATACGAACAATTGTTTGGTGTTCTGGTTTTCTTTCTCGCGCTGCGGGTGCTTGGTTCCCCGCAGTAGGTCTCGGTCCTTCCCACCGTTTAAGCTACCGACTGCAACTGGGAAGGACAATGATTGCTACCGTGTGCATTTCAGCTACGGCTTTTGCTTAGCAGAGATCACGTAGTTCCCTGATCGTAACCACCCTTAAGGGGTGGGGAGTTGTGACGTGATTTTTTGAGCCACGTCACAGAAATGCTACCGATAATCAAGAGATGCTCTCGATGCCCGGGTTGCGACCCATCCGTTTGTGTTAAGGGTTTTTTCTCTAGAATGTCTGTCTGGTTACGTTTGAGGTTTTGGGTTACGTTTCCGTTTTAGTTAGGTTGGCGTGCGGAACTCGGTCGAGCGGCGTGTGGCTCGACGTACTGAGCAATCCCGACCGAGGGATGCACCCAGTGAGGCCTCTCGGGGAATCGGTGCACGCCCGGCTGAAACGCCGGCGCCCCACCGTAGTGGTGCATCGTGCTGGAGAGCGGGCCGTTTGGGTTACGGGCGGAGGCTGGAGATCTCCGCGCCGCGCTTCTGGACAGAAGCTTTGCCCGCTTTCGCACGGTGACCCGGGGATGCGATTCTCGAGAGCCTCCATGTTACCGATGAGAAAAGATCCCGATTTGTTACCGTTCCGTTTTCGGGGTAACTCGGGCAGGAAATATAGATTCCGAAAGGAATATTCTATTAGAATATTCCAGTTCCCGAAATAATATTTCAGCTCTCGATATTATACGAGATAAAGTTCTCGCTTGAACCAGCGATTTCGCATGGTCCGATGCCGCGAACGTGTTGACATTTTTTCTGTTAACGCGCTCTGTCTCGCTCTCGCATAATCCCTCGCGCGCCGGTCTTAGTCGCGCGAGGTAAACAGAGTTGCTAACGAATCTTCGCGTGAGACGGTTGTCTCTAAAATCGCGATCGCTCCCGATTTTTCGGCTATCGTAATAGAGTCGCTACCGAACCTTCGCGTGAGACGGTTGTCTCCGAGATCGCGATCGCTCCCGATTTAGAGAGTCGTCGATCAGACGCCGCGATTGAGAGAGACGTGTCGTGTCTCTCTCGCGCTCTCGTTCTCGCATAAGAGGCACGTCGTCGTGCTCTCTCGCTCCCGTGCGTATGTCGGTTCGCGTGCAGTTCGCGTTCGCGTTAAAGTGCGTCTACGTAAAAAGTTCCCGGGTGGTTACTCCACCGGTTCCCGCACTATCAAAAATAAAACAATTATTTTGTTTTATTAGTGACGTTTCCGGTGTCGCGATAGTGACAGGTCTCGCGCTCGCTCACGCTACTCTCCGTTGAATCCCGACCCCTCTACCATATCCCACATCCTGAGCGGCCGTGCTTTACCGCAACCGTTCTTTCCCGTGTAAGTGCATCCCGATTAGTCCGGTTAGACGATACCGGCGATACTAAAATCGAGGAGGTCTCCAGACTCCGAACCCGGTTAGGATTCCGGGATAACAAAAATCAAGGAGAGCTCCAGTCTCCGCCTGGCGGGTCGGGTTTGATCATCCCGACCCCAGTTTATTCCGGTTGAGACGACCGGAGATACAAAGTCTCTGGCGCCCCGGGTTGCGGATGCACGCGCACGAGAGGAACGGCCGAAGGTGACGGTTTCTCGCACCAGATCCCGATTTGAGTTCTCGTTTAGTTCTCGTTTCCGGTCAGAGAAATTATCTCCCGTCACAATATATATATATATATATATATATTGTGTGTGTGTGTGTGTGTGTGTGTGTGTGTGTGTGTGTGTGTGTGTGTGTGTGTGCGTGCGTGCGTGCGTGCGTGCGTGTGTGCGTGTCTGCGTATGGATGTGTGGGCGTGTGGGTGTGTGTGTTTTTTTTAAGAGGTTTAGCGGGAAGTCAAGAGCTTGACTTCAAGAGCTCAAGAGCTCAAGACTTCAAGAGCTTGAGAAGTCAAGATGAAAACCGAGTCAAGAGGAGGCGTCGGGAAAATGCCTGCGCACTGTAGTAAATAATTGCCGTGTGTCGGGCTTGCACCGACTAAAAACTTCCGTTCCTCTGTGGCCTTACAAATTCTCCCGCGGGACGATCGCTAGGTATTACATCGCGGGAGAGGCCTTAGCCGTAGCTCTTCCTACAGTGCTCTCAGACGACCTTACATCCCCCGTTCCACTCGAGATGGTATGAGTGGTTTAGGGGTTCGTGTCGCTGATTTCATCTATGACTGCCTGGTCTTCCGGTGTCTTCTTCCTCGCGCGTTCTGCCCGTCGCAATTCCTTCATTACTGCGGCAGCATATGCCGATACCGCTGTCCATGCGTCTGCTGACTTCAGCATCAACTCAACCAGGTTGTCCGGGGTGATGCGTGTCTCCAGCTGATCCTCGACTATCGCGCGAGAGCCACTAAACCGTGGGCATTGGAACAATGCATGTTTAGCGTTCTCCTCGACTGCTACACATGCTGGGCAGTCCGGGGAATCTTCAAAATTAAACTTATAGAGATAAACCCGGAAGCAGCCGTGTCCTGAGATCACTTGAGTGAGATAATAGTTGAGCTCCCCATGTAGACGGTTCACCCATATCTCCACCTTCGGGATTAGTCGATGTGTTCACCTTCCCTTGGTGGAGGCATCCCACATCGTCTGCCACTGGTTGAAACTGGTTGCTCTCATTTCTGTCCTTGCATAACTGGGGTTTCTACCTCCCTTCTGCTGGTACATCGATCTACGTTCCTCGGCGAGCACCTCAATGGGCAGCATTCCCGCGATAATGTTGATAGCGTCCTTGAAGACAGTGCGAGATGCACAGGCTACCCTCAAGGCGCTGACGCGATACGTTGCTGCAGTCTTCCTGCGGTACTCCTGGATTTTCAGTGCGTCAGCCCATATGGGTATGCCATAGGTGAGCACTGAGGTCGTCACTGATGACAGTAGTTTCCTCCTCTTCTCTTTGGGGCCACCAACATTAGACATGAGTCGCGCCAGTGTGGTAGCCACCCGAGCGGCCTTTCTGCTGATCTGCTCGGTTTGCTCTTTGAAGTTCAGCCTCCCGTCGAGAATCACACCAAGGTACCGAATTAACGGTTGGGATGTGATTTCGGCGTTGCCAACCCTGAGCGTTACTGTTTCCATCACCTTCCTGCTGGATACGAGGAGTGCTTCTATTTTGTGGGCTGCAAGCTGCAGTCCAACAGAAGACATCCATTCCTTTATCTTGGCGAAAGCTTCGCCGAAGAGTGCGGTGATTTGCTCCAGGAATTTGGCGATGACAATCAGCACCGCGTCATCTTCCAACGCTACGACGGACACTCCTTTCGGCAATTGTAATAGCACTAGATCATTGTACATGATGATCCACAGAAGCGGTCCAAGTACAGAGCCCTGAGGAACTCCTCCAGTCACCCTATACGTCTTCGGTCCATCCTCTGTGTCGTACATGAGCCACCTATTACATAGGTAACTCGCCACTATTCTCCGTAGGTGCCATGGTACACCTAATGTTTTTAGGGCATCCATGATACACTTCCATATCGCCGAGTTGAAAGCGTTTTTGACGTCGAGAGCGACAACTGCGCAGTACTTCCTCTTGTCCATCGTTTCCCCGCAGTTGATTCCTGCGCCTGCTCCACCACTGTGTTAATGGCATCCAGCGTAGAGCGCTCGTTCCTGAATCCAAACTGGCCCTCCGCCAGTAGAGGGTCCACGAACTTCTCAATCCTGTTATGGATGATGCGCTCGAACATCTTTCCGGCGGTATCCAGCATACAGAGCGGACGATAGGATGAAGGTTCGTCCGGTGGCTTCTCCCCTTTCGGGAGGAGCACTAGCTTCTGCCACTTCCACTTGTCCGGGAAGATGCCTTCCTTTAGACACCTATTGTACATACCCAGGAATATTGCCGGTGCCAACTTGATCGCTGCCTTGAGTGCGATGTTGGGTATCTCATCCATGTCGGGGGCTTTATTGTTGCCCACCCTGGCAATCGCCGTAAGAAGCTCTTCTTCAGTAATGGCTGGGATGTCCTCATCGACATCCTCCTCGAGCTGGTAGTCCTCCTCGGGTTGCTCAGGGAACAGATGTGCAACAATCTTTTCCAGCAGGGCTGCGTTCACAGGCGATGGCATTGGCTGGCTTTTCAGCCGAATCATTACTACTTTGTATGGCCTGCCCCAGGGAGCATCTTCCACCTCGCTGAGCAGGTCGCCCCAGCTTTCAGCTTTACTCTGCTTGATAGCCTTTTTAAGCTTCAAGCGCGCCTTCCTGTGCTGTTCTTCCAAATCGGGGAACGAGCATTTGCCTCGAGCTCGTTGCGCTCGGCGGCGAGTTCGATGACACTCCCTTCGGAGGCCGGCAATTCGTTCGCTCCACCAGTGTACCGCTGGTCGGAAGTCGACATCACGTTTCCGTGGCATTGTGGCATCGCATGCTTCGGTGACCCTCTGCATGACCACCTCAACCTTCTCGGTTGCACTTTCCGCTGCGAGGGGGCTGGTGTCAAAAGTTTCACGAAACAAGTCCGCGTCAAACATTTTCGCTTTCCAGCCCTTCCCGTTTGTCTTCGGTGCCTTCGCTATTCTGCTGAAGTCTCCGCGAATCTCCCAAAGAATCGCTTGATGATCACTGTGAGTGTAGATATCACGGACTACCCAGTGGCACTGGTTGCCTCTGGCCAGGCTACTACTCACAAAAGTGAGGTCCACTATAGAGGAGGCTTCACCTTTAACAAAAGTGGGCTTTGTACCTGCATTAAGTAGTACTACATCCAATAAGGACATAGCCTCAAGCAGGGCTTGACCCTTCCTGTTCGTCACTTTACTACCCCATTCCACAGCCCACGCGTTGTAATCTCCGGCTATGGCTACCGGGAATCGTTGTTTAGCGTCTGCAACTAAGTTGTCGATAAAATTCTCAAACTCATCAGTCGTCAGGCTAGGCGGTGCGTAACAACTGTAGAAATGAACTCCTTTGGCTTTTATTCTCACAAAACCAGTTTCCATCCGACTCGCAAGATCCTGAAATGGAAGCTTTCCGCAAGACCAAATTGCGGACTTCCCACTTGCGTCAGATTCCCAGGGTTGCGTGTCTAGATGTCTATATGGTTCCGATAGTATGGTCAAGTCAGGCTTCAGCTCGCGCACAGTCTGCATGAGCAGGTCCTGTGCGGCTTCACAATGGTTGAGGTTGAGCTGGAGTACTCTCATTTGCATCGTTTTTGGAGTGCCTGGAGAACCTGAACAGCCCGCGTATACGCTGGACATCGACTGCTACCTGCGATGTGGGCTGTGGGTGCCTCATCTCCCGCTTGTGCACATATGACACACTTTGCGCTTGCTGTGCATTCGGCAACTTTGTGGCCAGTGATACCGCACTTGATGCAGTCTTTAGCCCGGTCGACGCTGCTCTTGCAGTTCCGTGATAAGTGTCCAAATTTCCAGCACTTGAAACACTTTAGTGGCCTCACCACCTCTCGGATTCTGCAATTACACCAGCCGACTCGGATGATTCCTGTATCCAGAAGTTTCCGGGTAGCAGGCACCATGATTCGTATTACCGCGGTCTGAGTCCTGCCATATGCTTTACGCAGAGACTCAAGAGAGTGTTCCGTGGCTGGATAGTCCGGTCCCAAGTCTCTCTGCAGGGCCGCCGATATGTCCTCCTTCGTCGCATCCTCTTCCAGGTCTTTGATCTCCAGATCCACTTCCTGGACTTTAATCTGCACCGTTGCTGATTCGCCAAGAACACCTTCGAATTGGTTTCGCAATTCCGGTGCTTTGGCTGAGCTCTCCTTATTCAGAACGATCAACAGATCTCCCGCGTTCGTTCTGCGTACCTTTTGGACGCATTCACCTGCATCCTTGAGCGCCGGATCCTTCTTTATACGACTCAAGATCTCCGCATAGCTCAAGTCACCCTTTTTGTGGATGACGCGAGCGTTGGGCAGAGTCGGCCGTTCGCGAGGTTTCTGCGGCTTCTTCTGAGGCTGCGTCTGGGATATCTTGTGCGATCTTTTCTTCTTTCCGGCAGTCTGCTACTTCTGCTCTGATCGCACGCCTCCCTTATCCTCGGGTTGACCAGCCAGCTCCTCCAGCTGCTTCTTCTTCTTCAGCTCCTTTCCCCCCGTCGACGTTGGTGTAACCCTCTTTCTCCTCTTCGCCTTGCTTACTTGCGTCGAGGTACCGTCCACGTCCATGCCTTTATCGTTCCTCTCCTTGTTAGGTAGAGTCGATTTCGCTTGGCTTATGGTTGGCGTGGTTTGCGTACCTCCAGTCGACGTTTCCGCCTGTGGCTTTGCACTCCACGTTACCAGGTCCTCTATACATTTCCAAGTACTGGTAAGTATAGGAACCCACCGCTGGATCTCTTTGTGGAAGTTTTTCTTCTGCTGAATAAAAGAGCCTAGGCTCTCCAGCGTCTTTCCGTGCCTCTCCACCAACTTCATGATCTGTTGGTTTCTACCTTCCTCTTCCGTTCCTTCACTTGGAACATTGTGCGCCATGGAGCCCAAGTGGCCCACCTCTGTTGTACTGCGGTCGTATGGTGACGACGCCCGGGAGCCCGCTTGCTCACTCCCTGGAGGCGCCGGTACTGGGGTTCGGTGCCCCTGCACCCTAATCCGTACATCCTTTATTGAACTTTTCATTATCATTTGTTGTCGAGGTTTGTTCCCCGTGTCTGTTGGTCCACTGGAGGTATTTTAATTGCCTCCTACCCTGTATATCTATATGGACATCTCCATATCCATATCTATATCTAGATTAATATCTCTATACGTATATGTATATCTATATAGATATTTCTACATCCATGTCCATATTTATATACCGGGCATCCCCCTATCCGCCACCTGGGGACGCGCCACGTAGGGGTTTCAGACTCCCCATGTGTGTGTGTGTGTGTGTGTGTGTGTGTGTGTGTGTGTGTGTGTGTGTGTGTGTGTGTGTGTGTGTGTGTGTGTGTGTGTGTGTGTGTGTGTGGGTGTATATGACGACAATATATGGGTAGAAAAATTTCGGTAATTTGAAGACGCTATGTGTTACGTGAAGGGCGGCTTTTCGAGGCCCCTTAATTAACGACATGCAGGTGTGGGGCCTTGGTTTCGTTTCCGAAATCCTTAATACGTTTGTATCTGTGTCCAATCCTGTCAGGAGGCTCGCCAACACTTTAGACAAGTCGTGACAAATCAGAATTTCTAGGAAAAACTATAAACTTGGGTCAAAGGCGGTGACCGCGGATGGACCACTTGAGCTGCAGGACCCAGAAAGTCTATTGACTCAATGCATCCCGACTTCCTGTTTTTGTCTCATGTTCCTCGAGCAATCTACACCAACGCGTTATCGGAAAACTCTGTTTTCCCGAGAGAGAGGGCCGATTTTTTTCCCCGAAGGAAGAGCCTTTTTAATGATCTGCTCCGCTCAAATCCGATCGCACTTTGCATAGGCAGTCAGTCTGTTAACATTGTGAAAGTTTTTTCAACTCGTCAACATGGAACAAGTCTTGCATGACCAAGCCGTGCTTTTACGCTCGGTCGAAAACTTTGCTGCGCGGGAGCAACGATGCGTCGAGTTCATTGAAGGGCTGGAAACGCAAAGCAGGATTATGCGCCCGCGATTACTAATTGGATATGAACAGTCGCGAATAGCCCAAATAGCGCGTCTTGAAGGATTGAAGAATTGTGTGCGGAGTCGTTTCATACACACGGGCGCAGGACATAGTGATCATGAGTTAATCTGGCGGGGGATTGAAACATCCTTAGAGCGTCGGATACTGACCGATTCCATGGTCAATCGTAGCCACATTGAGCCGGGACACTTTCTAAATGCTGCTCGCGTCCTAGTGCTCCGTCATGTACAAAATATTATCAACAAGCAGAACAGTATTAAAATTAATACAGTGTTTAATGGCGAATTTGCGAGTGGTGACAGATATGCGAATAAACGTGTGAACACGCGAAACTGTGAACTATTTAGCACAAGCGATTTGAACGAGTGGTACGAACAGCGAGTTATGGAGCCCACTTTATCCTTACTCGATGAATTTCAAGAACGGGATAGCGGCTAGGCTCTGCAGAAAATGCTTAACCTCACGAAAACTAGGACCGCTGGACACTTGGAGCTACAATTTGCTTTATTTTTTTGCTGTGCGACCATTTTCTTCCGAGATACAGCCTGTTGAAAATCACCCAAAAATTTGGAATTTTTTTGTCCCTTAATTTTTGTGACTAGTGTGTGTATATATATAATATCAATATATAATTATTGTTGCATTGCAATGATCCAACCTTGAACATCATACATAAAATTATTGACATTCTGCAGAATAGAATTAGACTGATTAAGATAGGAAAGAAAATAAGAAAGTTTACACAAGTGTTAGGATAGCCAAATAGGTAGCATGCTCAGCTCTGTAATATATATACAGTAGTGTGCAAAAGTTTCGGGCCAACCTTTTTTTCTCAGTTATTCGATAACATATTTAATGCCTGCACCTCTCCATTATTTCAAATATTCGAAGGGGGTATGATATGCATACTAGCGTGGTATATTACTTTGTTTGTATAGTGTATGGTTTGTGTACAGCGTCGAACGTGTTCGGTCACTGTGCAAAAATATTGGACGACTGTCTCACCTTCTCCAGCTACACGGTTTGTTTACGTTCTCTTCCGCGCTTTTTTTCGCGTTAGTTCGAAACATAAAAAACCATGAAAAAATCAGTCCTATTTCTGCCGCAATGGCGAAACACACAAAAATTGAGGTCCGCGAAGTTGTGTTAAAGGGCCAGTCCACTTTAATAATTAAAAAAAAATCGAAAGCAAGCAAGACTTGACGAAATCGACGATGATGAGAAATCAGAAGGGATTTTGTACGGTGCAAGAATTGCCGATTGAGTTTAGGTAAGAGTTTTTCATAGTATAAACTTCAAATGCGTTTTTCTCGAAACAGCGTTTTCAAAATCTAGCTCCATCATATCTCTAAAACTAATAAACCGATTCTCTTGAAATTTAAACAACATATTGCAAACATAATTTCCAATAACATGACCCTCAACGGTTTTAATATTTTGATTTTTACTTTTTTTTGCGAAACACTGCGAAAAAACGGGTTTTTAAAAACTGTTTTCGTTTTTCATCTGCCATTTTTCAATTTTTCAATAGAACATTATATCCGAGGGTCATTTTGTAGCTGGTGTGATACTGAATCTAATAGACTTCGATTTGTTTGTTTCAGACAAGCCGTTGCCGAGTTGTGATGGACCTGCCTAGCCCAGCTATTTTTGAGGCGTTACGTTAAGCTAAAGTCTTTGTACTTAAAAATGGATTAAATTTAGTTTAATGTATTTCAAGACTTTATTTATCGAGCCCAGCAACTTTTATATTCATATCTTTTATAAAATCCTCAAAAAAAATCGCCGTAATAGCCTTTTTTTCGTGGCTCCAAAGTGGACTGGCCCCTTAAAACTATTTGAAAAAGGAAAGAGTTCTCGTGATATTGCAAATACTTTATCTATTGGGAAAAGCACGGTAAACCGTATTATTGCGAAATTTCAATAAACAATATTCGTTGTGTGATAAAAGTCGCGGTGGACCACGAATAACTTCAAAACGCGTTGTGTCACGTCCTGAGGGGACGTGGGCATATACCTATCGCGGTTCCCTCTTTTTAGCCTACGCCTAGCGCAATGGCTCGGGATGAGGGTGAAAAAGGGAAAGGTGCATGCGAAGATGGGAGTGACGCAGTGACTCGATTAAGAAATGAATTGATCTATACAAATAGTAAACAATTTGGGATTTATTGAAATTAACCAATTTGGTTAATTCCGTCAACATGAAAATACATAGAGGTTCGCTTACATTTATGATGCGCCGTGGATACGATAATCGGTTTACAGCGGTTGGGTTCGGGCCTCCGCAGACAGGTCGGACCCCTCGGTTGCGCACGCTCCGTGACAATGTTGAAATTACACGTTGATACAAATTTTTACATATGCGAGTTTCACACGTACACATTCAATGAAGACAGTTAAATGATTTCTTACAGTTCGCGGTTTTATGAGGAACAATTTCGAAGTTCAAGTTTCGCGTTTTTATGAGGAACAATTTCGAAGTTCAAGTTTCGCGTTTGCTGTCAGGAGACAGATGTTCTACTTATTCCGATGAAAGTTGTTGGGAGACTAGATCTGAACGAGTGGTGATGAAACACTGACTCCAAGATTTTTCTATTCTAGCTTGTAGGATATTTTGGATGCTGGGATGGTGGGAGAAAAAGGTTCTCGAAAAGTGCATTTTCGTGATGCGTTAATTTTTTGCTTGGTGGAAAGGATGTAGGAAATTTACGAGTGCATATGATTGGTCGAGTTGGAAGGGGAAATATTTTGGGGACTATGATTTGGTGTAGACTACGATGTGTGTGATCTCCATCTCGATTCTCGGAAACTAGTCTGCGTCTCGTTATCTGGAGCGTTGGAAAAATATAGGGAGGAAAAAGGGCCTTAATCGCGTCGCCGCGCTTGCCCCAAGATAGGCATTGTTGACCCAGGTGTTAGGCGCATGGGAAATACCAACGTAGTTTTATTGCCGGGTCAACTTTTCGGCATAAAGGATTTTCGTTTGGAGAATGTATATTTTTGTGGAGTAAGGATTTCGATATTTTTGTGTGTCTTCGTGTGTTGTACGTTTTTATGGCTAAGGATTTTATCATCAACTGCGTTTGACGGTTGCGTGTAGATATGGTCAAGACCGACTGTGCTCTCGCGTGGGAACTTATGCGCGACGCTCGCTTCTTCTCGATATATTTCGTTTCGGCTGTGGTACGCCTAATTCTAAAGAAAATACAAGAACCCGTCGAAAAATGAGAATGCCGTTATCGTGTGTATTGGTTTTCGTAGTTTTCCACGATTTCCATGTGGAATCGGGTAAGCCCGCGTTTTCGCCGAAGTGAAATAAAATAGGAGAGGAAAAAGAAATAGATAGCGCTTTTTCTCGCGACGTTACAGTGGCCAAAATTATTAAAAGAAACTCCTTCATAGATCCGCGAAAAACTGCAGCAATAATTTCGCGAGAATTAGGCAGTGAAAATCTTGCTGATATCAGTCGGAGTACGGTATCCCGACGTCTGAAGGCTGTGTGGTTGATTCGGCGCGTCGGTGTAAAGAAACCACTCATTAGCACAAAGAATAAGAAGGCTAGATTGAACTTTGTCAAAAAATTCAACATTGGACAGTATCGAATTGGCGGAAATTTTTTTTCCGACGAATCCAAATTTTAATCGGAAGTGATGGTCGCAAGTACGCAAGACGTCCAGCAGGTACCAGATACGATGTACGATATCAAATTCCAACTGTAAAACACGGTGGCGAAAATGTTAAAGGTTGGGGAGCATTTTCTGATATCAGTATTGGTCCGCTAATAGAAATCCAAACCAATATGGACGCTATAATGTATCGAAATATATTACAAGACCATATGCTCCCATTTACAAAGAAAAATATGTTAAATGGGTCGATATTTCAACACGACAATAATCCCAAACATGCTTCCCGTCTTGTGAAGAATTTCCTTGAAAGCCGAGAAGTGCGCCTTCTCGACTGGCCCTCGCAGTCACTGGATTTAAATCCGATTGAACATTTGTGGCAAGAGCTCAAGGTTCGCGTTCGAACGAAGAATCACTCCAACAAGACCGAATTATGGGATCATTTGCAATATGAGTGGGAAAAGATGCCACAAGATCGCATCTCGCAATTAGTTGCGTCTATGCCCCGACGATGTGCTGCTGCAATCGTCGCTAAGGGCGTGGCAACAAAGTATTGTCTCTGGAGAGAAAACTAAACCATGTTTTGTTTTTTGTTTTCGTACGTAATAGTATATGGCTCAATATTTTTGCAGCCATTAAATAAAAACTGTTGGATAATTAATTGTTGAAGAGTGATATTACTGTTTATACCACTTTTTTTTAAATATCAAGTATCACGAAGCCAATTACACTGCCGGCCAAAAGTATGGATACACCTAGAAAAATTTTGCGCCGCACTAAGAGTTTAAAATCTCTGTGAAAGAAAAAGATATCTGGATTTCCAAGGCGGCATTTTAAAAAGGACAACTGAAGTCTTTGTTTCTTGTCTTTTTGTCTTCTTGTCTTTGTTTACATTTTGTCTACTTGTCTTTGTTTACATTTTACCTTTCTAGAGCATAAAAAAGATTGTATTTCTTGCGAGTCGATATTCTATTTCGCTCGTGTTCTTTTTCTCGCTCTCTTTTTCGCTCGTCGTTTTGTTTACATTTTTGATCCGTTGGAATAATGTGACGAGTGTCGCGCTGACAAAGCCAGTCAGTTGTGCGAAAACTTCGAACGCGAACACGTGTGGTCTACAATCGACAAGTTTTTACGCAATTTTTTTTTCTTAACGTATCAAAGTGGCGCGGAAAAAAGAAATTCCACTGTATAAAAGAGGGGCTATTGTCGCGTTGCGCGATAGGGGATTGTCGTACAGAGATATTGCCATACAAACTCGCGTGTCTTTGAAAGGAGTGCAGACGACCATCGGGAGATTTAAGACGTCCGAGACGTATTTCAATCGCAATCGTCCGGGTCGACCCAAAGTGACAACGTCCTCAGACGATAAAAATATCGTTGTTACCAGCAAAAAAATCGTCGATTAACAGCAACGGAAATCTGTGCCAAATTTAAAGAACAAAGGGAAACCTCGATATCACTGACGACAGTGAAACGTCGTCTTAACAGTGCTGTCCTCAGAGGCTGTGTCCCCGTAAGAAAGCCTTTGTTACGTCCGGCAAACAAAAAAAACGATACGCATGGGCCCTGAAACACAAAAAGTGGACGATTAAGGCAGAACACCACTGTGACCCCCTGTTTTTTGCCATTTTTTCAAGAATTTTTTTTTGTGGGAAAAAAAGAGATATTCGAAAAAAAAATTTCGTTTTGTTCGTTGTTTATTGAAGATGCATAAAAAAAAAATTTCAAATTTTTTACGCCCCATGGTGACGCTGGGGAAGCTCCCGCGTCAGGTACTGTTGTCTCTGCAGTGGTTCGCGGCACGCAGCAGAACTCTCTTCAAAGTCGATCTGAAAAAAAACTGAGTGTTTTCGTTAATAATATGATATTTTGAAGAGAAGTACACAGTGATTTGAAAAAATATTGACTTTTAAAAAATAGGCACGCTTTTAAAATTAAAGGACGATTTTAGAGCAAAATTTCTCGTCGAAAATAGGTTATAACTTTTTTTATTATTGAGATATCGAAAAAATCCTATGTACTTCTTTAGATAATCTAGTTTTATTGATGCAGTCCAAATTAGAAGTCGATCGGATAAAAATTGCTCGAGTTCTGCTGCGTGCCGCACTCAAAAAAGTGGTTTTGAGAAAAACGCGTTCAAAGTTTTAGGTTTGTTAATTTATGCGATAAATTGGAAAAAAAATGTTTACCTTTAATCAGCGATGTCGGCACCATATAGCTGGCCTTCAAGAAGCAAATCATTATCCCTAGCATCTTTTCTCGAATTTGTAGAGGCTCTTCTTGCCTCTTTTGCAGCGTCTGTGAGCGAGCGCTCCGCCAGCTCGATCCGCGCTGCGTCGGTTTCAACGCAAAAATTGAAACAATTTGGGCCGATAGTTATCCCCAACGTCTCCAAAACTTTCATGCGGCTTCTCAGGCCATCATTGAACAATAATACCGCGATATCAGCTGCAATATCGACGATTTTTTTGCTCCCGGACTGACACTTGGGGGCTATTGCCCAAACTGATTTGTTGTAGCTTTCGTTGTTGTTTTGCGTGAAGCCGCCCAAACAACGCTGCAGAAAATCGTCTCTGCGCAAATTTTCGAAGACTGGCGTAATTGTCTCCAATATTTCCTCAGGAAGAGGCAGCTTATGGCGATATTCAGAAATATTACCGCTTGCGACCGCTCGCTGCCACGAACACCACGACTCGGGCATTGCATTACTCTGGGCAATCGTCATGTTGTGGCTCACTATCTGTGGATATTTTATGTTTGATAGTTGCCCAAATTGTCTTCCTCATTTTTTCAACATCATCGCTGTTCCTCCGAATAGCCAAGCCGTAATATCTGCTCAACTCGTCAATCAATTTTCCGGTGAGCTTTCCTCTGCCAGACAATCCTTTTGTTTTTTCACGATTTCGCGGAGGCGCGTCCCCATACGTTTTTGGACATGATCGATGTACTCTTTTTTTATCTCGAAACCGTCGTATGGATCGCTATTCGATATGCCCAGAAACGTTTTAGAATCGCCGTCACCAATATAATATTTATATTTTATGCCATAGAGCTCTTCAGACCGTTGAATCATTTCGACAGCTGAGTCGACTTCCATTTTTCCGGAGGAGCCGCTATGGTTCGCCTGGCACTCATCGTCGTGGGTACTTTTCCATTCCCAGTACTCCGCGATGCTTTCTTTTTTCCCCAATGTTCGCAAGCTTTGCAATATTTCGATTTCACCATAACGTCGATCACTTTTTTAGTGTACCAGCCGATTAGCGATGTTATGCCGAAAAGCGAGCTGAAACCGCGCTTACGCCACGATCCGTCGACTGAAACGATAATTCCGTCCTCCACCCCATTTTCCAACGAAATTGTCTCCTCCTCAGGTGCAGCCTTTTGTTTGCTCACTGTGCTCACAGGTTTGGTGGCAATGGAAATCGAATTTAAGATTCGATCGTAGAAAGACTGAAATATGGGGCGCGGTAGGTCCATAAATGCACAAAACTTCCTCAGGCCATTCAAACCGACGCCAAGAAGACGCATACTGAATACGATCCGACGATTTATTTCGTATGCATTGTCAATCATAGGACACGAATTGATTTGCACTTTTTCACAATGGCCGCAATCGACCTCGATTTTGAATCCGAGTCCGCGCAAACTTTGTTCAATAAACTTTATATTGCGATCACACACCGTTATCGTTATCGAAATCGTTAGTAACACCGACCTCTAAATCGTCCGACGATTTTCACTTTTTCGCCGACGAGCTCACATACTCTGCAGAACTATTTTCGGAGCTATAACGGTTCGGAGGTTTTCGATTCGAAATTTTCGTTCGACTCCTCGTCATATAGCTCCGTTTTGTTCTCTTTTTCTCCGCGTACACTTTCGGATTATCCATTTCGATGTGCAAAGAATAATTCTGAGTGTTCGATATTTATAAACGAAACGATTCGGAGCGTTTAGACATGAGTAGCGTCGCTTCTATTTGCAAACTGACGCTATGACGCTATCCCTATACCTGCCTTGAAAATTTTTCAATTATCGCCACCTATGGCTTTTTTTCGAAACTATATTTATAACAATAGCCGGTTTTTGTGAAAGGAGACAAAAGAATACCTGGGAAAGACCCGCAGGACCTGGGAAAGGCCCGGTATACCTGCCGACCCCGAGGCGCGCAGCTGCGCGGGACCCCGACCGTCACGGAGCGCTGCACCGCTCCACAAAATATTCAATATCTCCAAAAATAATTATTTTTTCGACCTGGGTCCAACGGCATCTTAATCTTAAATGTATTTTAGATTTTTCTAGATGGTTTTCAAAAAATCGATTTTTTGAAGCCGTCACAGTGGTGTTGTCCCTTAATATATTTGAATATACACTACCAGTCAAAAGTATTCGGGCACTTTAGATAACTGCAAAACTTAATATCACTTTGGATCATTGCAAACTTATGGTAGAATGACAATTATTTTACGAAGATACTATAAAGCTCTATATAATTACTTAATTATATAGATCTTTATAGTTTCTTCGTGAAATAATAAACGAAATGAATTATATTACTCTAACATTGTTTGGCAATTATCCAGCGCTCAAAAGTTTTGCGATTATGTAGAGTGTCCGAAAACTTTTGGCTGGCAGTCTAGATCTAAATAACATATAATGTTGATTGCTATATGGAACGTTAGGGTGTTAATTATAGTCTATTTCATGGTCTAAAGGATTGAAATTGTCGGTTTAGAACTCAACCTCATTCGATTTTTTCTTTATTTTTTCTTTTTGTTTTTGTTCGTTCCGTTTTTTTTGTTTATTCAATAATGAGTTGGTAAATGGCGACGGCCGATTACCGTCGATTTCAAATAAAATGTTTGATTTTTCTTTGTTTTCATTTTTAGCATGTCGAAAATTTAAAAACTATTTTCACGTGTATGTATGGAGCATATTTTTATTTTTTTCCGCTAAATATTATGATATTAACTAACCGCGTCTATTCGATTCTTTTTTATTTGAATTAAGGCGTTACCCCCACTTGTAGCGCAAAAAAGGCCTTTTTCATTAATTTTTTTAAAGAAAACTACAAAACTTTTTTAATCGATCAATATACCATCTTAAAGAACACATCTTGAAGAACTTTCAGTAATTTTTTTATTGAAAAATATTACATTGTTTAGTGGCAAATGGCCGTCAATGAAATAATGTTTTTATATACACGGTTTGCGGTGACCAACATTGCGGCGAAGTGGATCATCTGAAAAAAAAATGCGGATGGAGTTAGTCAAATATAAGTATAAACTAGTCTTTAATCGACGGATTTTAAAAAATACTCATTTTTTCACAAAATGGCGACAGTCAAAGTTAATGGTTCGATTTTAACGAAAAAAACGGCCGTGCTTTGCTATAAAACGGCCATTTTTTTCGAAAAAAAAATCGAACGATTAAAGACTACATTTTTATGTATTAAATAAGCCTGCAAAATTTCAAGAAGATCGGTTCATTAGTGTTCGAGTAATCTTGGTCACCGACTTCAGAAATGCCATTTTGAGAAAAACGCATTTAAAGTTTCAATTTCAGTTTACACGAAGAAAATATTTTTTTTTGTAATCTTACATAGAGTCATCTATTCCGGGCCCATACAGAAGTTCTTCCGCCGACGATGCCGCTTGCAAAACGGAAATTTGGTATTGCTTTCGTAACATTCTTCCTTCACGAGTGCTCTCGGCCGCACGTCTCTCTGCCAGTGCAATCCGTGCTTCGTCCATTTTATCAGCGTATTCGTGCGCGTTGTGTCCACAGCTCACTCCGATTGAGTTCAAATAAAATAATAATGATTTTGAACCTTCGTTGAATAGTCCAACGGCAATATAAGCTGCTAAATTTACAACGATTGCTCCACTCGAGACGATTTTTGGGCTGATTTTCTAAATAAGTTGGTTGAAGCTTTCGTTGTTATTTTGATTGAAGCCACCGACGCACCTTTCGAGTAAAGTTTCCTTACTCAGATCGTTGTCTATAGGTCTGATGGCATCCAATACATTTGATGGAAGTGGTTTGTAATTGTGTTGGAAAGCCTCGTTTCTTGCCTGAGCTCGTTGATACGAACACCACGATTCTTCACCGGTTGGACATCTCTCATGGTGTGGATTTGCATCGGTTGAACTGTAATGATCGAAGGTCGCCCATATTGCCTCATGCATATCGTGAACAGACGCAGAATGGCGTCGAATAGCAAGTCCATAGTACACAGTGAGATTGTCAATAAATTTTCCTGTCAGCTGTCCTTTACCACCAAGCTTTTTGTTTTTTTTTTTACTAAATTACGAAGGCGGGATCCCATACGCTTTTGGACGTGACCGATGCATTCTTTTTTTATAACTTCTACGTCGTCATAAGGATGAGAATTTACTAGCCCAGTGTACGTTTTCGAATCTCCGTCTCCAATATAGTAACGGTACAGGACATTATATTTTTCTATTGAACGCTTGAAGATTTCGATAATGGAGTCCACCTCCATTTTTCCCGAGGAGCCTTCGTGATTTGCACTGCAGTTATCTTCGTGTGTTTCGTACCATTCTTCGTATTCCGCATCATTTAGCTTATGTTTCCACGATTCACATATTTTACAATACGCACTTTTTACCACAAGATCGAGTACTTTTCCACTGTAGTAGCCTATGACTGATGTGACTCCGAACAACGACGTATATCCTCGCTTCCTCCAGGATCCATCTCCAGAGACTGTTAATTGAGGAGTTGCATCGCCTTCTGCATTAGGTGTATCTTCAATTTCTTCTCGTACGGCTTTTTTAAATATTACATCTGCACATGTTTTCACAGACTCGTAAATACTTTTCAAAATTATTGAATATGTAGTCTCAGTAAGAAACCTTGGCATGTCCATAAGTCGGCAAAATTTTTGTGCTCCAGCCAATCCTATGCCGCGAATTCGCATGGTGAATATAAATCGACGATTTATTTCATACGAATGTTCCAAAAAAGGAGAAGATGGTATCAAATTATCTGCACATGAGTCACATTTCACAACGATTTTGAAGCCTAGTCCTCTTGCACTTGCGCGTTTCAAATGTAATATTTCCATTACACGTTTTGCACTTCACTAAATTTGAAATAGCAGCAAACACAACCCAAAAGTTCAAAATCCGATATTCAATATTAGGACTTTGATTCACAGTCATATCAATATTATTTTTCAGTTTCTTCGCAGACGTGCTGAAACTTTCAGTTTCCGTTTCGGCCAGGTTGGGGTTAAAAACACCCTTCCTTTTTTTTGGTCGAGATTTCCGTAAATTATCACCGCTTCTTGTTTGTCGCGAACCTTTTTTTCGATCCATTTTTGAACGTAAAACGAATAAAAACTGCGCTTATAATATTATGAACGGCGGAATATACGTCTTATATATTCGAACTTTCGAGCTACACTGACGAGTTTAGACCATAACAGACAACGAAAATACGTTTTTATAAATTCCAGTCTATTATATGAACGTTGTGAATGCCAGGTATACGAACCTTTTCATCGAACAATGCATTGAAGGTCGGAGGAAGGGTCGAGCGCACCAGACGGCAGACTAGCCGGTCGTTTACACAACGGATTCTTCTCTTTCAACGCTCATATCTCAGTCAATTTTGTTCGGATCGACTTGAAATTTTCAGGACATATTCTCAGATACTTATACTTCAGAAAAATGCAATAAAAAAATGGATTTTTTCAAAATCGCAAGTGGGGGTAACCCCTTAACTAGATTTTTCATAGAACCAAATTTTTCCTATTGCATTTCATTATAAAAATTATTGATTTCAAGACTGTTTATTTATAGAAAATCAATCTATTTAATATCGTCCAATAACTACATATTTTATTTGATCCTAATAAATCTGTGATTCGGTTTCATCAGTTCAACATTTTCATCTGTTCAAAAAAACAATTTAGTCAAGTTCAATGAATGGATCTAGTTATTTTTTTTTATTTACCTTAAATAGAATTTTCGTAGAGTCAACCATTTTTCAAAAGGGCAGCGGAGTGTAGCTATGAGTAGGTAGGACTAGGTTCAAGTCGCATATAGGGCAAATATTTTCTTCGAAAAAAATAATTTCTGAAGGCCAGGGAATGACGAAATACGATGAAAAATCCTTGTGGTAAAGCTCTCAATTAAGGAGTTCATTTTATTTTCGATTTATGAAATATTTTACGCATATACTACACGTAGTTTTATAGTGTACATTGTAAGCAAATAAAGATTAATTTGAATCTCATCTTCATTAACAAAAATAAATATCTTTGAAAGAAATATTTTCGTGGTTGGCTGTGAGACAAGGAAAAAACCTATTTTATTTAAATAGATTCTATATAAATTAATTTTTTTGTTTAGCAGTGTACAGTGGGCCGAAAGGAGGGGCAGTAGGTTCTGCGGGAGTGCATGAAGTAGGACCACCTGAGGTTCCGTAAGTTCAATTGTGATCCTCACTGACCTCCTTTGAGTCAAAAAGTCTACTTTCTGCCATGCCGGAGGTTCATCGGAGGCTCTAACGCATGGTACTTTCAAACATTGCACCCTCCTTTAGATACCCAATAATCCGCTCACGCCGATTTCTGCTCGCCTTCATTTTGTGGGTTGAACGCGGCTCGAAAATTTCGACTCGGGATGTGCGATTGTTGTTGCCTATCCGGATAACGAGCTGCATACAAATCTTGGGCGTTTCTGCAATGTTTATGGCATTCCCCCAGCACCATTTAAAGATTCTTGAAAATCGTTCATTTTTGCGATCCCATGTACTCACGTTAGAAGGTAATGCGTGACTATCTGATATGTCAACAGAAAATGCGCACTTGCTGCCGATAAAAATCCTTGGTATCGTAAGAAATGAAAACAGCGATCGAACAAGTCTTTACAAGTCGAGGGTAACCACTTCGAGCATCTTCTGCAAGTAGACCCAAACTAAGGTTAGTGGATCCTTTGAAAGTGATTATTCCGATATTTTTAGATTTTTCGACTATTTGCATACTTTGCGTGACTACAATGACCTTGTCTTGTAGGTCGCTGAATTCGTCTAAAAATCGGTAATAATGTCATTGAAAAAGATATATGGTTCCATTGACAAAAGTGAAGTTGACCTTGCGTAGATTCAGCGCCTTTACCGATCAAAAAATAAGGTGGTCCAGTATGACGGCCTTCTGGAACACTGAAACTTTTGTCTGAAACATTTTTTGGATATTGTTGTGCCCCGGCTTCTGACGATGCGCGGAGAGCACGGAATTTCGCTCTCGAGTAAGTTGACACCGTTGGTTGTCGGATGCTCGAGGGCGAGGGTAAGTGGGGACTTTTCCCGTTCCGAGTAAATCTCCAACTCGGGATATTGCAACTTGAACAACTTATATTTTATTTTAAATTAGGCAACAATATTACAATTCTTTTTTATGCCTTGAGACCGACCTCCTCGGCTTCTGGCCGAAGACTGACTTTCGATTAATTCTTTCGGCTAATTGTTAACTCGGGTTTTCGCAACCAATTCTTCGAGAACGTTCGAATCGTTCGATTGTGATTCAGCGTTTTTTCGGCTGAGTCGAGCGGAATATCGGGCTTGTGAAATAACGGGCTCGATATCGTCGCATGGGGTCTTTGAACCTTTTGCGTTAACAATATGAAAATTCCTGTCTTTTCAGGGCACAACATTCCTCCACCTTGGGAAGACGAAATTCCCAATTTCGGCGATATAATTCATTTTTTTTCTTTTTCATAGCTTTGGCAAGTTTTCTCTCTCGGTCGTCTCTCGGCTTACAATAATACAATAGATTACGAAGGTACAAGTGTCTTTTTAATATTATAAAATAAGTAGAGGGGCTAGGGGGGGTTCTAACTCAAGGGGAGGTGGTGTGCCAAGAGTGGGGAAGGCAAGGTGGCGCCACTGTTGACGGGAGGTCGCCGGGCGTGACGTCGCAGGGGGGCCTCGGTGGAGGGAGACCAGGAGCCAGGTGGTTCGAAGACTACTGGGAGAAGGAAGCCGTCGTCGACAAGGAAGCAATCATCGATTTTATATATCTATTGTGTGTGTGTGTGTGTGCGCGCGCGTGTGCGTGTGCATGCGTGCGTGCGTGCGTGCGTGTGAGTGTGTGTGTGTGTATGTGTGCACACGCGTGTGTGCGTGCGAACGTGCGCGCGCGCGTGCGTGCGTGCGGGCGGGCGTGCGTGCGTGTGTGTGTGTGAAGGGCGGCCTTTCAAAGCCCATTATTCATGACATGCAGCTGTTTCAAATTCCTAAAGATAATGTCAAGATGTCTGCATCCACCCAGTCTCAAAGCTTGCCGACACTCGAGACAGGTCCTGACAGGTTTCTTGGAAAAACTATAATCTTTGGGGATCACAGGCTGTGACCGCGGATGGACCACTTGAGCGCAGCTGCACTCTTGCGCTCTCCACGGTTCTTCGAACGTGTTCAAACCTGTTTTTCACGATTGGAAAAGAAGGGGGGGGGGTGGAAGATTTGAGTGGGACGCTTACGAGGGACCTTATAATTTCGTGGGCCAAGCTCAGACTACACGATTCCACTGCACCATCAACATCTCTCCAAAAAAGAACTTTGAAAGTGCGGGGAAAATGGATCTCTCGAGTATCAACAAAGTCGGCCGGATGGCAGAATTCCTCCCAACGAAGAAGCTGTCAGAACTCCCCGTTAAATCGGAACGACTAATCTCCAACATGGGGACCATACAAACCAAATTTGGGAAACGCTACATCGCAGACATAGCGGATGAGTTCTCTGTCTTCTTACCCGCGCGACTCGTGAAGGCCTTCGACCAAGATCCGGCAATGTTCAAGAGTATGCTGCAAGTGGCACACGATGGTCAACTCTGCATGCAGTATATTGGTGGAAAATACAACAGTGTCGAGTTCCGTCCTCTGTGAACATGGTGGACGGGAAAAAATTCGTTGGAACACCATCGCTAAACGGCTGTCCGCATCATCGAGAGTATGCTGCAACTGGTCAACTCAGTGATGGGAACTACAACAGTGTCGAGCTGCATCGTCTCCAAGCGTGGAGATAAAATTGAGCACCATCGTTGAGCGGCTGTTCGCATGGTTTTTTTCAAAGTGCTGACTATGTAAAAATGTATATGTTTAGTCGAATTGCAAATGATGGGTGTTTTCGCCGTAGAATAAAGAATACACATGACATATGTTTTCATCGAAATGTTTTTTATTCATTCAAAAAAATCCCTCGCTCACGCTTTGTATACAGTCAACCAGCTTTTCACCGATTTTACATTCTCATGGGCGCAGTTATATTTCGTGTTGAAGGGATGATAGGGACATTTGAAGTTTCTAATTTTCGGCAGCTTCTGCAGTGATGGACAGTCCAGAGTCTCCAAGTCGATGACGTTTGTTGCGCGATCCGTGAATCTTGATAGCCATGCGCATTTCTCGAATCCCTTCGCATAGATGGTAGGAGCTCCATGCAAGGATTCTCGAATTGTCTTTCTAGCTGCCTCGTATGATATGCCGCCGTCATTCCATCGTATTCCATGGAAATTGCGTTCCAGCCACGTGTGTGTCATTTTGTATTTGGCCGGTAAAGAGTCCCATCCAAATGGTGCGTCGAAGGCGAGGGTCAGCGGTTCAGCATTCTTCTCGCGGAGTTTGACGATGGACATCTCCTTCAGGACAAATTCGTTGACGGGTCTCTTGAACCCTTGCACGTCGACGATAAGCTCCATGTTGACTGAAGTGGGCGCGAATCATTGGCATGATTTTATACCAATTTTTTAACCCCACCACTGATTGGATTGTACTTGACAATACGATCATGGAGGATCTGCAGTACGCTGAAGTTTGTGGCGGAATATTATATTTCAATTCGAACTCAAGGCGCACATCAACAGGACCGGAATTGAGCGAATCGTTTTGCTTTGAGCAGTCAATGACAACGAGGGGGGCTTTTTCTAAAAATTCCAGCCTGGTCAGCCATGGTTCAGCCTCTTTGTTGTAATAGATCGGTTGAAAATTCGCATACATCTCGTAGAGAAGAGCATATTGATTTTGATCAATGTTCAAATTCAAATTTCCATATGGATAACATTGCGAGTTGAGGTATAGCTTGACGTCGCTCAGGTTACAATGATCAAAGTGGCTCGCATTGTGTTGTTTCTTATTTTTCCGTTCCGTCTGTAGCGCGAGTATGACATATCATGGCTTCTCTAGCTGATTCGAAGTTTTCACAGACCACACGTGCTTGGAGGTGGTAGGCAGCAGTGGATATCCATACAGTTTCCATGTTCGGAAACTCATGGAGATGGTGCGTCTTCGGCGAGAAACTTTAACAGTTGAATTTTTCGCTGATCCGAGACTGTCACATACGGCACGAGCCATTCTATTTTATGCAATGCGAGTCTTCGGGCGCTGTTTGTACAATGGCATTGTCGGCGGTCTTTGATCTCGTGAGAATCAACTCGTGCTTGGCATTTACGACAATTTTCCGACAATCTTCGGCAAATCCGAGGAGCATGCTGAGCGGTATACAGACATCAAAGTTTCCCGATACATCTACAATCTGCTCAATCTCTTCGACATCGAGAGATCCAGTGTTCTCGAGCATAGAACTTTTGGCCGGTAAGAGAGATGAATATCCCTTAATTACACTCGTAATACCGACATTCTTATTACGGTCGATTTCTATGGCATTCAACTCATATCGCACTTCCTCAAACAAATGACAAATGGAATTGTTGACGAGACTTGTAGCAGTGGTTGGCGCCCCGTCACGCTTTGATAATTTTCCATATATGTGTAGGGAACTCTTGCTCGGCAGGATGGAGAGGTCTTGATGTTGGATGGCAATACGGACTTCATCGCTGTTATTGAAGGTTGAAGATGCATATGGCTGATGAGCGTGAATCTCACAATGGACGATGGATTCATCAAAGCCCACGGGCGCCTGAATGTTTACAATTTCTTCATCCATTTCACACAACAGATGCACAGAGCACAGACTAAATAATTTTTTACACGCTTTCGCCATGCACTTTGAGACCCAAATTGTTCAAGAGAAGCACGTTTTGAGGTATTAGCACTTTGGGCGCTGGTCGACGACTGACTGTTTTTATCCATGGTCGTTTATTGTTATTGGAAGATCTGTTGAAAACAATGCCCATCACGACTTTATATGCAGGCGTATGGTGATTACTTCACCGCGGAAATTTACCAAATCACCGTCTTGATCCACTATGCGAAGCTGTATCGTGTCAATTGTTCGGCTCGCGATTGGCAGATAAATTACGTGGGAAGGAACTTCAATGATCTTATAGCCCGGTGGCACAGATGGAAAAAATTCGTGAATTGTGTGTACTGTTTGTCCGTTAATATAGGCACCAGCGGTAATGTTGCACTCAACACGTAGGGCTTTCACTTTGAGAATGGCTACTGGACGATCAGATTCTTGTCTTTTATTGGCTTCCAATTTGCGTGCGGTGAAGCCCAGTAGATGCGCAACAGAATCCTTTGGCTCAAAATTTACATCATGATCACACTCGATCTCACTGCGTAGCGTGTTATTGTTGGGTTTAATGCTGATGCTGATGTTTTTCCGCGAGAGCTCTGCTTGTACAAACGTCTCAATATCCTCCATTTCATAACTGCCCATAGGTATCGTCAACACCTCATCTCTCACGTAAAGTTTATCGTAGTCAACGTCGATATTGGGAATAGGAAGGTTAACAATTCCACGAGGCCGAGAGTATAATTTTCGTGTGGTGAGAGTTCGATGAGGGGAAAGTATTGCGCCTCGAGGATAGACGATGAGCCAGATATGGTCAATGTTAAACTTTCATCCATGATGCTCGTAAATTGACAACCGAATTCCCCCCGTCATTTCCCCCCTATATATAGTGTATATTTGTCTTTGTGCTGCAGCTGCCGACAAAGAAACTTGAGGCACAAATATCCACATTCAATCGTATCATATTCCTGATATCTAGTATAATTATAATGAACGCTACCGACACGGAAATATCTCATGAGCTCGGATGGTGGTGAAAGATTGGCGAAACTATCAAAGTACATGACTTTCGATCCGGTCTTTTTGTAAGCGACCCAATGCGTGCCAGGACCGATATTTTCATCCAAATGTACAATTGCTGCTTCACATTTGAGAGGTCCACTCGCTGGCAATGTATCGCGCATGTAAACTCCACGAAAATGTGGAATCTTTCGGATTTTTGCGTAGTTGAGTAGGTCGCGGTTGGTGAGGGGTCGGTGTGGTAGCGTTACTTCTATTTTTTTGGCTTGATATGGAGGCCCAATCCCTGCTTCTACGGTTTCAGATGTAGACCCCGACCGAATGCAATTGTTTCAATTGTGCAATTATGACGCTTACTTTCGTCCAATTCACGCTTAGCTGCTTGGGCAGCATTTACAGCTGTAAATATACTAGCCGCACCACCCGACAAAGCACCCGCAGCTCTAAGACCCGCAAAAATGGGCACGAGGAAGGGCAATAAACCGCCAATTTTATGGGGTACAGGTAGAACCCGAGGTGTGCGCACTTTACCACCTTACAACTTTACCGCCGCGCGAGCACCCTTTAGAGCTGATTTGATAATCTTATGCGGATTATTACTTTGAACCATTGTCTTCTTTGTAGCGCCAATTATCTTTTTTAAACAAACGCCACCCTTGCGACCCTTCATTCCCAAGCCAAATTTTCTCTTTGTCTTCATAATATTTGCCACACCCCAAGCACTGGCTTTTTCACCGATACTAGCGTCTCACGCGCTAACACGTTGCCTAGCCTGTTCAGCCAACAATTTATCCGCCAAATGTCTCGCCTCAAGATTGTCCGGATTTTTCGAATACGCAATATCGTGTTGTTTGCACGCCGTACCCGATGGATTAATGCCCGGATTACCACGAGCAAGGCGCTTGGCCAACTTTGTGCCTGGTCCACAATACTGATACCCAGGTAAATGTAGTTCAACGGGGAGTTTGCTGATTAGGCGGTTGACCAAACCTTTACCACTCTTCCCATGCACAATCATGTCTAAGGATAATACGCGACTGACGGATAGTACCTATAAGAAGCCTATGTATATGATTTGGCCGTTAGTCGTGTGTGAGATGACGTCCAGAAAGTAAACTATCGGAGGCGGACTTCCCGTGATAAATTTCGACGAGTTTGTCGAAGACCGCGGAGGGAAAAAGAAACGTCATGGGAATTTATTCCCGGATAGCATAGGCGCACTGTTTTGCGATCCATCAAATTGTGGGAAAACCAACGCTTTGCTCACTCTCATCATCCATCTGAATGGTTTGAGATTTGAGAACATTTAATTGTACTCCAAATCGCTCAAGCAGCCAAAGTATAAGTTGCTCGAACACCTACTCGAACCTGTGAGTGCAGCTGAATATCATCCATTCGAGGCGCATGAACAAGTGATAGCACCAAGTGATGCACGATCCAACTCTATATTCATCTTTGATGACATAGCATGCGAAAAGCAGGATAATGTTCGGGCCTTCTTTTCCATGGGACGCCATGAGATTGTTGACAGTTTTTATCTTTGTCAAACATACACTCGTATCCCCAAACATATCGTGAGAGATAATGCAAATTTCGTGGTGCTTTTCAAGCAGGATGATATGAATCTCAAACACGTCTACAATGACCATGTTAATACAGATATGACTTATACGTGCTTTTAAAATATGTGCGTAAAATGGTGGAATTCTGACAAGTACGCATTTATCACGATTGACAAGGATAGCGATATTAACGGAGGTCGATATAGACAAGGTTTTGATTATTTTCTCACCATTGATAAATGACTCATCGCTGGTGGTTGACCAGTCAGTATTGCGCATGCCGTGGTAGTGACAACATGAAGAGCGAACAATTGTTGCGTGAAAAGGATGTATTGCGTGAAATTGCCAAAGCGAGCGATGCAATCAGACGAAAGCATGGAATGATGAAACTTGGGAAAGATAGCGGTCAGCAGAGAATGCAGGATGTCATTAAGCCTATAGTGGAGCCATTGGAAAAAATGGTGTTGTATAAAAACGGTGAGGTGGTGAAGGAGGAAATTAAGGATGAAAAAGTGGGTGATAATGTTGAAGAAGAGGATGCGTTAAATAGTGTGAAACATCAAAATGAGGCACATGATTCCTTGAAGAGTGAAACACAAGATTCGTTTAAATTGATATATGAGGATGATGACTCGCAAAATGTCGATGAGCTGATCAGCGAATATCTCCTGCTATTAAAAACAAATAGAAAGGCAAGCTTGGATGTATTATACGGTGTACGAAATCTCGCAAACAACAAATTAATGATTGGCAATTCTCCGATAATTTTCGACTCTCAACATATTCGTGTGGGAGATGCGAGTTATGCGAAAACTGTTGGATTAATGGAGCTGTTGTTTAAAAAAGTGCCTAATGTCGAAACTCTCACACCGGATGATTTGAAAAACTACGAAACGATTGTAATCTCGACGAATGCGCACAAAAAATTGTGCAAGCCTAGTGAGGCTATACGACGTAACACCAGCCACAAATTTAACACATATATCGCAAATATACGTAGTCGATCATCATGTGGGACAGGGCATGCCAAAGTATAAGCTAGCTAGAAAAACACCCAATTGGACTATATGTATTGGGATAATCCAAACGAGCTAGTGGATCGTATTCGCTTGCTTCTAGCATCCCAAGCAGCCGGAAATTCATCACATGCGAATGAAATTATATCGATTATTGAGGAATTGCGCGAACCTGAAATCATTTATTAACTCGACATCGGGGAATTTACGCATTCTCATCATGAGTGTCGATGTGTTTGGACGCCATTCAAGTAGGAGTGTACTCCACAGTAAGCAAGGTCCTCCAGGTCGACCCTGGATTGGCTTTAGAATTACCGCAGATGGTCATTATGAATTGGGGGAGAAACGATTTTGTAACATTGCAAATCCGGAAGGAGAAGATGACGCCATCACTCTAAGTGCGTTACAAAAGAGATCCCAAACTATCATTAAGAACATACGTAAAGAAATGAATGAGAGTAGTCAGTTGTTGGTTCATGGACTTAAAGCTACGATACGGGATATTGCCAGGACACTCGAGGCCGATGTCAAAACTCTACAAGATTTGGTGATTCGTAATTCACACACCATTGCTGCACTGGATGCGACTAGGAAATGAACTAGAAAAAGAGCGCTCTCGTGCTGGAGCTACATAAGCCTGCTCGACGAAACTATCCGCGTCGACATGTGGACATCCGTGGCTTGGACGAAACCTGGCAAGCCGACCTCGTCGATATGTCATCATACGCTCGTCAAAACTCCAACCACAAATTTCTCCTCACCGCCATCGATACCTTCTCGAAATTCGCCTGGGCCGTGCCAATGCTGAGTAAGAATGGCAAAGATGCAGCAGCAGCAATGAAGTCGATCCTCGTTAAGGGACGCATCCCGCAGAACTTACACGTTGATCGGGGAAAAGAATTCTACAATTGTGACTTTAAGGCCATCATGAAAAAGTACAATATTCACATCTATTCAACATATAGCAACTTGAATGCATCCATTTGCGAGCGTTTCAATCGTACATTGAAGAACAAGATGTGGATGCAATTTAGTCTTCGTGGTAATTATAAGTGGATCGATATTCCTGATAATCTAATTGCCGAGTACAACGATTCTGTACACCTCACCATTAAGATGAAGCCGAGAAATGTCAACGCGGAAAATGAGAAGCAACTGCAACAGATTTTCAATGAGCCTCCAATGAAAAGATCGCCGAAATTCACCGTTGGTGATAAAGTGCGAATCAGCAAATTTAAGACTGTTTCCGAAAAGGGTTATATACCAAACTGGACAACGGAAATATTTACAATATATCGTGTGAAAAAAAAACTCATCCCGTGACGTACCACTTGAAGGACCATTAAGATGAATCAATCGCCGGTGGTTTCTACGAACAAGAGCTTGTCAGGGTCAAGCACCCCGATGTCTATTTCATTGAAGCGGTGTTGAAGAAGCGCGGTAATCGAATGTTTGTAAAGTGGTTAGGTTTCGACAATAGCCACAATAGTTGGATAAGTAAATCAGATTTGTAGTCGATAATAAAGAAAGTGGAAAAATATGTATGTTTTATGACTCTTGACCTGCTAGTCGTCCTCGCATCCCTCCAAGGCCTCTGACCGACTCCACAGCAGGCTTGCCCCTTGTCGCCGTCGCCATTTTTCGTGGAACGTGAGGAGATGGATAGGGTGAATAAACACATGGGATTATAAAAAGTTCGTTTCTTTATTTACGGAGAATAATAAATCCATTCTTACACAATTAAATATATACAACAAACATAATTTTAACATCGAGTGAACAAAATACATACATAATTTTCACGAGTTTTATACATCGATATTCACAAAAATATACACAATTTCACATCAAGGTTGTGGAAAAAAAAATTACAAAACTTTTCACGACGGTATTCTGTAATGCCCCCATGGTAGGGTATCAGAGGTCCCGGGTATGATATACCGCGTATCATCATGAGGACTTCGAGCGATTTTCGTCTCGCGAATTGTGTAGACTTGGTGTAATTTTGATCAAATGCACGTTTGACTACGCTCCATTTCAATATTTTCCTTCAAGCATTGAGCATAATCGTCAAACATGATTGTCCTCGCCACAACGCTACTCTTGACTCCTTTAACTTTTTTCGTGTCCTTCTTACCCTCGACACGTGTCGCGTACATTTTCGATCAAAGTCCAAAAAATTCCGTCATAATTTCTCCATTACATTCGTCCTTCATGAGACCGGGTACCTTCTTGTTGACGAGCGGTATACCATACCGATTGTCCGCCGAATAATCGCTTGTATCGAATTTTGAAATATCGCGCTTCATGTCGGTATATATATCATCGCTCTCAATGTCATATACGAGACTATACGTATCAGTATACATGACTTTACATCTATCTCGATACAGAGGTAACATATACTCGCAATGAAATCCATACAATCACGTTTTGGATATGTCGAGTATGCACATACCCACATATATCGGCTTGTTGAATTTCACCTCGAGATTGCGCAATTCCACGACAACGAGGTTTTCCGAAAAAAAAAACACTTCGGCTGTGGAAGTTTGGCTTCGCAATCATTGCCTCTCCGCCATACCTGCCCTCCCATTTTGTTAAAAGCTTTACATCTACATGATTGCGCACATTCTCCATCGTTTTGCCAAACACCGCATTATTCATCAATTTGAATAAATTCTTTTCAGTCGTTTTTGGCCAGTGTTCGAAACTGAGTATTCAACTCGATATACGAACGTAGCCATGGGGATCGTGTGAATTGTAATACCCTATAGATTTTCGTGAGGGAAAGTCCATGACGTGAACATTGTTGTATATTTCTGTAGTGTATGATGTAGCGTTTTTTTTATCGCAGACGGTTGCTAGCAGCTTTTCCTGCTGCTTACCCGGTGGTTTTTCGTGTATTGGGCAAAACGGCAGGTGTTTGTGCGCATCATATAGAGATTGGAAATATTCCAAGTCGACTTCAAGGATGTAGCCTGTAGGTGAATCTAGCGCAATGGATAATGGATCAAACTTGGACACGTCGTTGACCCATCGAAAATCTGCATATGGCAAGGGCTGGCACATTGCCCATCCATACAAATTATTGACATCAAAATACATCAAGTATAATGATGCTTTCGATGGATCAAACGACTCCATGTACTTGTTATTAGCGTGTGCATATCGGTTCGAGCATTGACTCAGACCACCGCGTATACCGCGCTTAATGAATAAAACCATATCGATGTCAGTTAGTAATTCAAACTTGACATTTGAGTGTTTTAACATTACATCCCGGGTATATCCGGGCAATGTGTAGTAATACGCGGGATCTAGGCCATAACTCCCAAGACATGTATTTCGAAAGTTTTCGAAAATATCGGCTAAGAACAAGACATCTGTCTTCAAGTACAAATCGCTATACTCACCCAGCGTTCGAATGGAGAACCGCTCCCAAACTTTCTCAGCATGTGCGTACTCGCTCTCACATACTGTAGCATCTGTCAGGGAACTGTAAAATGCGTCACGTGGTGGTAGGTAAGTGTCGTCTAGCTTGGTCACGTCATCAATATATTCATAAGGGAAGACCCCTTTTCGTGTCAACAAATTGAAGTCGTCTGTCGAGAGAGCTGGGAATTGCGTGCGTAAAATTTTGAGTTTGTCCTCGGTCAAAAATGAGGCTAATTTGTCGAGACTGGTGTTAAGGAATTTGTATGAGTCGATAAAGCGCAATTGGATCTTGTGCTTTGAATCGTCTGCAATGTCAACATGCTTCGTGAAGGAGATGTATTTCTCCTTTGTGGTTGGAAGCAAATCGGTTGTTCCTTCGAACGCTGTGGCTACTTCCTTGATTATAAAATGTGTATCGTAACCGGATAAATTGTGGAAACCTACTGAAATGAAAAATTACTGCTTGTAATTTAGGTTGAAGTTGGAATGGGCAGGACCTCTATAGCGCCCAGTCAGATGGCAATGATCTCGAACGCGTACGTCTTCTTGCGCAAATGGTTTCTCACATATGTGACATTGAGTCGCTGCTCGAAAACTAGCCCACTCACTCGGTGTTAAATACACCATTGGTACATTATCACAGAAAGTTTCTTTTATCCGCAGTGCTAGATTTTTTAGTTCTTCGACAAACCACGATACGCAATCGGCATTGCGACGCGAGTGATATGAAGATAATGAATCGTCATATGAACAACACACGTAATATCCGATACTAAACACTTCATGGTGTTGATACCTATCTTTCGCTAGGTTCTCCCCATCGGTCTTTGCCAGCACACACTCCAAATCAGCATACACAATGAAGGGATGTCGCTCTTTCCGGCTAAAGTTGCTGAACTGGAGCCATTTATTCGCGTCGTTTGGTAGTCGGATCGCACAGTCATTTATTGCTCCACAGTCGACCTCGTGTGATTGCAATTTTTCCTCTGACCCGAAGTAGTGCAAACATCTGTAAAAAAAACAATATTTTTATGTTTAATTTGTCTAGCATATATAATTACCTATATATATATAATGGTAACTACATACCGATCACAGATATATTTTTTATGCTTCTTTTTGGTCAGTTGTGCCCTCACGAGTCTCGACAGGTTCTTGATCCATACGAAGTGTCCCACATTGCCGTCCTCGGTATCTTGCATGTACAGCAAATTGATGTGCTTTTCCTTCTTGTCTTGAGTGACTCGTATTGGAACAATGTCCTTTTTGGTGGTGGTGGTATACACGTTGATCGATACATTGTTATGAGCTTCAAATTTCTTTATTTGATGTACCGTCACCGGGAATTCGATATCCTGGAGATTCAGTACTGTCGAATCATGCGGGTAAGAAGATGGACGGTCACTGTTTCGGTCAGTTGGGTATAGAGCAGCAACAACTGCCCATGCGAAACATGCGTTATCTTTGGATTTAACGTTAACCAAGCTCTCTTTATCATTATTTCTCGCGGCAATGATATGGAGCACCCGGCACGCATCGGATTATACTTATTCACATTTATCGTGAGGTTAAGTATTTTCTGCAGAGCCCAGCCACTATCACGTTCTTGAAATTCATCGAGTAAGGTTAAAGTGGGCTCAATAACACGTTGTTCATACCACTCGTTCAAATCGCTTGTGCTAAATAGTTCGCAGTTTCGCGTGTTGACACTTTTATTCGCATGTTTGTTACCACTCGCGAATTCACCATTAAACACTGTATTGATTTTGATGCTGTTGTGCTTGCTGATAATATTTTGCACATGATGAAGCACTAGGACGCGAGCATCATTTAGGAAGTGTCTCGGCTCGATGTGGCTGCGATTGATGATGGAACCGGTCAATATCCGACTCTCGAAGGATGTTTCAATCTATCGCCAGATTAATTCATGATAACCCTGTCCTGCGCCGGTGTGTATGAAACGACTCCGCACACAGTTCCTCAATCCTTCCAGACGCGCTATTTGGGCTATTAGAGACTGTTGATGTCCAATTAATAATCGCGGGCGCTTAATCCGGCTTTACGTTTCCAGCCCTTTGATGAACTCAACGCATCGCTGCTCCCACGCGGCAAAATCTTCAACTGAACTTAAAAGCACTGCCTGTTCATGCAAGATTTGCTCCATGTTGACGAGTACGAAAAAACTTTCACGATGTTAACAGACTGACTGTTTCATACAAAGTGTGGTCAGATTTAAGCGGAGCGGATCATTAAAGAGGCCCTTCGGGAGAAAAAAGTTCGGCCCTCTCTCGGGAAAAAACAAAGTTTTCCGATAACGCGTAGATTGCTCGAGGAACGCTAGACAAAAAACAGGAAGTCGGAATGCATCGGGTCAAAAGATTTTATGGGTCTTGCAGCTCAAGTGGTCCATCAGCGGTCACCGCCTTTCATCCCTAAAGTTTGTTTGGTTTTTTTTCGGTTTTTCCAAGTTTGGGTTTCTCCAAGTTTTTCCAAGAAATCCCGACTTGTCGAGACCTGTCTAAAGTGTTAGCGAGATTCGTGGTGGGTGGCCTCGCATACAAATATCTTGACATTATCTTTCGGAATGGAGACCTCGACTTTTCAAGAGTGCAGCTCAAGTGCTTCATCCGCGGTCACCGCCTTTGATCTCTCAAGTTTATAGTTTTTCTAAGAAATCCTGACTTGTCGAGACCTGTCTAAAGTGTTGGCGAGACTTGTGACAGGAGTGGACACGCATACAAACATTTGAGCATAGCAGATTCATATGGCTCCCCCTACAAAAAAAAATATTTTTTCCGAGATCCGAGATCTATTGATACGTTTTTTTTTTTCAAGAGTGCAGCTGTGCTCAAGTGGTCCATCCGCAGTCAAAGCCATTGACCGTCGTCGTAATCCTCCCACTCAATTTTTCAAACTTCTCCCCCACTTTTCCAATCATGAAAAACAAGTTCAAACACGTTCGAAGAGCACGTGCTAGGTTGAATGCGTACATACTGGCACATGGCGACATCTCGATGTTATATTTCGAAATGGAGATCTCGATGAGACTTTTCAAGAGTGCAGCTCATGTGGTCCATCCGCGGTCACCGCCTTTGATTCCTCAAGTTTATAGTTTTTCTAAGAAATCCTGACCTGTCGCGACCTGTCTAAAGTGTTGGCGAGACTCGTGACAGGAGTGGACACGCATGCAAAAGTTTTTAAGGATTTCGGAAACGAAACCAAGGCACCGCATCTACATGCCATAAATTAGGGAGCTTTGAACAGCCGCCCTTCACGTAACACATAGCGTCTTCAAATTGCCGAAATTTTTCTACCCATATATTGTTGTCACACACACACACGCACGCACGCACGCTCGCACACACACACACACACACACACGCACGCACGCACGCGCACACGCACGCACACGCACACGCACGCACACGCGCACACACACAATAGATATATAAAATCGATGATTGCTTCCTTGTCGACGACGACTTCCTTCTCCCAGTAGTCTTCGAACCACATGCCTACCCCCTCCTCCGAGGCCCCCCTGTGACGTCACGCCCGGCGACCTCCCGTCAACAGTGGCGCCACCTTGCCGTCCCCACTCTTGACATACCACCTGCCTTGAGTTAGAACCATCCTAGCCCCTCTACTAAAATATACGTTTTAAAAAATATTTCGATTCTTTTTTTTTACATTTACGTTGTGCGTGTGCGAGGTGCATTTCGCGTGAATATGACTCGCGGATTTTGTGAGTCAGCTGTTGCCTTGTGTTTGGCAGCTCGCGGTCTGGCCGGAGCTACGTCAGCAAGGTCGTCGTTCGGCGATGTAGCATTTAAACGTCGCCGTTGCAACGCTTTAATTCCGAAATATGATATAATCATTTCGAAGGGAATCATTCCGCTGAGGGCATAATTCCCTATGATTTGACTCTGTGTTGTTACATGATCGTAATTTTTGTTTAATTTTGTTTTCAATATTTCGATTCGTTCTCCAATTTTGTTAACTTCGTATGGATCATTAATTATCGTATGAGGAATATTTTCCAACATTAAAGGTTCAGGCAATTCGTTTTCTGTAGTCAGAAAAGATAGATTGAATGGCGGTAAAAATTGTAGGAATTTTTCGTGTACAGTTTCCTTCAAATTTTCAATCTTAAAATCTATAGAGGTGACGGTACATTTTCCATCCAAAGCCAATAATCCTGTTCCAGTAATTGTCGCATGAGTTGTCGCAGAGTTTTTACAGTTTATCGTGAGAGCTACTGTCTCTGGGGCTACATATATCCATTGCCCTTCTTGTTCCAGAGCAATGACCAAAGAATTTTATAATTTAACTAAACGATGTGTACCATTCGCCATTTCGGGGTCTTTTCCTAAAAACATCGATATTTCGCATGACGCTCCTGATCACATTATTCGTCTTGCGTTTTTCGGATGCCAGTAATATTGATAATTTTGTCGTTTACATTTGGATAATTCGTTTTCTGAGAATGACAGATATTCTCGACGCTCTCGATCAATTATAATATTTTTTACGGTCGTTTCTATGAACCGAAACGTGTCTTTTTCTACTCTTACGGATAGAGGATATACTTTATTCACATTGAACTCGTTGTTGTCGAATAATGGAATTTTTATCATAACGGTGAGAGTATTTTGAATACTATATACGCCTAATTCAGAAATTTCCAGTAATTCGTTAATTTTTTCTGGACGTATTTTTGTCGGAAAATTCAGTCCTTTTGGTAGATTTGGCAATGCTTCTATTAGATACGCGTAGAATTGTCTAGGTGGCGACATTGTAGGATTAACGATCCCTTTTGTCAAGCCTACTAAAAAGTTAGATAATTGACGTATATCGTTTAATAAGGATTCGATTATTACACTAATAGTTATTAATTTCTCGTCCAATTGTTGACAGGTTAAAATATCTATTACGAGATTTTGCATTCCATGGTGTAAATTGTTTACTAAACGGCCTAGTGTTTCTTCGTTTGCCGCGAGGCGATTCGTTGTGCGATTGAATATTTCCAGTGTAATTTGCTGGATTTGCAAATTTTCTTTTAACGCATCTTCTGTTGTTTCTTGTTTTTTCGTTATCGCTGTAATTTGCCGTTCGATGTTCGCAGCGTCATTCGCATCTAAGTTACCTGTTATCGATTTTATAATGGATACTGATCCATCTATTAATCCTTTTTTATTTATTCTACCTTTTGTGCCAGTTATATCGTAAATAGACTGCATTTCGGAATTTATTTTTCCTTTTATGGTTTCGAGGGAACTCGTTACGAGAGAACATATCTTGTCCTCTGGCATCGTTTGACATAATTCTAATAGCCTTTCCAGTTTTTCCCTAATACGCTTTTCTCTATTTCCTATTGGCAGAAGATCCATGCGGATCACCAGTTTCCACATTTCCTGAATCGTGTGCAGTTTTCCGATTTCCTCGTAATAAATTCCTGGGGTTGTGGAAAATTGCGTTGCGTGGAATTCTGCATTTTCCTTTCTTTCATTAGTCCTTTCTGTCGTCCTAACTGTTGAGATTAATAACCTGCAAAAAGGGTTTGCCTTTTCATTTTCAATAAATTTTTCTTTCTCGTTCCCCTATTTCTACGTGCAATACTTTTCTTCCTTTTTTTTGCGAGTTCGAATAATTGTTTTTTGCTTACATTGCGATTTTTCCCTCTCTAATCTCTCTCTCTCCTTTTTTTTAAACTTGGGATGTAACCATATACAAAAACTTTGGTTTATATTTGCTTTTCCGTTCATTTTCCTGTCTTTATTTGATTATTATTTTTCTTTTTATTCGTCATTTTTTGTTGTTGTCTTTACACGAAAAATTTACATGCATATTATTCATTTTTATTTTAGACTCGCTATCTTTAGTTAATTTATCTTTTTATTTTCTTTCGTTTATCATTCGTTTTGTTTCTCTAGAAATGTAGAGCTCTTCCTATCTTTCTTCTTGTAAATTTTATTTAATTGATTTATTCTCTCTTTTCGACTATTTCATTCGCTTGTTTTTGTTATAGTTTCTTTCATTCATTTGAACGTTATTTCATTTTGTTTTATTTAATTTACCTTTCCATTTCATTTCATATTAGTTCATTTATTTATTTATTCTTTTATGTTTATCACTGTATTTCATTTTCTTTTATTTTATGATTTCGTTTTATTTTTATTTATATATTTTTTTTGTTGAACGGGTGGCAGCTCGCCACCCGTACGCGAATCCGTCGCTAGACGTTGGCCGCTCGGCCGTTGCTTGGCAACAGCGCGAGACGGGGAGGCGTTGATCGACGCCTCATGGGCTGCTCGCGGGCCTCCGCGAGCCAGGCGAGTAGTCCTTCCCACTCTACCGGTCAGTAGGTAACGTAGGGTTTAATCCGGTCTACATCTACCCGGACTGCCTTACGTCTACGGCCGATAGTGTAGTTCACGTCGGAATCCTTGCAGCGTATGACGCAGGGCCCTGTCCACTTGGTGGAAAGTTTTGCTGATCGGCCTCGGCGTACAGTAGTGTCGTGGAGTAGGACTCTGTCGCCGGGGCGGTATTCCACCGTACCAGCGGTGATATCATGCCCTTCTTTTACCTTTTCCTTTCCTTTTTCCAATCGTTCTATTGCTACGGTCCATGTGGCTCGAAGCCGTTCGCGTAACTCGGAGAAATAATCGTCGTATGAGTACGTCTTTCGTGGTGCTTCTTTAAGCGCTGTCGGTAAGTTGGTTACTTTTCCAAACACCAACTCGTACTCGAACATCGTGTATGGCAACCACTCATCCCAATCCTCTTTAATGAGACATTTCAGGTATTCTGCGAGAGTTTGGTGTGAACGCTCCAATGCTCCGTTTGATTGGGGATGGTATGCCGTCGTTTGAATATTTTTTATTCGGAATAATTGGCACATCCCTTGAAAGTTTCGCTCAGAAAATTCGTTCCTTGGTCTGACAATAATTCTTTTGGAGTGCCGTACTTGCAAATAATTTGAGTTGCAAATCCTTTGGCTACTTCCTTGGCTTCTTGCGTTTTTAGCGGTATAGTTGCGCTATACTTGGACAATGCGTCTCGAAAAGTCAGGATGTATTTATTCCCAGCTTCGGTCTCGGGTAAGGGACCTACTATATCGACTGCACATTTGACGAATGGTGTGTTGGGTGTGTCGGTAATAGTCATGGGAGCATGCTTGCGTCGCGTGATTTTATTTTTCTGGCATTTGTTGCATGATTCTACGTAGTTTTCTATTTCTTTATTCATTCCAGGCCAGCTATACTTAATCTTTATTCGTTGTTTCATCCTTTTTTCGCCTGGGTGGCCTCCAGGAGGGGCGTCGTGGTATTCTTGCAGAATCGTACCTCGCTCCTCTTCACTCGGGCACTCTCGATCTCCTATTTCCGTCTCTGTCTCGCTGTCGCTTGTTGTCTCGCTTGCGTTCGAGTCTTTTTATATTTCCTTCCCTTTTCCGCGCGGGCCTGCTGCCTGATACGCCTCCACTGGTTGGAGTGGCGGTCCGTTCTCGCTCGCGCGGGCCTCTGTCGCCTTGCGTGGGCGTTCCTCTCTAGCGGGCTGCATTGTTTTTCTCGGCCGGCTACGTGCTCGCGGGACCCGCTGACCACGGCTATGCTGGCTCGGGTATATTGATGCTGGCGGCGGCGGCGCGGAGCGGGGGGCCTTCCGCGGCCTTCCTTTACCGCGCTTCTCGGCGTCCTTGTGACGTACCACCGCCTCGGGTTCTTGTCACGTCAGCAGCAATACACACATACGGCTTAAAGCATCCGCATTCGTATTCTTCTTGCCAGCCTTATACTCGATGGTATAGTTGAACTCCTCTATTTTTATTCTCCAGCACATTAGTCGTGATCCTGGATCTTTTACGTTGAAAAGCCATGTGAAGGTCTTATGATCCGTCACGATGGTGAATTTTGTTCCATATATGTATGGTCGGAATTGCGCTACTGCCCAAATTATTTCTAGCATTTTCTTTTCCGTTGTTGAATAATTCATCTCTGCCTTGCTCAGAGTGCGACTCGCGTAACAGATGGGTAGATCTTCTCCGATTTTTCCTTGCGATAAAATCGCGCCAATTGCCTTGTCAAAGGCATCAGTTGTCACCACGAAGGGTTTCTCGAAATCCGGATACTGCAGGATCGGTGCGGTGCTGAGGGTTTCCTTCAATTTTTGGAAAGCTTGTTCGCAGTTTTCATCCCAAATGAATTTGTTTTCTTTCTTGATCAGTTCTGTTAACGGCTTTGAAAGTTTTGAAAAATCCTGTATGAATTTTCGGTAATATCCGGCTAGCCCCAGAAATGATTATACCTCTTTTACGTTTTTTGGGGCTGGAAATTGTTGTACAGCTTCTATTTTTTCCGGATCGAGTTTTACTCCCACTTCGGTAATAATGTGTCCCAAGTACTGGGTTTCTTTTCGCAGAAATCAACATTTCCTAGGTTGAACCTTTAATTGGGCTTCTCTCAGTCGATCGAATACTTCTGTCAGCCTTTTGTTGTGTTCTTCGAACGATGATCCGCACACTGCTATATCGTTGAGATATACGTAGCATTTTAGTCTTTGTAATCCAGCAAGCGTAGCGTCCATCAGCCTTTGAAAGGTTGGTGGGGCGTTTTTTAATCCAAATGGCATTCGGTTGTACTCGTAATGTCCAAGAGGAGTGGAGAAAGCGGTTTTCTCCTTGCCTTTTCGGCCATTGGGATTTGATGAAATCCCGATGCCAAATCGAGAGTCGTGTAGTATTTTGCTCGTCCCAATTGGTCCAATATTTCGGTAATATTAGGCAATGGATACGAGTCTCCTTCCGTTGCTTCGTTGAGTTTTCGGAAGTCTGCTACCACTCTCTTGCGTATATTTCCGTCGGCGTCAGGCTTTTTTGGAACGACGAGTAGAGGAGCATTCCATGGACTCTTGCTCGGTCGAATTATTTCGTTTTTAGCATCTCTTTTGTCTGCGCCATTACTTCTTGCTTGTGGACTTCTGGTAATCGATATAGACGAATTTTTATTGGCGTTGTCCCTGATCGTAGGCTTATGCGGTGCTCCACTATAGCGGTGCACCCAAGCGACTCTTCCTCTAAATGGAAGACGTCAGCATACACGTCAGCGAATTCGCGTAGGAATTTTTCTTCTTCTGGGTTTAAGTTCGAATCTCCTTTGATTTCTTCCCATATTATGTTTTTTCTTTTTATTTTTTCTCCGATCGATACAGCACTTATTTCCTTTTCTTCGGTTAGCTTTTCTTCTTTAATTTCTTCAATTTGCACCGTTGGTCTTTCTATTTCAATTTCTTCATTGTTTGTGTTTTGCACTACTATGAGGGAGGAATGTCCTTCTGGGTGGACGTAACATCCGCCTATCTTTACACCTGGTCGCACTTCTTTTGCTGCGACACATCCTATTTTTACCGTCAATGTTTTTGCGTATAGCATTTGCTCTGTTCTGGGAGGTACTTCAATTTTATTCGTTCCGTCCAGCATAGGGATCGGATGTCCGTATATTTTAATGTCTTCCGCTTAGGTTGTCGACGTTGTGCTCTCTCATGAGGTCCAAACCCATTATTCCGTCTACTTCCAGTGGTACTGCGTCATCTATTACGTACAATCCAGTGCATAGAATTTTTTTCCTCCGATTCCTTTGAGTTCGATCGTTTCTTCTATTATTTCTGTGTCCTTTTTTAATACACTCTTTTTTATGAGACTACATTGGGCTCCGGTGTCTCCTTTCAACGTGAGGATTTTGTCTTTAGCCTGGGGAGACGCGATGTGGAAGTCGCTAGCGGCTCCTCCAGAGTTGATCGTCGTTATCCAGTAAGGTTTTATTTTCTTCCTTGTATTTTTTCTTTTGGACGGACCTGTATTCGATGCTTCGATTATTTTTCTGACGTTGCGTTTTTGTCTTCGTTCATTGCCGTTGCCATATCGAGCGAAAATGACCTAATTGTTTTCCTGTTTCCGATGTCGTTGCGGTTTTCTTCTCTTGGCCCGTCTACGTTTGTTGCCGTTATCATATCGAGCGAAAATGATCCAATTGTTTTTTCTTTTCGCTGTCGTTGCGATTTTCTTCCTTCGGTCTGTCTTCTTTTGGCCTATTTTTATTTGCGTTCCAGTGATACTGATTTGGGCGCCCTGGGGGCCCACTCTTGTTGTAGTAGCTGGTTCCTTGGCCCTGCTGATAATTCGTTTGATGATTTTGATGATGCCCGGTTCCCGGTGCCTGTCGATATCCGTTTCCTTGTCCTTGTTGCTAATTCCTTTTTCGGTAATCCTTGTACGCGTGTCCCGGTTTCTTGCAGTAATTGCAAGTGATGTTGAATTGATGCACGCTTTTCGATGGAGCTGGTTGGCTGTATCTCCCGTAAGACGATGTGTTGGATCGGCAATCCTTCGCTAAATGTCCCATTTTGTGACATTTATTGCACATCATCGGCGGTCGTTTTTCCAGATGAGTCTGCTTGTTTATAGATTCGCCTCCTTGTAGCGATTTTTTCCTCTTCCATTGCTCCTTTAAGGGCTGATCCGAGATCCTTGAATCCTCGAGCCTTTACGATGACTTGGTATTCCCTTCGAAGTCCTCTTTCGAAGTTGTATAGGGCTAATTGCCTTACATATGTCTCAATTGTTCTTTTTTCCGCAGGCGATCTTTAGATTATGACTCGAGATTATGGTTTGGAGATTATGGAGATATGGAGTTTGGAGGTTATGGAGATTATGGCCTGGAGTCGTTGACCGTATGCTAATACGCTCTCGTTGTATTTTTGCTTACACGTATTAAAATCGACTTATAACGCGGCTTCTGTACGTCGTGTTCCATATAATGCTGTCATTTCTTCTTTAAATTGTTCGTACGATTCAATTTCTTTATGTCGGGTATATTTTCGCGCTTTTCCTATGACTTTTGTTGCTAACACGGATTGTAAGAGGGAATGTCTATCGGCTGCTGCAACGCACGTGTTTGCATAGCCGAATGCTTCAATTATGTCGTCGACTTCTTCAGGTTTTTCGCCATCAAATCGGGGAATGAGGCTTCGCGTCTCCTTTAGGGTCATGAAACCATTTTCTTGCGCCATGTTATCTGAATTAAGTTGGAGTAGGGAAAATTCTTCAATTTCTATTTCGCGACCACGCCTAGGGTCTATATTTTCAGGAGATTGATCAGAATCTGTTGATAGATCAGAAAAATGAACCCTTCGATCTGCTGCGGATTGAATTTTGGTACGTTTCGCAGCTGTCGGCCTATTTGAGGTATTTCGTGAATTTGCGCTATCGTCTGAACTTGTTGCGGATCGAAATCACTTTTTCCTAGGTTCCTGTAGTACTTGTTCGACTGTTTGATTCTCGGGACGATCTCTCGCAATGAGTTCGTCAAATATTTAATTTAATGAACGCGATAATTTGTTGTTACCCGGTAATCGGTATAATATACGACGCTCGTCTTCGTTTGACATTAATGTTTAATCGTTTGACTTTGGAGGGTGTTTTTCGATAAATGTTCCGTCACTTACAGTACGATGATGTGCCTCATGTTGATCGATGCTTTGTAGTCGGTTGTTCACAAGATGTTGACCTCGTTCTCGTAGCTGTTTGGCAGGAAATTGCCAGTATTGTTCCCTGTTGTCGCGTTGCTTTGGTTTGCTGTTCTCGTGCGCTCTGTTGTTCCGTTGCAGAAGGTATTTGGTAAGTCTTCGTCCTTGGGTCGGTCTGGTATCGATGATCCTCGGGATATGGTTGCTTTCGGACAGCTCTGTCCCGTGAAAAACGACGCAACCGACCCAACCTCGAGCCAGCGTCACGCCAATCACTGTCTACCATTGGCCGATGAACGGCAGCACTACCGGTTTAGTGTTGCGCCACGGTAGGAGAGATCTCTTCGGCCCAACGCTGGGATGTACGGTTGGCCAATAGTAGGCTTACCGGAAATCCTAACAGTTGGCCGGGTATTGGCCCAACGTTGGGCGCAAAACGACGCAACCGACCCAACCTCGAGCCAGCGTCACGCCAATCATATTCTACCATTGGCCGATGAACGGCAGCACTACCCGTTTAGTGTTGCGCCACGGTAGGAGTAATCTCTTCGGCCCAACGCTGGGTTGTACGGTTGGCCAATGGTAGGCTTACCGGAAATCTTAACAATTGGCCGGGTATTGGCCCAACATTGGGCTAAAGAGATCACGATCATTGGCTGACGGTTGGCGTGATCACCGGCCCATAGTAGGGCTAAGGTCGGCTTCATATTGTTGGCGCAATATTCGGGCTAGCGTTGGCCCAGTGTAGGGTTGTCAAAATAACCTCAATTTTTCTTTCAGAGACAATGCATCGGTCCTTATTCCCGCACATGGATTAGATTCAGAAGTTTCTGTGCTCGATGATTGCTCATCGGGAGAGTTATTAGATTCACTAAACTCGTTATGCACAATCACTTCGTGGAATGTTTCCAAATTTGTTTCACTATTTATTACTTGTCCTTTTGTTTCGTTGCCTCTGATCCTAACCTGCTGTAAAGAGTCTTCTAATTTTTGTCGTCGCTTTAACACTCGGCGTTTCTTAATACTGTCATAATACCTCGGCATTTTTTTTAATACACCACAAAACTAGTATAAATCAATTTTATTTTTAATAAACTGAATTTCAGAAAAGAGTAATGAGTTTTTATTTTCACAGGACGTAGAAAATTGCGTGCAGCGATTATAAAAAAATATATAATAACCCAACGAACACCCAACCTTGGGCCAAATATCGATTACCAACTGTCAGCCAACTATCGGGTCCCAGTGTTGGCCCCGAACATGGGCCAATCGGTTGATCATGGGTTTGCCAGTCTACAATTGAAGCTCGGCACACCATCGAAGAGCCAACGCTGGGCCAGTACTAATTAATGACCATCGGCCAATCGTCGGGGCGAGCGCAGGCCCTGAGTCTGAGCCAATCGTTTGACCGTGGTTTTGCCAATGCTTTTTTACGTATATACGTATATACGTTTATACGTAAAAAAATTCTTGTATAGTCCATACACACACACACACACACACACACACACACACACACACACACACACACACACACACACACACACACACACACACACACATATATTACGTATATACGTATACACGTAACAAAGCATTCTTGTATATATGTATGGAATATACCGTTCAAAGTCAGTGTTGGGCCAGGATTGGCAATTCGTCAGTTTGCCATGCTAAAAATAAGCGTTGGCAAAACCACGGTCAAATGATTGGTTCAGACTCAGGGCCTGCGCACGCCCCGACAATTGGCCGACGGTCATTAATTAGTGCTGGCCCAGCGTTGGCTTTTCGATGGTGCGCCGAGCTTCAATTCGAGACTGGCAAATCCACGATCAACCGATTGGCCCATGTTCGGGGCCAACACTGGGACCCGATAGTTGGCTGACAGTTGGTAATCGATATTTGGCCCAAGGCTGGGTGTTCGTTGGTTTGCCATGCTTCAAATGAGCACTGGCAGAATCATGGCCAAACCATTGGCCCGTATAAAGGACCAACACTGGGTATTGGTGGTTGGTGCTGAATATCGTACCAAGCGTCGGCCGCATGTTAAGCGCCGGCAAATTTTTCACGGGGTACGGTTGATTCGGGCGTTTGCTTACGCCGCACGTTTTCTTTTTATTTGTCGGATACGACGGTCGTCGATCGGATCCCTTGTTGACCTCCTTTTCAACACTTGCTGCATTCAGTTTATTTAGTACGTTGGGTACGATGTTTCCTTCTTCTTTTTTTTTTTGAAGTTGTGCAATGCAAAGTTGCGGTATCCCCAACTGCGGGAATCCCACCGCTGCCACCAATGTTGTGCCCAGGCTTCTGACGATGCGCGGAGAGCACGGAATTTCGCTCTCGAGTAAATTGACACCGTGGGTTATTGGCTGCTCGAGGGCGAGGGTATACCGTCCCTTTTGCCTTTTCCCGTTCCGAGTAAATCTCCAACTCGGGATATTGCAACTTGAACAACTTATATTTTATTTTAAATTAGGCAACAATATTACAATTCTTTTGTATGACTTGAGACCGACCTCCTCGGCTTCTGGCCGAAGACTGACGTTCGATTAATTCTTTCGGCTAATTTTTAACTCGGGCTTTCGCCTAACTACAAATTTAAGGCGTAGTACAATCTAATTTAAGACATTGATTTCTTTATTAGTCCCGAATCTATGGCGTTTTTTAAATTATTTAAATATGATTGTAGTTTTCTCGACACCAATGTATCTGTTGGGGACTCGAACGAGAGTTACGAAATGGGCGCGCAATTGATTAAAAAAATAAGAGTCTGTAATGATATAGCGGAGCGGAGGATCAAACTTATCACCGATTATAACAATCGATTGAATTATGATAAAGATCAAATACAATTTGTTTTTCAAGCCGTCGCCTCGTATAAAAAAAAAAAATTCCGAACGTAACCAAATATCTACTTCAATATAAAATAACTACTTAATATAAAATAACTACTTCAATCATTTCATAGATTCATGGACTAATAAATATTTTAGTGCAGCCATTAAAAAAATGCATGTATTTTTAAAAATTAAACTGCTCGGTAGCACGTGTTCTCCTTATCCCAGCGCGTCCAAATTTTACACAGATTTTTTTTTCATATCTTGATTAGTTTTTTTGCTAGACGTTAATTTTTTTTTACCGAAGCCAAAATAACGGCCACCCTAATATGTATATACAACCTAAACAGGCCGAGGTAGGGTAGCTTGTATGTCGCCGTAATATGGCGTCCATCGACGTAGTTGGCGAATCAAGATTTTAAGGTTAGGTTTCATTGACGCCTGCGATTTAACTCGCATGAATTCGAATAATCTTCACTCTGCGAGCAAGTAATAAACATGCACTAATTGTTTATATACACACGAACTGAAGCGATATTATTTAATAATACATAATTCAAACTGTTCTTAATGGCAGAACTTAAAAATTGACTGATATATATGTGTGTGTGTGTGTGTGTGTGCGTGCGTGCGTGCGTGTGTGTGTGTATACACACACACACACACACACACATATATATATATATATATATATATATATATATATATATATATTATAATCCCCCGAAAAAACTGAGAACTATCCGAAAAAAATGCGGCGCGTTTCTGGGCCGGGATTCGAACCCGGGACCTTTCGATTGCCGGTCGACTGCTCTGACCAACTGAGCTACGCCAGCCCGCTTACCTCACCTTTCTCGGATAGCCTCTATATGGTAACGCAACGTTACAAACCCCCTTGCCAGAGACGATCCGGCTCTGGCGGGTCGACTCGAAATTTTTTGCCCAAACTAATATCTCAACGCAACGGAAACTACTACAGATGCGAGGATTGTCTGAGGGACTGAAGGGGGAAGGGGTACTACAGACGCGGCGATTGTCTGAGGGACGGAAGGGGAACTACAGACGCGGAGATTGTCTGCGGGACGGAAGGGGGAAGGGGAGGGGCTAGCTCAATGAGACTCTTTTCTCAAGGAGGGGATTCTTTTCCACGGCAATCAACGATAATTCGATCTTTATCTTGATTATTCTGAGGCCGTGGCCCGCTGTTGGGCGCCATTTATAATCCCCCGAAAAAACTGAGGAGAACTATACGAAAAAAATGCGGCGCGTTTCTGGGCCGGGATTCGAACCCGGGACCTTTCGATTGGCGGTCGACTGCTCCGACCAACTGAGCTACGCCAGCCCGCTTACCTCACCTTTCTCGGATAGCCTCTATATGGTAATGCAACGTTACAAAATATACACACACACACACACACACACACACACACACACACACACACACACACACACATATATATATATATGTATATAACACAGTCATTTTAAGTTCTACCATTAAGAACAGTTTGAATGATGTATTATTAAATAATATCGCTTAGGTTCGTTTGTATATAAACAATTAGTGCATGTTTATTTCCTGCTCGCAGAGTGAAGATTATTCGAATTCATGCGGGTTATATCGCAGACGTCAATGAAACCTAACCTCAAAATCTTGATTCGCCAACTACGTCTATGGACGCCATATTACGGCCACAAACAGGCTACCGTACCCCGGCCTGTTTAGGGTGCCCCTCGCGTCGGTACTAAGGTGCCTCCGATCCGATCCACTTAAGGCACAGATCAGGCCTGCCGTAACCTGGCGATCATGGACGCCATATTCTGACGGCATACAGGCTACCGTACTCCGGCCTGTTCAGGGTGCCTTCTCGCATCCGTACTAAGGCTCTACTAATCCAGTTGACATCCGGCACAGAGCAGGCGTGCCGTAACGGGGCGTCTATGAACGCCATATTACGGCGGCATACAGGCTACCGTACTTGGCCCTGTTCAGGATGCCTACTCGCGCCGGGACTATCAAGGAACAGCCCTCGGGTGGCAACCTTCGATTTTTTAAAAATTTGGACACGTTATAAAGCACCGGAAAAGTACGCGATACGTATTTTTTTCGGCGGAAAAACGGTATTAAGGGTATACGGTATTAATTACCACCACTCGAGAAAGGCATCTCTAGGAGTAATAGAAATTTCACACACAAGGAGTCAACCCATTTTAATGAAACAAAAACGAAAATTCTTCTAATCCGAACCAATGAAAAATCCACTATAGTGACATTGCAAAAAAATTAGGGGTGAACCACTCTTATATTAAGCGGAAGTTTCACCCGTTAAAACCGTTTTTCCGCCGATAAAAAAAATACGTATCGCTTATTTTTCGGTGCTTTATAACATATCCAAGCTTCAACAAAATCGAAGGGTGTCACCTGAGGGATGTTCCTTGTAAGTTTACACTGGTTCGGGGGACATCCGGTACTGATCAGACGTGCCGTACGTCGGTATTATGGACTGCAGCTTGATAGCGGCCTGATCAAGTCTTCAGGTTGCCGGATCGAAATTTCTAGTTGGGAAGCGACACGTTTGACACTCGCTTTGCGTAGCCTCGTGACGTAGTCGTATGACGTATAATGTGTTAGTAGTTGTGACAGCTCTAACCACTAAACGTGGTTAGAACGTTTATAGGTGAATAAGAAAAATAGATGGCCCTTTATCGGGAAATAATAAATTCGACGAAGGTTCTATGTGTCACAAATTCAAACCTGAAAAAAATCGTCGAAATTGAATAGGACCGCAACCAGTACATTGAGCTCATCTATCTATAAGGAGTAGAAATAAGTCTTCGCTGTTTGACAAAAGATGCCCCCCCCCCCCCCCCCCCCCAGGAAGTCATGGTTGAAATTGTCAGAAGTAAAACGTCACATCGTAAGGTGGGGTTATTGAGCCGAATAAGCGTCATTTGCGGCAACTCTTGCGTTTACAACGAATCTCCCTCCAATAATGCTTCCAATTCCGAGTCTTTGTTTCAGCCTTCCGCTATGTTCTTCGTCTTCGACGCCAAATTCACTATTCTTAAACTTTTTAAACCACTCACGACAACTTCTCTCACTTAAAGCAGCCTCACGAAGAAGCTTCTATAAGAAATCGAGGCGCCTCAGCTGCAGATTTCCTCAAATTAAAGTAAAGAAGAGTTATAAAGTTCCCGCAAGTGCCGCTTATTCGGCTCAAAACTCGAAATTTTCGTATGACAAAAATTTTGTGATGCTGATCAAAAATCGCTAATATTTCAAGGTTATGGTCTTGCCAGATGTCCAACTTTACGGTATGAAGTTTTACATCTGACAATTTCAACCATAACATCCTGGATATGGTTGCCACCATCCACCGCCATCTGTTGTCAAACGGCGGAGATTTATTTGTACTCCCAATACATAATAATTTACACTGGTGAAAATAAAACGCCAAAAACATGAAATTCTCTTGCATTGAACATGGGCAAGAAAAATGTATATTTTTACTGTATTTCTTTAGGAACTGAAACTAATTTTGAGGCCTTAAACAGTTGGAGCAATGAAAATAAACTATCCATTGTTCAAACACAATGAAAAACGTATATCCGTACTTATGGAGGCGCAAAAATATCGATTAGCCTCGCATTAAGCGCAACGACTGAATAATTTCAAATACTGATTTGTTTGCTCAATGACAACCAAAAACCAGTATCTTTTGGGATTGCGGACCCAAATATGAATGTATCTTGCATCGAAAATATGCATTGCCGAAGTCTTAGCGCTTTCGGTATTGAAAGGAAAAAGATGAATTTTTCTAAAGGCGAGCAAGAAGTGCAAGAGAGATAGCTGATTTGCAGATTCCCGGTGTTTTATGAGACGGCTGATATTTTGAAAAAAAAAAAGACAAGTAACATCTGCTCTTTTGAACAACAAACAACGTATTTCTCCTCGTTTGCCCGATATGTGTTCCGTCTAGACCACTTGGCCGTAGAATTTTTACCGACCAGGTGTGTGACCCACGTCCTTGAATCAATTAGATGAAAAATATAAGTCTTTGGTTACTGTGAACGGAAAATTTACTTTCGATCCAAGACATTATACTTGGTGCTAAACAGAACAGAAAGCTAAAAATGTGGAATTCTGTTGCATCCAACACAGGCAACGAAAAATGCACATATTGAAGTACTGAATCGTCAGAAATATGAACTTTTTATATATTACTCGAACATAACAAGAAAAGTATACCTGTAAAAATATGGATTTGTTTTGCATCAATTGCATGGGATGGGAAACGTCTCCAGACATTGGAAAGCGAAACATATGGATCAGTCTGTTCCATCACAAAAGATCAAAACTTCATGCCTTCGGGCATTGCGCCGTCAAACATTTGGATTTGTTTACTCGACTGCAGATAACAAAAAATGCCGGCATTGAGAGACCATTAATATATGACAAGTCCACATTTCTAGCTCTTCAGTACCTAAAAATGTAAATTTTTCGTTATGTGTGTTCGCTGCAAGATATTTCTACATGTTTGGCTTTCTGCTCTATATGGCGTAAAGTATTAGTTTTTCAAACGTATTATTTATTTGAAAAGGACGAATATTTTTATTTTAATGTAAGGTACAAACATAGAGGGTATGTGTGGAAAACAATATCGGATAAATGGCCGCCTCCGTCTCGGTTTGCAAACGTTCACTCTTTTGACGAAATTTTCAATAACATTTTGGTATAATTGCGGACTAATTTCATTAATGGTGCGTCCAATTGCTTCCTTGACCTCCGGAATGGTCTATGGATTAATGTCATACACTTTTCCTTTCAGAAAGCCCAAAGGAAAAAAGTCCACTGGCGCCAAATCGCACGATCTTGGTGGCCAATTCACATCCCCGCGGCGCGAGATAACACGACCATGAAACTTGGTTTGCAATAACTATGCACTAACAATGCAGCAAATAACAATTTCTATGCGTTGCTCGATCATGTAATTATACATGATTGAACCTTAATACTTCCTGATGCCAGTTGTCAAAGATTAGTACTCTGTTCGCCACAAAAAAAAATGGCGCGCAATTTAAAATGTCAGGTCATTTTGAGACATCCTTTATTTTGTTTTGATATCACATATGTATAATTTATGCATTAACTATTCAAATTGAAAATTAACCGGCAAGGAATAAAAAAATCCCGGCCAAAACATTATCGCTTGTTTTACCATATAAAAACATTCTGATTTATCTTATAAATATTTTTTATTTTAATGTAGGCAATGGTTTCAATATATTTTTTAAATTAAACTATCGTTCTAAAAATTTGCGATTGTGAATTTTTAATAGCTATGAAAATACTTCCAAGATTTAAAACGAAAAAAGTGATGCGCGTGCAAGTGATAATTGATGCATGAATAGATAACCTAAGTGACTAACAATTTGATTGCACTGCAAATGATATGAACTTTTGTGTGAGTTTTCTCACCGATAGCTACTCCATACACTCCTTACTATTATCTATTGCATGCGCCCCACTTTTTTCGTTTTAAATCTTACAAGTATTTTCATAGGTATTAATAATTGACAATCACAAACTTTCAGGACAATCTCTATTGAGCTAGGAATCTGTATTGGGTAATAAATCTGTATGGGCCTAAGGGTTTTATACTTTTTAGTCCGTTTTAAAAACGTGGTTTGAATATATATTTTTTTTAACTCAAATAACTTTATTTTCTGCTGTTTAGCCTTGTGTGTGTGTGAAATTTTGCTTTTCCTTCTCTAAGCGTCGCTTGCGTTGGGGGTCTGTCTCCTTGACCATTGTAGAAATTGTCACGAATTCACTATTCATCAGTAATATTATTGATATCTTTTTTCTCTTTCACTAAACTATATATATAGTTATATTGTTATTAATGTACAATATATTGTTTTAAATGTTTTTTCATAATTTTTTTCTCTTTTTTTCTCTCTTTGTGACAGATTTGCCTGTCCGTTTCTTGACTGTCATCCAAATCTTAGCTACATTCAAAGTTGCAAGTCTCTAGCAAAACCGGAAGTAGGTTTAAAATCGATAGCACAATTTGTACCGAACAGACAGACAAACAAATAGACAGACAAGAAAGCGGGTTAATATTGCATTGTCATCCAGTTCTGAGCTATGTTTAGAGCACGGTCTACATACAGGTATTGAATCGACGGTAGTGGGGGAAAGTTCGCTTAGCGTTTAGTTTTTGCTCCAATTTTCGGCAGCATGGTGCATTTAGGAAAGGGGGTCTCGTGTGCGAAAGAGAAAGCAATGTCGTGTGCGAAATAGAGGGCAATATCGTGTATGAAAGAAACAGCAATCTCTTTCTGTATTGCACATAGCGCATGCGCTTCGAACTGCAATTTCTCGGTTTACATGTTCTTGATTTTTTTACGTGAGTAATATCTCCCCAAAAAACTTTAACAAGTAAAAAAAATGCCAGGTAATAAAAAGTTCCCTTGAAAACATTTGGTTGCTTCACTATCTACAAAATTTGAATTAAACTCGAAATATGTTTAATTCTATTTCAAACAATGGTTTTATTTCGATTGTTACTTTTCGAATTTGAACGTACAAAAGAAGTGAAATAACTTTTTATGAAAAAAGCCAAGTAAGTTTACTAGAAATGTACACAAAATCATCAAATCCTAGAAATTATATTTTTCTCAACATTTTATTTCACAACCCAAATAGTTATTATAATAAAAAAATACGAATCATAAATATATAAAAGTACAATGTATGTATCACACAAGTACACTGGAACTGCTGTGCAACGACTTGGCGTGGATGGTTAAGCATAAAAGCTCGGTGATGGATATCGTTTTCTCAACAACTTCACTATCAGGCTAAGAAAGCCATAAATTAACGCAATTTATTATGTAAGTGCAAACCAAGTTTCTGATTCCGAAAAGTATAAATTAAAATTAAGTGATGTATGCCTAGACCACACGACTCTTGAAATCGTATTTGATTTACACAATTTGAAAATTTATATCTCATTCCTAATAATCCTATTATACCTGATACGGTAACTGATGCGATGTTACCATTTAAAATAATCTGAGTAGATAAATTGTTGAAAAAATTACTCATACAAGCAGTAGTAACGGTTCTGTAAGAAAATTGTATATCTTCCCGAACTTTTATTCTCAACCATGCACGCGAAATCGTTGCACAGCATTTTCAGTGTTCTTGTGTGATACATACATTGTACGTTTATATAATTATGATTCGTATTTTTATTATAATAAGTATATGGGTTTTTAAATAAAATGTTGAGAAGAATATTATTTCTAGGATTTGATGATTTTGTGTACATTTCTAGTAAACATACTTGGCTTTTTCATAAAAAGTTATTTCACTTCTTTTGTACGTTCAAATTCGAAAAGTAACAATCGAAATAAAACTATTGTTTGAAATAGAATTAAACATATTTCGAGTTTAATTCAAATTTTGTAGATAGTGAAACAACCAAATGTTTTCAAAGGAACTTTTTATTACCTGGCGTTTTTTTTTTACTTGTAAAAGTTTCTTGGGGAGATTTCATATATTTTTGAAACAGAATAAATACATATACAGGGCTACTGGTTATTGACCATGACCCCTTGAGAGGGTTGTAGGACACGTGTTCCGCTATCAAACAAGCCAGCAAAGTTTTATGCAAAAGTGAATCATTTTCGAGATATTATTTTTGTTATTTTTCTAAAGTGAGGTGTAGGCAACTTTAAAAATTAGTAAACAAAAAAACTGTTCTATGGAATCAAACTTTTTAAAAATGATTTGTAGTTCGTGGATAAAGTATCAAAGACTTATCAATAATAAAATAAGTATAATCTGCAACCATTTTTTAATTAGGCGTCCAAAACTCCGCAATTCTAATAATTGTTCTTAGTTTATTGTTGATAGTTCTTTGTTACTGTCTCCTTAAATTATAACTAATAAAAAAGTTTGGTTCCATACAATAGTTTAAAAAAAATTATTTTGAACGTTGCCGACCCCGCACTTGAAAAAATGTCTTATCAATAAAATGGTTCACTTTTGCATAAAGCATTACTTGCTTATGTGATAGTAGAAAACGTGTCCTACAACCCTTTTACGGGATCGTGACCGATAACCAGTAGCCTAAAAAAAATCAACGATACCGATAATGATTGCTCACGGTACCGTGGCCCCACAATTGGCAGCTTTCGATGGCGTTGAAGTTTGCATCGTTGGAACGCAACGAAAGGTCCTTTCCTTTTTTTTTTTATCTCTGCATGTTTATGATTTCTAAACGTTTTTATATCTCAAGGGGTTAGACTACTGTGAAATTTTGCAAAAAATAATTTTGAAGGATTATGATGATTCAAAAGTCGTTTGGACATTTATTTTTAGGTATATTAACAAAGTTGTGAATCAAAATTAATTCGAAAATATTTCTAATCAAATAAGCTATGAACGATCGGGTTAAGGAGTTTCAACACCAAAATCGAAATGCTTGTAGACGATTGAAATTCATATCACCGAGAGATTAATTTACGATGCATTAATTGTCAAAAAATTAATCCGTTTCACCACATAGTTTCGGAGATTTGGAAGGTTCAAGTTGAATGTTCATCCATTTGGCACAGGTGGCACTTCATAAACACTAGTTATAGGGATGTATGGGTTAAAAAAATGTTCCGATTTAAATTTTTTAAACTGAACAAACTGTGATTTGTGTTAGAAATGTGGTATTAAAAAATTTAGAGGTTTCTCCACTCAGTTCATTAATAATACTAGAACAAAGATGTGAATTTTGAGCTCAAACGGTTCATTTTCGGACATTAAAGAAATTTGTACGTTAAATGTGGCAACACCGCGTTAACGAGCGCTCCCGAGTAAGCCACTCGACAAAGTCAAGTATTCACTGGCAGGTATATAAAAATAAGTCAAAATAGGAAATGTAATTATTTATTCTATCTATAACACTAATAAAATTTAACCTACAAGTTTCGTCAACGTTCGAAAACCGTTCGAACTCACAGTTCACACCTTTGTTCGAGTATTATTTAAAACCTTAATCAAGTAAAGAATCCGTTTTTTAACACGCCATATCTAACACTAATCGCAGTTTGTTAAGATTTTTTTTAATTCCAATCAAAGCATTATTTTAACCCCCCTTGCCCTATAACTAGTATTTACGACATTCCACGTGTATTCAACTTACGACATGCCAAGGGGTTCAACTTGAACCTTAAAAGTCTCCGAAACTATGTGGTGAAACGTATTAATTTTGGGCAGTTAATGCATCCTAAATTAACCTCTCGGTGATATGAATTTCAATCGTCTACACGCATTTCGATTTTGGTGTTGAACCGACGTAAGGACCTTTGAACGTGAGGGGTTCAACAGCGTACCTGATTTTAGCCACCCGGTTGATCTGAAACAAAAGGAACACTTTTTTTCTTTCAATAGCTTATATTAGCTAGTACGTGACCGAACTTTAAAAAATGTTTTTCATTCATAAGAAAATTGTTCGAATTTTTTTTTTCGATTTTTCGAAGAAAATGACATTATTGTTTATAACTAATTTTTAAAAATGTTAAGAAGAAAAACGTCGGTTAAGACTAAGCGACTATTATATTGAATAAGTGAGAACACGGTAGGAGATCGAATCCAACAGCTTCAATAAATCCTCCGGCTCAGTCGTGACGGGTTGTTTGAGTTGCGTCAAGAGTGAAGCAGCCCAGGAGAATGAAGGAACATTAGAAATAATGATCCATTTTCTGAGAAAATTTCACAAACGCACTGCCTTACGCACTGACAACTGAGCAGTTTTATTCAAGATGGTGCATCGAGGAGCGAGTGGCTATGTATAACATTGTCAACAGGCTTCTCTGAAGAACTGGAAACATCGGAGTGACAAGTGTGAGGAAAAGCGAGAGACGGGATCGCCAAAGCCTGCGAGAGCACGTTGCACAAGAATAAACGTTGAGAATAAAAACTACTTACATTTTTGGGCAAAGCGTGAGGATTTTCATCGCAGCCAAAAAGTGAAACGTTGGATTCGAACATTGTCCCGTCCGTCCGTTTCTTCGTGCCGACGTTCTTGTTCTCCGAGCACTCGCACGCTTCGACCAAAACCAACTGACAACTATTTTATCTACAAAATACGAGTCTTTTTCCAAATCGAATATCGCGATGTCGATTTGATGGTCGTGTTTCATTAACTTTGGCGCTGAGAAGGGCCATTTATTTATTGACGTAAATTTGCAGAAAGTGACTGCTAGAAAAATGATTGACAGAATCTATTTCACCTCTGTTCGCTAGGAACTGAGTGGTAATCGTCCGAGCTACGTTTTGCCGTTCGACCATTCACGTCTTCAGCATCGTTTACTGAACCAGAGATGAAATCGATGCAGTTTATGACGAGCATGACGGGGTTGTGGTAAAACTACCCGAAAGTACCAATCGAGCCGTGGATTTAATCTTTAACACGTACTGAAAGGAGCTATCGGTGTATTCGCATTGGTGTATTTTACCTATGCTTACATGATCCACTCTCCCGATCGGGAACGAGATGAAATCAATGAAAATTCGACGGGACGGTTTCGAGTGTGTCCTATGGATGGAAGGAAAATTATCGAGAGAATCGATTTCATCTCTGTTCCCTACGCACTGGGTGCCAATCGTCCGAGCCTACAACGCCTACAACCATCATGCAAGTCATCCATTTCATCTTCGCGAAATGAACCTCGACGTTACTGTCATTTTTGTTGCTTACAGCGTAGCCAAAGATATCCTCTCGCTTTGAGAGGAACTGTGCTTAAATTAAATGCAATCGACGAACGATTTCGAAAAAGTTCGATCGAGGGTCCAGGTATCATGCACCGAGCCAAGTTAAATAAAAGCTTGAAAAAACGAAACAAACAGAACGTCCTCTGTATTTGAAATTCCAGATATTTTGGGTTGTTGCCGACTCTGTTGATTTTTATTTCTTGAGATAACAAAGATAACCGAAACTCTCATTGAATAATATCATCGGCCTTGATCATTTTGATCACCGCCGCAACAACTAAGAATGAAACATTTGATTAAAGTCGTAATGAAAACGAAATAACTTAATCGTGATTTAATACGGAAACGTCCAAAAAACGTTAAAAAAATCCCTCGTCGCCTCCAAATTTGAAAAATACCAAATTATTGATCATTCTGTGCTTTATTTCTCTAGAACATAAAGATTACGAATGCATTAAATAATCTGATTTTTATCATCATCGCTCGCGGGTAGGAGAGGCTGGGGTCAATAGAAACACGGGTCAAATGAAACAAGTTGAATAACTTGAAGATGGTTATTGATAGCGGTGGGGGCCCAAGTGGGGAAGGAACTGCTTTTCATATCGGAACCTGTTGCTTGGTACACGCCCCCGCTCCGAGAGCGTCGAACATTTTATGTGGGTGCATCGCTTTTTCGACACGGAAAGTACGTTTTTTAATTACTATTATTTTGCGTATTGCTCCAAAACTATTGTTCCTTCTTCAGCGTTGTTTACAATCATCATTACTGTGAATATCCTAGTGAGTTTATTGCGGTCAGCACCTACCTACAACATATAGGTTCTTTGTTATTTGGTAAATTATTGGAAGCGAGGGTATGGGGGCAGTTGAAACAAACGGTTCGGGGTGAATTGAAACCTGTTTCTAATGACCCCGAGCAAACATTTTATACGCAAGCAAGTTTTCCAAATCTTGTTTTTTTTTAAATGTCAAGAAACCGTTCGAAACTACGAACTACGAAACTACGAAACTACGATTCTGGAAAAAATTCTGGTCAGTTTTACATAACGTCATGTCATTTTTTTCCTCTTTAACGACTAGGTGGGCTATTGATGCTATATTTTTTAAATAAAAAATTTTTTTTTGCGAAAAAAGCGCATTGTAGGCCAAACGACACAGGATTTTTACATTTTTTTTCAGATTTTTAAATTTGAGCGTTAATTTTTTGCTTATAAAAAATATTGTGAAGTCAAATCGGTCCAAAAAAATCTGAAAAAATTCTCGAGTGCCTTTCAGAGATAGTACAATAACATAAAAATCGCGGGTCAAATCGGAGACGTGACGGGTCAGACCCAGGTCGAATCGGCATGGAATGACCCATATATAAAAATATGAATATTAAAACGCTAAATGGGGGTAGGAAAAAGAGAAAGTCAACAATATACATCGATATCCCAGAAAAAGAAGAGACAAGGAAAGGAACTAAAGAGAAAGACGGCAGAAAACAGGCTAGAGAGTAAAAAGGAGAACCTCGAAGACTAAATAAGTCGGTCGCATTGAGTACCTCGCTAGCAACAAAAACTATTCTTTAACTGATTATCTTTAGTAAATTAAAACTACATAAGTAAAATAATATTTAGGCACCTCAATATGTCTTCGGTGATACGAAAACTGGAATGAAAAGCAATAAAACCGATTATTTTAATTGAAAGTGTATGTTATTCACAACAAACATACTTTATCACTTCATACACATCATTAACAGTACCTGGGTTTAGTAGACACATCAGTTTAATCAGCTGAAAACACCTGTTTCAACGAACCCCAGGCACCGTTTCGATTGACCCCGACACAGGGTCAAATGAAACGGTTTCCAAGAGTTTTTGAATAGCTTCTACCTAAGTTCAGGGCATAGTAGAAGCAAAATCAATAATGCCATCATATAGCCGGATAATCTAGCTATAATTTAAGCCCATTATCAAACAGATAAGGTATAAACTGAAATCACACTAACCGATTTTCTCAAAAACGTTCCAATTGACCACAGGCTCCCCTACTATTACAAGTTTCATGAATTGCGGCAACCTTCACGCTTCGGCCCTGCGTGACAAAAAATAATAGCAAACGGTACACGAAACCAAGAAGACTAGAGGTAAGGAGTACGGACGCAGTGTTGAAGAAACGTCCATGGAAATCCAGTTGAGAATGGTGGCGCTGCTCTCCTACCGAACCGAATTGAAGTCAGCAACGAATCAGTGCCGTACAATATGCAGAAAGCACCCTTTGCTACTTCATCTGCAGCGATAATTTGATCAAATGAATTGTGAAACCAGTGCCGTACGATATGCAAAAAGCACCCTTTGCTTCTTCATATGGAATGCTAATTTGATCACATTAATTGTGAAACCAGTTGGTGAGGAAATTTCTATATATTTCTATAGATAGAATTCTTATATAGATAATACAGATTGTTTTGAAGAATAACAACAAAATGCGGAAATTTACCCAGTAAGAAATTTGGCGACAAAACATTGGCAACACCACGCCAAGAGAGTGCAAATTGTGACGGAAAAATGGCATCCTTTGCTGCCGTATTAAGCTGTGTTCTAGCAGCGCAGCATTGCCCATCCTCGCGTGAATACGTAATATTGCAGTACGAAAGTACAGAATATTTGCGGTACATTTGGAGCACGTTCATTGCTGGGTTATTGCAGCATTGCGACAGAAAATTTGGAATGCGCTATTTCGGCAAACTAAGGGCACATTGGAGGTATGCTGTGGCGCTCCATCGCCGGTAGAAACGAGGCACGTTATCGCGGCATTGAGACGGAAAATTTGGAATACGCTATTCGGCAAGGAGAAGGCACATTAGTGGCATGCTGTGACGTTCCGTTGCCGGCATATTTAGAACACGCCGTGACGCAGCTTCGCCGGCATAAACGAGACCCGCCATTGCGGTGTTGTGACCGGCTAAATGGAGTTCTGCATTACCGGGAGCTGGGCAGGCGGGAATAAAAAGAGGGCAAAATAAATAATTTTATTGAATACAATCGCACACACATATCGGTTCGTGTGTGCGATGCCCGCGTATGACTGAGGGCTACGCGTCATGCCCGTAATTATTTTTTTCCGAAAGTACGAGGCAGGGATTCGAACCCGCGACTTCACGATGCGGTGGTTTAGAAGGCACGCACGCTAACCACTCAACCATCCAACTGGTTCAACTTATATAACTAATTTTAGGATCATGACATTTGTCGTAGTGAATCTGGCTGTGGTTATAACCATGTACCTTGTTTTTGCCGGCAATGGAATGTCACAGCGTGCCGCCAATATGCCCTAACCTTGCCAGAATAACGTATTCCAAATTTTCCGTCTCAATGCCGCGATAACTTGCTTCGTTTTTACCGGTAACAGAGCGTCACAGCGTGGTGCATTTATGACTGAAACGCGATATAAAGATGACATCACTCAAAATCTGGAGCTCGCCGCATCAGTACCGTTGTTGCAGCAGGTAATTGTTGCGTATATTTGCTGCAAACTTGCCGTCTTGGCATCACACATTTATTTCGCCAAACCACGCACTGTGGCGCAAATTTGCAGCTTAATGCGGAAGCAGAAGACAGCATATTGGTGTCATGGTGTGCCGCCGTATGCTGTCCTCTTGCTGCTATAATGCTGACATGTGAATTTTCACAGCACGTTTGTCTATCAGGGTAGTCAATGTGTTTTTTTTTCGTTGCGGAAGCAGTAACAAACAAGATTTGATTCTAGATACAAGAAAATTCATGAGAATTTCGAATCCAGACAAAAATTTTACAAATTATCACATATATTCACATATTATAATACGCTGCACATATAAACAATAATAACGAAATACAGAAATTAAGTCACTATGGTTTTTTTTTCGTTGCGGAACCAGTAACTTACACAATGCATTTATAGACACAAGAAAATTGATAAGAATATTGAATCACGACAAAAGTTTTACAAATTATCACATATCATATTCACACTAATGATACGCTGTACAGATAGAGAATGATAACGAAATACAGAAATTAAGGCAATATTTTTTTTCGTTGCGGAAGCAGTAACAAACAAAATTTATTTATAGACCGAAGAAAATTCATAAGAATTTTGAATCCAGACAAAACGTTTACAACTGCTCACACATCATGATACGCTGTCCAGATAAAGAATAATAACGAAATACAGAAATTAAGTCGATTTTTTTTTTTTCGTTGCGGAAGCAGTAACAAACAAGATTTTATTCTAGATAGAAGAAAATTCATGAGAATTTCGAATCCAGGCAAAACTTTTACAAATTATCACACATATTCACATATTATAATACGCTGCATAGATAAACAATAATAACGAAATAAAGAAATTAAGTCAATATGGTTTTTTTTTCGTTGCGGAACCAGCAACTTACACAATGCATTTATAGACACAAGAAAATTGATAAGAATATTGAATCACGACAGAAGTTTTACAAATTATCACATATCATATTGACAATGATGCTACGCTGTACAGATGGAGAATAATAACGAAATACAGAAATTAAGACAATATTTTTTTTTCGTTGCGGAAGCAGTAACAGAATTTATTTATAAACACAAGAAAATTCATAAGAATTCTGAATCCAGACAAAAGTTTTACCGCAACAAAAAAAAACATATTGACTTAATTTCTATATTTCGTTATTATTCTTTGTCTGTACAGCGTATCATAATGTGTGATAATTTGTAAATGCCCGGGAAAAAAATATCATATCTGAACATATCTGAATCATATCTGTAGAATCAGATATGATCAGACAAGAGATTTGGTCATATCTGTTCACATAGTGTCATGACAGATCATGTATGCTTATATCTGAGCATATCTGTAGAATCAGATATGATCAGACAAGAGAATTGGCTATATCTGTTCATATAGTGTCATGACAGATCATGTATGCTTATATCTGAGCATGTATGATAATCCCGAGAAAAAATTATCAGACCAAATCACATCTGATTATATCTGGATTATATATGATCCAGATATGATTGATCATATCTGGATCTTGTCTAATCATGCATAAGAAAAATGGCCATATCAGAGCATACATGATTACATTTGACGATATCAGAGCATGTATGATTAGATTGGACGATATCAGACCACCCGGGAAAAAAAGTTCATGCCTGAGTGGATATGCTCATATATGTTTCAGATATTGTCATATATGTTTCAGATATCGTCATATAGGATTCAGATATTGTCATATATGTATCAGATATATTTATATCTGACATTTTACAGTGTCATATATGATTAGGTCTGATTATATTCCACATCACATATGCTTAAAGAAGATCATATCTGATCACATATCCCGGGGAAAATGGTCATATCTGAGCAGATATGCTCATGTAGGTGTTTATCTGCAACATAAATGAATCTGATCTGATCATGCATGGTCAAAGATGAACATACATGTATTTTTATGCGCTCAGGGGTAGCTCTATATCTGGTCAGATATGATCGCGCATAAGTAAATATGTGCAGATATGAATTTATAGCTGAACATGTCTGCCCATATGTGGTCATGTCTAGCCAGATATAGTACAATTCACGACTACATTCGAGCTCACACATGAATAGACTTGAATATGTGCGCGCATGCATGAACATATCCAACCAGGTATGGATGAATACGTTCAAATATGAATCAATTGATGAAATATGAATCAATTGATTCATATTTGATTAGATCTGATCACACGTGGGTAAGCATGTTCAGCGATGATCATATAGATCCAATTGGATGAATTCGAGTATAATTCCATATCTGGGCAGATACAATCGTACATGGGCAAATATTTTCAGACCTGATCATGCGCGAGTTGGGTTCGGTTGCGTATTCATCCATACCTGGTTGGATATGTTCATGCATGCGCGCACATATTCAAGTCTATTCATGTGTGAGCTCGAATGTAGTTGTGAATTGTACTATATCTGGTTAGACATGACCACATATGGGCAGACATGTTCAGCTACAAATTCATATCTGCACATATTTACTTATGCGCGATCATATCTGACGAGATATAGAGCTACCCCTGAGCGCATAAAAATACATGTATGTTCATCTTTGACCATGCATGATCAGATCAGATTCATTTATGTTGCAGATAAACACCTACATGAGCATATCTGCTCAGATATGACCATTTTCCCCGGGAAATGTGATCAGATATGATCTTCTTTAAGCATATGTGATGTGGAATATGATCAGACCTAATCATATATGATACTGTAAAATGTCAGATATAAATATATCTGATACATATATGACAATATCTGAATCCTATATGACGATATCTGAAACATATATGACAATATCTGAAACATATATGAACATATCCACTCAGGCATGAACTTTTTTCCCCGGGTGTTTTGTCTAGATTCAAAATTCTTATGAATTTTGTGAGAATGATGAACTATTATGTCGTCATGAGAGGACCCTTTCTAGCGCGATCGGTCCACGAAAATAATAATGCAAGAAAAATAAAAACGAAAGACAATCGGAAAAAATAAAAACCGTAAGATCGATTTATCTGTAAAGTGTATCATAACATGTGAATATGTGTGATAATTTGTAAAAGTTTTATCCGGATTCAAAATTTGTATGAATTTTCTTGTGTGTATAAATGAATTTTGTTTGTCAGTGCTTCCGCAACGAAAAAAAAAACATTGACTTAATTTCTGTATTTCGGTATTATGATTTATCTGTACAGCGTATTTTAATGTGTGATCATTTGTGCAAGTTTTGTCTGGATTCAAAATTCTTATGAATTTTATTTGGTCTATAAATAAATTTTTCTGCTTCCGCAACGAAAAAAAAACATATTGACTGAATTTCCGCATTTCGTTATTATTCTCCAAAACAATCTATATAATTTATATAAGATATAGATATAGAACGAGACACATAAACGAGCTTTTCCCCTTTACCCGCTCTCCAATACTCGAAATATTCGATTTACGTTTTTTGCTGTTGTTTCGTTTGACATTTTTCACGTTGAAAGGCGTTTTAAAGCTTTCGATCCTCGGATCAACGGTGAAACATGTTTCCGTGCGAACATCCGGTAGGCTAGGATCGCGGGGAGATAAACAGCGGAGCGGGAGGTGGGGTGGTAGAACAAAAAAAAACGGGTGAAAAAATGTTATCGGACACTCGAACGAATACGTACTTCGTTCCTTTCTTTTTGGCTGAACTCGGACCATTAGGAACTTTAAAAAATCGCTGCAACGGGGTATTACTTGTTTTTTTACATGCTGTGTCGAGCAAAATTTTCCGGGAAAAAGAAAAAATAGGGCACTAACTTTCGATCGTTAAAAAGTTCCGGCGGACCAGAAGCCGCATAGTAGCACCCGAGCGGAAAAATATGCTCGATGAATAATGAGCTAAAATATTGGGAGTACAACTTTGCAGTGCCCGTTTTTTTCAAAAGTTTAAGGCTTTATTATAAAAAAGTGGCTACATATTTTTTAATCAAAGTACTGCCCGTCGCTAGCTACGACCTCGGCCCATCTTTCAGGTAGCATTCGAATCCCGCGTCGATAAAAGTCTTGGTCCTTGGAGGCAATCCAGGAATCGACCCAATTTTTGACTTCTTCGTAACTACCGAAGTGCTGGTCAGCCAAATCGTGTGCCATTGACCGGAACAAGTGATAGTCGGAAGGGGCAATGTCTGGAGAGTACGGCGGGTGGGATAAAACCTCCCATTTCAGCGTTTCCAAGTACTTTTTCACGACATTTGCAACATGGGGTCGGGCATTGTCATGCTCCAGTATCACCTTGTCATGTCTTTCGTTGAATTGTGGCCGTTTCTCTTTGAGTGCCTTACTCAAGCGCATCAACTGACGGCGGTAGGTTCCCCTGTGATGGTTTCGGATGGTTTGAGCAGCTCATAGTACAGAACGCCCAGCTGGTCCCACCAGATACACAGTATCACTTTGGATCCGTGAATATTCGGTTTGGGCGTCGATGACGGAATATGACCAGGCAGTCCCATGATTTTCGGCGTTTAGGATTATCGTGACCCCACTTTTCATCTCCAGTCACAATCCGGTGCAAAAATCCCTTCCTTTGTTGTCTTTGGAGCAGTTCCCGCAAATGCTGAGAATTCGGCTCGTAGGTTGCCATGTTTGAGTGCCAATAACTTTATAATGCATACACGTATCCGTTAGCTTTTTTAAATTGTTTACATTGGCAGAGCCTCTAATTTAAAATGCCACTTTTTTTATTGAGCTAGGGCCACTACTTCGGCCGCAGTGGCTCTCTAAGTAAAACGGTCACTGCAAAGTTGTACTCCTAATAATTGCTGCGTGTAACGAGGAGGAGGGGAGACGCGGCAGCGACTTGACGTCGAAAGACAAATTAAAACAATTGACCCCACTGACGGCCGCCATCGATTTGAATACCACTGACAAACTCAAGAACACGCCGCGTTCTCTTTATGCAGTAAGATGGCCTGCCACCCGTGGTTTTTTTACTTTAAATCGATGTCACTCGGAAACGCGTCGGCAAGTAGAAAATCGATTGACATTTTACCAATGTAACGTGATTTTCGCCGAAATCGAAAATGTCGTCCCATTTTTCCAATGTATCGTGATTCACGCCCGATTTTCCAAGTTATTTTATGACCTCAAAAATTATTCCACATTCGTTCATTGAATCGAACAAAATAATCCGCTCATGTCGTGAAAATCAAGGGACGCAGCAGCGTCCTGACGCCACTGACGAGCACACCGCGTACTCTTCATACAGTAAAATGGCCTGCCGCTGGCCCTTTTTGAACTTCAAAGAAACGTCACAAGAAAACGCGTCGACGAATCGAAAATCTAATGACATTTTACGAACGTAATGTGATTTTTTTCTGTCAATTTTGATTATATCATTTTTCGATCCGTCCACTCAATCCTGAGATCCCATCATATTCGGTCGAATTTCCGGGCGATTTTTCACCGCAAAAATTGTTCCACACTTGTTTGTTGAATCGAATAAAGTTGCCTAACTAAAATATTGGTAAGGGCTAACAAAATTAGCAAGCGGTTACTTCTGTCGGCTACCAACCGTTGGTTATTACGACATGAGCTGCGTCTCCTCACGTCTACTTGAGAGTTGATTAGCCCTTCTCTCAACAGCCGTAGTAAAGGCATTTCCGACCCTCTGCGCAGCCTCGAGACGTAGTCCGAGCAAACGCAGAACCGCAACTTTTCCCCAGCGAAAATCCAAATGAACTCGACAGCCGCTTCCGTCTTGCTTGCAATATATATCGTAAGCTACGGGAGACTGGGTGCCGCTCATGTTTCGTAGACGTGAGGACCTTGTCTATTCCTGCAGTTTACATGCTAAGGCGTCGTAAACGGCATTCTTGTTAGGTCTCCAGATGAGACAAGATTGTGTACGGATGGTGTGCCACGGGCTCGGCAATGCTGGTGTGTGGGAGTCTGTCGACTCCGTCACAATTGCTGCGGCCTTTCTGGAGTTAGTGGAGACGTCAGTGCTGGTCGCACTCTTCTCTCCTGCTAAGCTGCTGATCGCTCCGCCTTAGCCGGCGTCTTGGGGCTCTGGTTGTTAGCTGGTTCTCAGTCACTGCTCGAGTGATCGCTGGGGTGGGAGGCTTGATGGTGCTTTCCTGGACCGTTGGTCTGCGTTCCAACTTTTGAATGCTATAGAGGCGATGTTGGCAGAGGACAGAGCTGAGCGAGCTACCCTTCTTTCCATCGTGGTGACGGCCAGCGTCGCCTTCGATTATCTAGCGGCTGTAGCGGCGAGGCTGGGGGTCAAGTAAACGGTCCTTGAAGTCCCAGCGGGGGTTTCAAGGTCTAGTGGTGAGCGATACCTCCGACGCTTGGATGTAGAGGTGGTGCTGCTTCACCGCTACTAGACAAACATCGTAAGCAATACCCTGTGTGCAAGGACATGTAACACTTAGAAAGTACGATTGATTTGTATGACCTGGGTCATACAAAGATAAGTGTCTGCTGGTGAGAGTCGCTAGCCATCTACTTATATCGGCGCTAATTTCTCGGAACATATGCGAGAAAGTTACGCACGCGGGCGCATCACCACGAGCCGCTTGCAAGTATCGCACACCGAGTGAGCTGCCTACCACTTAGCGCTGTGGCGCGGAGCGTTTCGCTCATTCTGCCCGCCTCATCTTGAGCTCGTGATGATTGAGTTTTCGTGCTCGAGGTCGGTTGATGTTGATACTGGTAATAGAACCAATTTTACGGTTGGCCTCCTCAGTGTACTAGGTGCGCAACTAAGTTCCCGGGTTTCACACATGGATTTCGAAAAAAAAGACAATGCTCTGCGTTTGGTGGGACCAGAAAGGAATCGTGCAGTATGAGCTGCTGAAACCGGGCGAAACTGTCAATGGGCATCGCTACCGACAACAACTAATCAATTTGAACCACGCATTGCTCGAAAAACGGCCAGAATGGGACACGAGACACAAACGTGTGATATTGCAGCACGACAACGCTCCGTGCCATCGCAGTTTCGTCGTCCAGGGCACCATAAAAACACTGAAATGGGATCTGCTACTGCACCCGCCGTATTCGCCAGACCTGGCCCCTTCAGACTATTACTTGTTCCGGTCGATGGCACATGGCTTGGGTGGGCTACACTTGGCCAATTATGATGCAGTACAAAATTGGTTGGACGAATGGTTTCAGCCAGACGGAAAAGATGTATAAATAGCCAGGGGCAATACTTCGAATGAACCATTTTTTGTATTTGTCTTGAAATTTGCGATTTTTTACTGGTAAAAAAACCCGGAATCTTAGTTGCGCACTTAGTAGTAGCAGTAGCTCGTTTTGAGGTTGACCACCCTTATAATACCGTTCGAGCCTGGTAGAACGCTAGCGATTCGTGTAAGGGGCCATCTTGCTGGAGATGTTACCTCGATCCGAACGAGGCATAGACGACCTTCGCTGTAGTCGTCTATCTTGCTGCGCCATTTGGCTCAAGGAGTCGGACTGTGAATGTGTTCTGCCGACCAATCGGCCCAAGGTGGTCCCTCTTCCTACCTGTCTTCAACCTCAAGACTGCAACCGTAGCGTTTGGCGTGTTCGTTGCTTTGCAGCCCATGAGTGAGAAATATTATTATTATTATGTGTCTCTTGGTTTATGTGGCATGCGAGCTTGCCCCCATAACCACCTTGATTCACCGCACTATATTAGGTTAAACATTTCTGTGAATTAAAATGGTTTATAAAGTTAAGAGTCTCTTGGTCCCCGACGCTCACGAGTTGAGGTTACCATCCCTGCCCCGAGGAGGCGGACTCTACCACTTTCCAGTATGTATTACAATTACTTTAGTAAAATGGGTTAAAGGCAAAAACCCTGCGCACGAAGGCGCATCGGTGCACTAACGCAGCACATCCGCGTATTTTCGTCCATGAAAATTAATCACTCATAAGGCCCGTCGGCCAGTTCATCCCGTATCTAAGCGACTTCTGTAGAACTCGAGCTGTCTCAGAAATTCCGGTCACTTACGGCTTTGCATGTGATGATCCACGTCCTTGTGTCTGCATCCTGTACAATTCACACACTTTGGCTTGTTTTTGTTTTCACATTTGTCACGCAAGTGTTCACTTGCTCTGCAATGCTTATAGAGCGAGTCTTTCCTCTTGCAGTTTTTAGAAAAACGCCCAAACGCTGCATTTCAAGCACCTGTAACATTAATGTATTCCGTGACGCGGTTGGTGCTCCCGGCGAGGTAAACCCTACCTCGCCCGAGCACTCGTTCAACGATTATGGCTGGCACCCGACGACTCAGTTCACCTCTTTTATTTTGTTCCGATACGAGTACCGGAATACTATCGCCTCTTGCAACGCAGCTTCTTCTTCAGCCGCTGCGGGACTGAGATTTTTGACGATAATATCTTTCTTAAGCTCCTCGGCCTTGATGCCTGGCATAGCGTCGTATATCGCTAGCGACAGTCTGAGTTTCTTTGGGTCTTCGGTCCGGAGTTTAACTCTATTCAGGTCCGCGTTCTTCATCAACTCGCCGTCCTCTTGTGAGGCAACGTTAAGTACTATACCTCTAGACCGGGCTTGCCTCATCGAGATAACCCGAAGCTTAGAGCGTATGTTATCAAGCTCCTTCCGGAGGTCTTGTCGGATAACATCGTTGTTTCGTGTATCACCCTCTTGCGGTTTGATGACTACCGCTCGGGTAGGAAAACACCGTAACGGTGACTGGCCCGATCGGAGGAGCTTGCACTCTCGGGAAAGGGCAGTCAACCTTATTTCGAACGTCAGACGCGTACGTCTGCCGCCCACGTGTACTCTGTACTTCCGCGCACTTACGAGTTTTTGCGGTCTCGACATTTCGAGTTATTTCTGCTCTGGTGGCCGGGTGCTTTAGGCGTTCCTCCTAATAGACATTGAGTGGCGCTGGAGCGTTCTGGCACCTTATTCCTTTCATCGTAGACGAAGCCCTCGAGCATACCTCGGGCCTTCTCAATCCATTCCTCCAAGTTTTTTTGAAGCATCTTGGTGTCGTCGTATTTTGGAAAGTCCACAGGCCGATGCCTGAGAAACTCCTTATCCATGATCTAAGACATTGTCCGGGTATCTTGCGTACTCTTATCGACGGTTAGAGCAGAAGGGCATCCGCGTCCGGCGGTTTCCAACTCGTCGCTGTCGTCATCTACCTCGAGACGTGAGCGTTTCCTGTTTCATTGGGAGCGTCCGCTCTCCGAATGATTTGACGCCACGTTCTTGTTGCCAGTTTCCTTGGTCGTTCCGGTTGCCTTTTTCTCGGTCCTCCCCGATGCCGGTTTGTTCTTCGGTATCTTGGTTTTGTTTGTTTAATTATTTTCTTCCATTACTAATCCCACGAGTATGGTCGGTTTAAGAGGTCCGCCCCGGCCTTCCTCCATACCGGGGTAAGCGAACTTTAAATACTGCCGGCCGCTGCCCCATACGCCGAAGAGGCCGCTAGCGATTATCACAGTTGTTTGGCATATTGATAACTCGAATTCGAAGGCACGAGCACTCAAATCCCGAAATTAAATGGCCCAAACTCGGGTAACCCCGGGAGAGTAACTTCCCGAGCCGGCCAGCGCATGCTCACTGGATGTGACCCCTGGAGATGCATGAGGAGTGCCTTGGACCTTCAGCTCCTCGAATATTTCCTGAAGTAGTTCTACCGAGTTTGAGGCCCACTTCTTGAGTGGGAAACCTCCTGCCATGCAAAGCTGCTGTATTTCCCTCTGCATAGCTTTAAACTCATCTAGCTTTTGTATGCCGGTAAGGACGTCATCAATGTACGTATCCTCCTGCAGAACTCATGCTCCGCGCGGTAATTGGTCGCCGTCATCAGTGGTCAGCTGATGAAGGGTTCTTATTGCCAAGGAGGGTGCGCAGGCCAGACCGTATGTTACGGTTTTCAACTAATAGTGAGTTATCCCTTCGGTTGTGTTGTGCCTCCACAGGGTTCGCTGGAGGTCCCTGTCATCGGGAAGCACGAGTATCTGGCGGTAAATCTTTTCAATGACTACGGCCATGGCATAGCGACGTGTTGGCCATTTAGGCAGTACATCATAAAGCGCTGGCAATAGATTTCGCCGCGTTAGGAGCGAATCGTTAAAACAAGACTGTCCGGATGCGTGCCAGGATGTATTGAAGAGCACTCGGAGAGATGTTGAATAATTAGAGTCTCGCAGTACTACATGGTGTGGAAGATGGCACACTCGTTGCGTCGTTCGCCCTGTGTTTGAATTGAATCCCTTTTTTGACCCTGAATTTTTCCATGTGACCGAGTTCCTTGTAAGTTTGCAAAAACTCCGTGTAAAGCTCGTGACGCACATTGTTCATCGTGAACCTCCTCTCGAGATGAGCCAGTGCTCGAGACGCTGTTTCTAGCGTACCGAGGCGATCTGGCAGCTCTCTTCTTATCGGTAGGCGGACTGTTACGACCGCCGTTGCGGTTGCGTCTTATGGAGAATAGAGTCTCATACAATTGATCGTCTGAGGATGGGAGGAAGGAGGACGTGGTCATTTTTCTGGTTCCCAGAACCGTTGCACGAATTCCGAGATGTCTTCCACCGCACATTGCAGAACCGTGCGCGGACCCCTTGCGGACCTCTGTCTTGTAACTTCGCTCAAGATCCAACCAAAGGATGTGCGCTGGGCTATCGGTTGGTTTCGGCGACCTCTGCGTAGGCCTAGTTATGTAATTGTTGTGTATGCTGCGGCTCGTAGATTGTCGATCGGCTAGTTTCAACCCTTGTATGTGTTTCCACTCAGGTTTCTCACTTGCTAGGTTGTGAGAGTAAATCGTTAATCGGGAAAGAACCAAGGCTGATGTTTTGAGAGTTGCCATAGTCTGCTCAACTTTGATAGTCAAGGTGACTTTCCCCTTTGCTTTTGCGGTTTGTATCTAACCCGCGGGTTAGACTCGCGTGACTCGTGTGACTCTTTAAAAAAATCGATTTTTTTTTTACATTCACCGATAGTCTATACCTTCAAGAATAATATACTAAAATTTCAAGTGCGGAGCCCAACATTTTTTTTCAACTACAGCCTTGTAAAGAGCAGCTGCTCGTCGGTCAGAAACGTGCGCAAGCCAGTACGTGTCGGGGGAGAATTTTAGTGGAAAACTGGAGAGTGGTTTTTCACCATTAATTCACGAATTATTACAATAAAGAACACGCCATTTGTTACTGTACTCATCATTATCATCATGAACGTCTAGTAGTCGAAGAATACATTTTTCCTTTCGAACTTTATTTTCCTTTCGGCCCGTTCGCGAGCTATAGAAGGAACGAAGTTTTGAAGGGTGCGTTGACGCCTTAAGAGTGTCATTCCGCCACAACGAGAAAATGTGTATCGACTCTTTTGACTGATTGTAGGGGAGCCTGGGGTCAATTGGAACGTTTTTGAGAAAATCGGTTAGTGTCACTTCAGTTTATACCTTATCTGTTTGATAATGGGCTTAAATTATAGCTAGATTATCTGGCTATATGATGGCATTATTGATTTTGCTTCTACTATGCCCTGAACTATTTCTAGAAGCTATTTAAAAACTCTTGGAAACCGTTTCATTTGACCCTGTGTCGGGGTCAATCGAAACGGTGCCTGGGGTTAGTTGAAACAGATGTTTTCAGCTGATTAAACTGATGTGTCTACTAAACCCAGGTACTGTTAATGATGTGTATGAAGTGATAAAGTATGTTTGTTGTGAATAACATACACTTTCAATTAAAATAATCGGTTTTATTGCTTTTCATTCCAGTTTTCGTATCACCGAAGACATATTGAGGTGCTTCAATATTATTTTACTTATCTCATTTTAATTTACTAAAGATAATCAGTTAAAGAATAGTTTTTGTTGCTAGCGAGGTACGCCATGCGACCGACTTATTTAGTCTTCGAGGTTCTCCTTTTTTACTCTCTAGCCTGTTTTCTGCGGTCTTTCTCTTTAGTCTCTTTCCTTGTCTTTTCTTTTGCTGGGGTATCGGTGTATATTGTTGACTTTCTCTTTTTCCTACCTCCATTTCGCGTTTTAATATTCATATTTTTATATATGGGTCATTCCATTCCGATTCGACCTGGGTCTGACCCGTCACCTCTCCGATTTGACCCGCGATTTTTCATGTTATTGTACTATCTCTAAAAGGCACTCGAGAATTTTTTCAGATTTTTTTGGAACGATTTGACTTCACAATTTTTTTTATAAACAAAAAATGAACGCCCAAATTAAAAAATCTGAAAAAAAACATAATAATCCTGTGTCACATATCAAACACTATGAGCGTTGAGAAAAAGTGGGCACGCGTTTCGTTTGGCCGACCATGCGCTTTTTTCGCAAAAAAAATTTTTTTTAATTTAAAAATTATAGCATAAATAGCCCACCCAGTCGTTAAGGCGATGTGCCACATGCCTCCGACCGCTTCGAAATTTTGACAAAAGAATTCTCCCAAACGGAACAACCGATTGGAATGAAATTCGTTGTGTGCATGCAGGATACTTGCTCCGAGGGGATGACGCCCTCCGGTATCCAAAATTTCCAAAAAAAAATTACAGTTTGTGGTTACCCTGCGAAAAATGGTGAATTATTAACCATTGCATCGCATTTTCGGTAATTTTCTGAGCGTCATCCTCCGGACCGTGAAAAAGCACACATTTTAAGCTTTGTTTCACCTGTTTTCATGAATAAATGGCGGAAAAAAAGCATTTTGAAATTTTTACATAAATGTAGCAAAAATGTACCAACAAAGCTCAAAATATCAGTTACCGGAGCGAGCGCTCAGTTCATCCGTATTCTCACTGGCGGCGCGCAGCTCGCTTCGTTCTGTTTGTACCGACTGCGCTCGCCTCCTTTCGGAACAATTTATTTTTTGACAGGTCGAAAGCCGGACCTATAACCTCGCACATTCGTTCGAAGTATATTTCATCATACGATGTGTGTGATAGAGTGTAACATAGAATGTAAATAGTGTGTATTCAAGTAAAGTTTATTTTCGTCGCGTTTTGGTGAGTTTTTTTGCTGTGAAAACACCGGAAGTCAAGGTATGTACGTGCTATAACCTCAATTTACGTACTTTGTAATTTGCTACGATCTTCCCTCGCATTGCTTTCTCGCTCGCCGATGTCTCAAACAGCCAACGGCTCCGGTGCAAAAAATTCAAGCTTATTGGCTCTTCGCAGAAATACCTCGATATTCCTTCATATTTTCATATTTGCATATTTTCCGATGATCCGTAGCCATTTCCATTATCCCTCGAAATCCTCGATTTCCTGATCAGTGTGCGACCAAAATGATGCACAAAAGTTCAACACCCTTTGCCTACGAACGCAAAACTTTTACGTCTCAAACACGGTTGATTTGTGGACCTGTAGCTATTCCTCAATACCTTCACCCTGATGACCGAGAGTACTATTGGTATGGCGTATAAAGATAAAAGACCCTCGGTATACTTGTATGGTAGTACACCGCTACACGCAAATGTACGTGTTACTAGTATGGTACTGGTAAACCGTGCAGTAGTAAAATATACTGGTTCCGTATCCTCACCATACTAATACTCGTACCGATAGCGTACACATATACATGCTAGGTACGGTACATGGGCTAGCATGTAGAAACCAGAAGTAATGTAATGTCGGATTTACCATCTAGATGGACCATCGGATTTATTAAGGACAGCAAGAACGCACTGCCGAGGATGAGAAACCGTGTCACTCATCGTGGCCACGGTATAGAGTCCCAGTGTCCGCGAGGATATCACCGCTGTCTCCAATCTCTCCGAGAGCATCTCACCATGGATCGCACCACCAATCTGTGCAAGGCCTTTCGCTTACGTATGTACGTTTTAGAACAAAGGGCGAGGACCATTGCATCTCAATGGTTACGGCTACCATCGTCTCATACTCAGAGTCGACGGGTCCAAACCTCCAGCCCAACAGCATTGAATGGTCAACGGTTGAACGCGTTAAGGTAGAACAAGCGTGCGCCTTTGATTTTTATAGATTTTGTTTAAATTTTAACCAGACATTGTTCGTATCATTATGCATGTTTCAGTGAAATGTTAAATCAGTCGACTATTTACATTCGGAAATGATTGATTTAAAAATTGCAACATTTAACACTGTACGGTCTGCATTGAAAGGCCATAGCCGGGTAAGTAGGGAAAAATTGCCCCCGCATTTTTTCCAACGAAATTTGGAGTATATTCTGAGGTATAAATAAAAACAAATTTTCTGAAAATTTCATGCCCGTCAACGCAATGGTTTTAGAAAAAATATTTTTTTTTTAAATATAAAAAAAAATATTTTTTTCCGGAAACGGTACAGTGGATCGATTTGATTTTTGTTTGGTACTTGTTCCGATCAAACGTGTTACGAAATAAAATTATAGAACATCTTGCGAAAGATTAAGGTTTGAAAAAAAATAATGTTCCTTGTTTTATTATTTTTTACTATAATCCACTTGCGGTACAATAGCGAAAATTTTTTCATATAATCTTTGGGCACCTTATTAGATTATATAATTTTTTCAAAATGATCGGTTTGGTACGCCACAGTGAAAAAAAAAGAAACACACTTTATTGATATATTTTAGTTATATAGATATATAACTAAAATATACCAATAAAGTCTGTTACTTTTTTTTTCACTGTGGCACACCAAACCGATCATTTTGAAAAAATTATATAAGCTAATAAGGTGCCCAAAGATTATATGAAGAAAAAAAATCGTTATTGTACCCCAAGTGAATTATCGTAAAAAAATAAAACAAGGAACATTATTTTTTTTTACACCTTAATCTTTCGCAAGATATTCTATAATTTTATTTCGTAACACGTTTGATCGTAACAAGTACCAAAAAAAATCGAATCGATCCACTGTAGCGTTTCCGGAATTTTTTTTTTTTTTATTAAAAAAAAATTCATTTTTCCAAAACCATTGCGTTGACGGGGATGCAATTTTCAGAAAAGGCCATAGCCGGGTAAGTAGGGAAAAATTGCCCCCGCATTTTCTCCAGCGAAATTAAGAGTATATTCTGAGGTATAAAAAAAAAACAAATTTTCTGAAAATTTCATCCCCGTCAACGCAATGGTTTCGGAATTTTTTTAAAATAAAGAATAACAAAAATTCCGAAAACGCTTCAGCGGATCGATTCGATTTTTTTTTTGTACTTGTTACGATCAAACGTGTTACGAAATAAAATTATAGAACATCTTGCGAAAGATTAAAGTTAAAAGAAAATAACGTTCCTTGTTTTATTTTTTTTTACTATAATACACTTGGGGTACAATAACGAAATTTTTTTCATATAATCTTTGGGCACCTTATTAGATTATATAATTTTTTCAAAATGATCGGTTTGGTACTCCACAGTGAAAAAAAACAGACTTTATTGATATATTTTAGTTATATATCTATATAACTAAAATATATCAGTAAAGTGTGTTTCTTTTTTTTCACTGTGGCGTACCAAACCGATCATTTTGAAAAAATTATATAATCTAATAAGGTGCCCAAAGATTATATGAAAAAATTTTCGCTATTGTACCCCAAGTGGATTATAGTAAAAAATAATAAAACAAGGAACATTATTTCTTTCAAACCTTAATTTTTCGCAAGATGTTCTATAATTTTATTTCTTAACACGTTTGATCGGAACAAGTACCAAAAAAAAATCAATTCGATCCACTGTACCGTTTCCGGAATTTTTTGTTTGATATTTAAAATAAAATTCATTTTTCTAAAACCATTGCGTTGACGGGCATAAAATCTTCAGAATTTTTTTTTTCTATACCTCAGAATATACTCCAAATTTCGCTGGAAAAAATGCGGGGCCAATTTTTCCCTAATTACCCGGCTATGGCCTTTAGACAGAGTAATTTTCCGTGAAAATATTTGTCCTCTATAAAAAGACACAAGGTAATAACATAAACAATATAAAATATTAATGTTTAGAACGCAAATCTTTTTCTTCACGCTAAAAGTGATTAACTTGAGGAACACAATAATTAACTTTTTTCTCGAAATATTGAACAATACTGTTCTGCGGTGTTGCATAATGTCTTCTTATTATAGAGGATAAATATTTTTAACCGAGAGTTATTCTGTCGTTACTGAACGTCTTTAGCAAAACTGAATAGTAAAGACAATTCAAACTTTTTCACGCGTTCCCTAACTAGTTTACTATCTAATCATATTTTTTTTTTCAAAATTCATAAACACAATAGAATGGTACGCCGAATTAAGTGACCTGACTTTCGGCCAATGCAGACCCTGCAGGGTTAAAAGTTGCTTTTCAAAAATCCATTATCTCCCAATCTAAATGGTCAACTGTTCTGAAATTTAACTCAAACTTGCATAATAATATGAACAATGTGTGGTTAAAATTTGAACGAAATCGATAGAAATCAAGAGCGCACGCTCGTTTTACCATAAGGGCTTACACCACTGTAAACGTCCAAAATTGAGTGATATTTCGCGATTTTTTTTTGCAGAAGGACAAATAAGAGAATATTAATATTCAAGGATGTTATTAGTCATATCTTTAAGTGAACAAAATGAAATTTATATTAACAAATTATGCCAAAAGGTGACGCTGGAGCCATTCTGGCGAGGCATGTTGAATTTGAGACGCTCTGCGGCACGCAGTATAGCTGACGCAAATTTGATTTTAGAATAAAATAAAAAAATTTCTATTAATGTACACGAGTATAGCTAGAAAAACACGTAGAGAATTGTGACAATGTTATTTTTTGTGTAATTATTTAGAAAGCATTAAACCAAAAACTTAATTTTCGACAGAAAAAAGGACAATCATTTGGTAATAACTAATGTTATAACTAACTCACAGAAAATCCCGTACTTATTTCTCTTCGGAATGTTATTTTAAACATGTACCCGAAATTGGGTGTGCAAATGATGAAAATTGTTGGAGTTATGCTACGTGCCGTTTTGAGAAAAACGGTCGATGTCTCGCACACGGGCCAGCCACTGCCACCCCGCAGACCCATACTGGCCTGCGGACCTTGTTTTACAGGTACCAAACTTTTTTCCCCTTATTATAGATGGTTTAAAGCATCTTTTAAGTCAAGTAAAATAAAAAGAATTTTTTTTTAATTCCACAGTGTGACCCCTTAGATCGGAGTACACGGTGACGATTGTTGGAGGATTATTGTAAGCAAAGGTTGCCGAAATATAAATAAGGACTTCACAAATTTTATTTTTATTGCGTTCCAACGTTGCAAACTTCAACCTCATACCCTCTTCGTGGAACGCAATAGAACTATCGTAAATTTAATCGTGGAACTAAGAGTAAAATATTTTCGTTTATTACGTTCGTTTTAGCAGTCAAATGAGGGGAAACTTCAAAATAATTAAAGAAAAGAAACGAGTTAAAAAAAGGTTGTGTTTTGAACCATTCTGTTTATATACGACTCCAAAAATTACAAGAACAAAATTTCTTCATTTTTTAGCGTTTTTTAAAGCGCTTTGTCTATGTGAAAAATTGTCGCATCGAGATTAAAAAAGCCTTTTGAAGCTTCAAGATGATAGTTTTGAGATCTTTTGGCAAAAAATTGTGATTTACGGCTATCGCGCAATCATAAGAAATACCGACAGAAAAAAATTCTAAACTTGTTTTTATTTTTCAGGGGTCATCGGACTAAGGAATTTTGTTTAAGTTAACTCAATGTATAGGTTAGTTAGCTTGTTTATTCTGCTTTAATTTGCTTTTTGTTTCTCTACGTCAATTTTTCTGCTGAGATATCCGACTTCGAATGAAAAAAGATCCTTTTGCCAGCCCCTCCCGTTGACTTTTGTGATTTTTTTCTTCACCCTTAACCGTTATTTGGTGAAGGACAAAAAATTACTTTTTCTGTATTTTCAATAAATCTACCACTACATTACAAATATTGATGCAAAGACTATGTTGCCGCGTCTTTTTTCAGCTCGATTTACTCCCAATACCCTTGTTAATCTGCAAATTGATTCATCGAACCATTTTCTATCAAAAGTTAATCGAAGTTTGACAAAACAATTAAAGGAACAAATGTATTATTCCTAAGCATCTTGTAATCATCATCAAAATATAAATACTAATTTTCTTCTTCTTTTTCACAACTTGGCACTAGTTGCTTGTTAAATATAAGAAAAAAATTCGAGAGATTAACATTTTTTTATTTGTAAAATATTTCAGGAAACACAACTGACTCATTTTTTACACGATTCGGCCTTTGCGCACTTTGATTTCACTCATCTTTAATTGCATCAATTAAAGTTGATACTCTCAAGCGGTATTTAATATTCGATCTGAGAACATTTATGCAATTAATTCTCAATATTTTCTACGAAGGTTATTAGGGTTATGGAATACAATCTTTTTTTCAAAACTAGGCATGATCAAAAATTGAAAAAAAAATGAGAGCTTACAAAAACAATAGATTCATTTTTTTTTACCAAAACGTAGAAAAAATTTACCAAAAAAAGATTAGTTTTTGAAAAAAATTGTTCATTTGTTTTTCCTTCCAAACAAGAGATCATTTTTGAAATAAGTATTTTTTGTATCCCTGATAACCTTCGCAGAAAATATCTACAGTTAATGGCATACAAGTTCTCAGATCGACTAGTGAATACTGCTTGGGGGGATCAACTTTTAATCAATGCAATTAAAGATGCGTGAAATTATGGTGCGCAAAAGCCGAAGCGTGTGCACCATAATTTGTGCAGAACAACGAGTCACCATTGTTTCCTGAAAAATGTTACAAATTTAAACAGATTACAATTTTTTTCAATTTCTCAATTTTTTTCTTAAATTTAACAAGCAACTACTGCAAATTTATAAAAATAGTCGAAGAAAATGGGTGTTTTCATTTTGATCATGATTACACGATGTTTCGGAACACTTGTTCCTTTAATTCTTTTGTAAAACTTGGATCGATCGGTTCGGAAAAACGGGTCGATGGATCAATTTGAAAATTTATACGTCTATTGGGGGTACATTAGGCTGAAAAGAAAACGTGGCGACATTAGTCTTTCTACCAATATTTGTAACGGAGTAGTAAATTTACTGAAAAACCATAAAATGTCATTTTTTGTCCTATTTTTCACACTACTGTTAATGGTGAAAACATGATTTTTTTCGCAAAAACCAACGAAAGGGTCTTGTACGAAATTGATTCAAGTTTTTAAAGCTGCCCAATAATTTCGTGTGCGATCATTGGTTGCTGTGATATCATTGATCAAACACGAAAGGAACATATTTTATTATAAGTCGGATATGTCAGCGAAAAGTTGACATAGAGAGACCACAAAAAAACCAAATTGGAACTGAATAAACAAGCTAACGGACCTATGCATTGATTTAACCGTGATAAATACCTTGAAAAATAAAATTGGAAAAATAATTTTCTCGCTATCTCTTATAATTGCGCGATAACCATACCTCACAAAATTATTGTGCCAAAAGATCTCAAACTAGAAACTTAAAGCTTAATAATGTTTTTCTTTTTCATCTTGATATGACTATTTTTAAAATTGATACAGCTTTTCAAAAACACTTTAAAAAATGAAGAAATTTTCTGTTTCTTTAATTTTCTGGGGTTGGGTATAAAAAGTGATATATTTTTTTTACAATTTTCAGTCAATCAAAAAAAAGCGCTCGTCCTTGACTGTTAAAGCAATCTAAGAAACTACAGTTAAAATTTCAAGTCGATTGGTCGAACACTGTTTGAGTTTTGCTCCGTCCCGATATCGAAAACATGGTTTTGAAAAAAACATGTTTGAAGTCAACGGTTTCAATGACGCTACAACTGAACAAGTTTTTTTCCCCGTAATCTAATGCCACCTATTGGTCGAAAATAAAAATATTTTTAGTCGGTGACTTTATCCCCCCCATAGGCTTACCAGAAATGAGAACTGCGCCTACCGGCATGAGACAAGGCCAAAGACGGTTTTCAGCGGCGGAGACTTCCTTAAAAAAATAGCTCGAAAACCATTTTATAATGGTTTTTTTCAGCTACAAAGGAATATGCATCATATTTTTTAAGGTCCCAAGGATTTCTTAAAAGTGTTTCAAACAAAACGATTTTTGTAAAATTTTACACCGATGACCTCTAAACAATTCGCGATAGTAAAATTTTACCGCTCTTCTGTAGAGCGAGATTTCTCCGATCGTCATTGCTAGAAAATTCGATCTTTGGAGAAACCTGCCGAAGATGAATTCCGGCAGACAGAAAAAATGCTAAACGAATTTTTTTAGCATAATTAGTATAAATTTAGTAATAATAAAATTTTACCACTTTTTCGCAGAGTGAGACCCGGTCGATCTCGTTCGCTTGCGAATTTGGTCGGCCGCGGACAACCTGCCGAAATAAGCCATGGCAGAGAAAAAATGCCGATCGCAATTGTTTAAACAAAGAGCTTTGTAAATTTTTAAAAGTTTCCAAGGATTTTTTAACAGTGCTTCCAAAAAAACGATTTTTCGAAAAGTTTACACCGATGACCTCTAACCAATTTGCGATAGTAAAATTTTCACCGCTCTTCTGTAGAGCGAGACTTCTCCGATCGTCATTGCTAGGAAATTCGATCCTTGGAGAAACCTTCCGAAGATGAATTCCGGCAGAGAGAAAAAATGCCAAACGTATTTTTTTTAGCATAATTAGTAATAATTTAGTAATAATAAAATTTTACCACTCTTTTGCAGAGTGAGACCCGGTCGATCTCGTTCGCTTGCGAATTTGGTCGGCCGCGGACAACCTGCCGAAATAAGCCATGGCAGAGAAAAAATGCCGATCGCAATTGTTTAAACAAAGAGCTTTGTAAATTTTTAAAAGTTTCCAAGGATTTTTTAAAAGTGCTTCCAACAAAACGATTTTTCGAAAATTGTACACCGATGACCTCTAAACAATTCGCGATAGTAAAATTTTACCGCTCTTCTGTAGAGCGAGACTTCTCCGATCGTCATTGTTAGAAAATTCGATCCTTGGAGAAACCTGCCGAAGATGAATTCCGGCAGAGAGAAAAAATGCTAAACGTATTTTTTTTAGCCTAATTAGTAATAATTTAGTAACAATAAAATTTTACCACTCTTTTGCAGAGTGAGACCCGGTCGATCTCGTTCGCTCGCGAATTTGGTCGGCCACGGACAACCTGCCGAAGTAAGCCATGGCAGAGAAAAAAAATGCCGATCGCAATTGTTTAAACAAAGAGCATTGTAAATTTTTTTAAGTTTCCAAGGATTTTTTTAAAGTGCTTCCAACAAAACGATTTTTCGAAAATTTTACACCGATGACCTCTAAACAATTCGCGATAGTAAAATTTTACCGCTCTTCTGTAGAGCGAGACTTCTCCGATCGTCATTGTTAGAAAATTCGATCCTTGGAATAACCTGCCGAAGATGAATTCCGGCAGAGAGAAAAAATGCTAAACGTATTTTTTTTAGCCTAATTAGTAATAATTTAGTAATAATAAAATTTTACCACTCTTTTGCAGAGTGAGACCCGGCCGATCTCGTTCGCTCGCGAATTTGGTCGGCCGCGGATAACCTGCCGAAGTAAGCCATGGTAGAGAAAAAAAATGCCGATCGCAATTGTTTAAACAAAGAGCATTGTAAATTTTTTTAAGTTTCCAAGGATTTTTTAAAAGTGCTTCCAACAAAACGATTTTTCGAAAATTTTACACCGATGACCTCTAAACAATTCGCGATAGTAAAATTTTACCGCTCTTCTGTAGAGCGAGACTTCTCCGATCGTCATTGCTAGAAAATTCGATCCTTGGAGAAACCTGCCGAAGATGAATTCCGGCAGAGAGAAAAAATGCTAAACGTATTTTTTTTTGCTGTAACAATAAAATTTTACCACTCTTTCGCAGAGTGAGACCCGGTCGATTTCGTTCGCTCGCGAATTTGGTCGGCCGCAGACAACCTGCCGAAGATAAGCTATGGCAGAAAAAAAATGCCGATCGCAATTTTTTAAACAAAGAACATTGTAAAATTTTACAACTCTTTTGTAGAGTGAGTCTCGAGCTATCTCGGTCGTGACTCGAGATTTTAGCAGAGATCGAATTCGTCGATGATGAGCGACATCGAGATGCCAAATAGTCTTCGAGCGTATGTGTTTCAATTTATTAAAAAAAGAGTGGAGAAATGCTAGCACCCTTCCAACATACGAGTCTCTAGCAAACCCTGTTTGCTAGAAAGTTCAACCATACAGAAATTTCCACCGATGACTGCCATCAACAAAAAAATCGATTCGAGGGCATTTTTTTAAACAATGCGCGATTGCAAAATTTCACCGCTCTTTCGCAGAGCGAGGCTAACGATCTTGATTGTTCGAGAACCTGACCAGCAAAAATGCTGCCAAATATGAACCCTGGCAGAGATAAAATGCTGAACGCATTTGTTTAAATAATGAGCATTGCAAAATTTTACCACTCTTTTGTAGTGTGTTTTGAGCAATTTCGGTCGCTCGAAATTTTGGCAGGGATCGAAATCGTTAACGATGAGTTAAAAAAGTATGGGGAAATGCCTGAGTCTCTTGGTTGTCGCCGGCGTCGAAAAAAATTGATTTAATGGCTGCATATACAATGTAAAATGCAACAAAGTTTCACCGCTCTCCTGCCGAGCGAGCGCATGCTTCCAAACAAGCGTAGCGTGGTCGCTACGCATAGTTGTGTGAATTGTGTGACACGCACATAGATGTAAGGTGCTTGTGTACGACCGAACGGCGTGCGAGAACGGATTCGTTCTTTCTGCAACGCGGGCGGCGTAGCAAACACACACACACACGCACACACACGCGCGCGCTCAGCGATCGTCGTCTATTTGACTTCGACTCTTCGTCCCAGTGCGAAGCATCGAGACCGAATTCGCGATCGCTGCGCTGTCCGTCGGTAGCGACTCGTAGCTAAAAACTACGAGATCTGCGCTACCGACGTAACGAGAGGCCGCGTCGAAATTTTCTGGTGTGTGGCACATGGCCTTAAAGAGGAAAAAAATTACATGACATTGTGTAAAATTCACCAGAATTTTTTCAGATTTTTTTCACATCTTTTGTCAGAATTTTTGTCCATCATTTTTTTTAATCATTTTTAGTCAAATTGCCGACAGTTCAAGTGGCCAACCGAACTCAAGTATCATAGGACTTGGGCTACAATATCAAGAGAGAAAACATTCTGAATTAAATATTTTTAATCCATTCGAATTTTTTCAGAATTCTTTAGTGAATTTTTTGTTTGTTTAAACTTGAAGAAAATTAATCGCTAAAAAATTCAGAAAAAAATTCGAATGGATTAAAAATGTTTAATTAAGAATGTTTTCTCTCTTGATATTGTCGCCCAAGCCCTATGATACTTGAGTTGGGTTGGCCACTTGGCCACTTGAATTGTCGGCAATTCGACTAAAAATGATGAAAAAAAATCTTGGACAAAAATTCTGACAAAAAATGTGAAAAAAATGTGGAAACAATCTGAAAAAAATCTGGTCAATTCTACATAATGTCTTGTCATTTTTTTTCCTCTTTAAAGTGTTACCCCCACTTGTAGCGCAAAAAAAGGCCTTTTACATGATTTTTTTTTAAAAGAAAACTACAAAACTTTTTTAATCGATCAATATACCATCTTAAAGAACACATCTTCAGTAATTTTTTTATTGAAAAATATTACATCGTTTAGTGGCAAATGGCCGTCAATGAAATAATGTTTTTATATGCACGGTTTGCGGTGACCAACATTGCGGCGAAGTGGCTCATCTGAAAAAAAAAAATGTGGATGGATTTAGTCAAATATAAGTATAAACTAGTCTTTAATCGAAGGATTTTAAAAAATATTCATTTTTCACAAAATGGCGGACAGTCAAAGTTAATGGTTCGATTTTAACGAAAAAAACGGCCGTTTTTTGGCTATAAAACGGCCATTTTTTCGAAAAAAAATCGACCTATTAAAGACTACATTTTTATGTATTAAATAAGGCTGCAAAATTTCAAGAAGATCGGTTTATTAGTGTTCGAGTAATCTTGGTCACCGACTTCAGAAATGCCATTTTGAGAAAAACGCGTTTAAAGTTTCAATTTCCGGTCGTTTACACAACGGATTATTCTCTTTCAACGCTCATATCTCAGTCAATTTAGTTCGGATCGACTTGAAATTTTCAGGACATATTCTCAGATACTTATACTTCAAAAAAATGCAATAAAAAAAAATCGATTTTTTCAAAATCGCAAGTGGGGGTAACCCCTTAACGACTGGGTGGGCTATTGATTGAAAAAATTATTTTTTGCAAAAAAGCGCATTGTAGGCCAAATGAAACGTGCGCCCACTTTTTCTAAACGCTCATAGTGTTTGATATGTGAAACTGGATTTTCGTGATTTTTTTCAGATTTTTAAATTTGTGCGTTAATTTTTTGTTTATAAAAAATATTGTGAAGTCAAATCGTTCCAAAAAAATCTGAAAAAATTCTCGAGTGCCTTTCAGAGATAGTACAATAACATGAAAAATCGTCGATCAAATCGGAGAGGTGACGGGTCAGACCCTGGTCGAATCGGCATGGAATGCCCCATATATTTTTTGGCATCTTCATCTGCCTTTTAATAATTTTCGAGTCCGCAGCTTCCGCGGTTCGTAGTTTCGAACGGTTTCTTGGCATGTAAAAAAAAAAAAAGATTTGGAAAACTTGTTTGCGTATAAAATGTTTGCTCGGGGTCAATAGAAACAGGTTTCAATTCACCCCGAACCGTTTGTTTCAACTGCCCCCATACCCTCGCTTTCAATAATTTATCAAATAACAAAGAACCTAAATGTTGTAGGTAGGTGCTGACCGCAATAAACTCACTAGGATATTCACAGTAATGATGATTGTAAACAACGCTGAAGAAGGAACAATAGTTTTGGAGCAATACGCAAAATAATAGTAATTAAAAAACGTACTTTTCGTGTCGAAAAAGCGATGCACCCACATAAAATGTTCGACGCTCTCGGAGCGGGGGCGTGCAGTTCCTTCCCCACTTGGGCCCCCACCGCTATCAATAACCATCTTCGAGTTATTCAACTTGTTTCATTTGACCCGTGTTTCTATCGACCCCAGCCTCCCCTACCCGCGAGCGATGATGATAAAAATCAGATTATTCAATGCATTCGTAATCTTTATTTTCTAGAGAAATAAAGCACAGAATGATCAATAATTTGGTATTTTTCAAATTTGGAGGCACCGAGGGATTTTTTTAACGTTTTTTGGACGTTTCCGTATTAAATCACGATTAAGTTATTTCATTTTCATTACGACTTTAATCAAATGTTTCATTCTTAGTTGTTGCGGCGGTGATCAAAAACTTTGAACGTTTGCCTTTCGAGAGAGGTACCGTTTAAGGGGGGGCTTGAATGTTACAAATATGCAATTGCTTTATAACACGAACATATATTGACGTGAATTTAGACCGAAATGCTAAAAGGCTAGCTGATTATTCGATGCTCTTGGCTAAAAAATCGGAGGGCACTATCAACCCGTTAATTGTGAGATATCAGAAAAAGAAAAAATCCGTATCCGCACTTTTCCATTCTCTACATGTAAGCAAATTTACATCCCAATCGATTAAAAATTCTCGGTAAAACGATTGAAAACATTGCATTTTTGCAATAAACAATATGAAATTTGTTGCTATCTGCATCGATCTCAACTCTAATATATAGTGCACGAAAAAATAAACATTGTTGCAATTTTAAGTTTTTTTCATATCTCGTACCGTTAAAACGTTATCGACGAAAAACGAAAAACTACCCAATTTTCGAGGGTGCGTTTCAACCCTTAAAAATCGGGTTCCACCGATATAAAAAAAAAAACGTGTCGCCTATTTTTACCCATTCTACAAGCATGCCAAATTTCATCGAAATCAGATACATCGACCTCGCAACGTTTCCTTGTAAATCATAAAACCGTTTTAAAAAAGTAAAAAACAACGCCAGGTAATAAAAATCCCTCAAAATCGTTATCGCTTGTTTTACTATATTACAAATTCTGAGTTATCTCAAATATCTCAAACTACACTTTTTTCAAGTTCAACAATGCTTTCATTATACTTCTTTGATGCAAATGTACAAAAAAAGTGAAATCATTTTTATGAAATAGCCAAGCAAGTTTACTAGTCATGTTGCACACTAAATTGGTAAAGCTTAGGAATAATAAATATTTTGGAAAATATTTAATTTAAAAAAGTCATATTACCATTGGATAAAAGTACAAAGTTGGTAACACACAAGTACACTGGAAATGCTGTGCAACGACTTGGCGTGCATGCTTAGGAAAAAGCTCGGGAAGGATACAGCATTTTCCGTTCCGACCGCCCGCGAAAATAATATTTGCATCGATATATGTATGTATATATATAATTTTACATAATAACGTGGCGTCGACTAACAGGAGTATTAGGAGCATTTCAAATCATAATGTCCCATCAGGTACCAGGGCTATTAGCCATCATATCTACTGGAGCGTTATTGGTACGAAATTTCTGTTTCCACCAGCAGGAGGATAAAACAGTAATGCTAACCTTCATACCTGCAGATGCTTAGATGTTTTAGAGGTAGGTGGTTTAGAGATGCATACTTGATCCATTACATCAAAGTCTATAAGACGCAATATAGTCCATGAGATATGCGGTTATTGTGTTGTAGAATAAAAGGTAAATGCTTTTATACACATTTTTTTCGTTTTATCCAAATAAATTAACATTTCAAGTGCCATGTGGTCGAAGGGTACATCACTCATTTGATTCGTACTCCACATGAATCAGGTTTCCACTTGCACAATAAATCGTGACAATTTATGTTTCGCTAACCCGACAGGTGAGATGTTGAGATGTCGAAATCCTTCGCCGAACTTTATTTAGCCATGCACGCCAAGTTGTTGCACAGCATTTCTAGTGCACTTGTGTGTTACCTACTTTGTACTTTTATCTAATGGTGATATTAATTTTTTCTTATAATAGGAATGTGACCTTTTAAAATTAAATATTTTCAAAAATATTATTCCTAAGCTTTAACAATTTAGTGTGCAACATGACTAGTAAACTTGCTTGGCTATTTCATAAAAGTGATTTCACTTTTTGTGTACATTTGCATTAAAGAAGTATAATGAAACCATTTTTGAACTTGAATAAAAAGTATAGTTTGAGATATTTGAGATAAATAAGAATTTTTTATATAGTAAAACAAGCGATAACGATTTTGAGGGATTTTTTTAGGAGGCGTTGTTTTTTACTTTTATTGAAAGTTTTTAAAAGAGATTTCAGATCTTTTTGAAAGGGGAATTTCAATATATCGGAACGAACTAGACGTCTGCAATTTCAAATTCGTTTAAAACACAACTCTTTATTACTGAACATTTGTTTAAAGAAATTAATACAACGCGTTTTTTTCTTTTTGCGATTTTTTTTACAATAAAGTATTCACAATATGCTAATTTATGAGAAGATTAATTTCACATTAAGGGGAGGGTAGGGGTTTCAGCGTGAAAAAAAACACTTTTTTGCGAATTTTTGTCATCTATATGGATAGAGTAAATTTATTGAATCCTTTTGTACATCAAGTGTCATTTCAAGAACATTCCGTGAAATTTGTACGCGAAAATATCCACAAACAAGCCGGTGCCGCGTTTTTTCTCGAAACCACTTTTTCAAAGTCCGTGGTCACTGCCATTTGAAAACTACATGACCGATTTATTTCAAACTCGGTACACACTTTCTACATATAAAATACCTCCCCCCAACGTTTAGTTTGAGATTTTTTTTTTACATAGAGGGGGTTTTCCACCCCCAAAAGGGCGGAATTTTTCGTGAAAAATAGCACTTTTCACTTTACCACCAAAAATTTAGAAATGAAAAAAAAAATTATCAAAGACCGTTGGGGGAGGATTTGATGATACTTTGACTAAATATTAATGGTACTTGTGTGTACTGTGACGAGCATGCCCGCCTTCGCGGCATTCGGCGTGCACCTCCACACTTCCCGGTCTTAACATTTCCTCCCGCCTGGTTACCCTGAAACTCTTGCCCTGGGCGATCGCCCGACAGGCTGAGCCGCCTCGCGACACGGGGCGTTGGGCGCCAGGTACTAGGTACCGCCAGTCCAGGACTGATTTAAAATTCCCCACGCCGCGAGGACGGACGCGAAAGACAGTAGGAGGACGGTGAGGACCGAGGACGGGCCGGCTAACTCAGCTCACCGACGCGAGGGAATATGGTAGAGGGGCGCAGACGTTGGAGACAATCGAATTCGTAACTAGTTCCAAGTTTATTGCCGCTTCTTCACATACACGGGGACGGTTCCCCACAAAGTAACAGAGAAATATGAAAGAACGGAAACGGGGCCGGTTTTTACCGAAAGATAACCGTTAGGTAACCGAGAGAAAATCGTAACACGAATAAATAACGAGCAGATAACCGAAAGATAACCGTTAGTTAACCGAGAGAAAATCGTAACGCGAAGACATAACGAATAAATACCCGAAAGACCACCGTTAGGTAAGGTACGCGGAACTAACACACGGGCATCGAAATTCGCCGAAGGAAACTGAACTTATAACGCGCACTGTTCGGCGAGAACGAAAACATAACCGGCAGCACGCGGACTCGAAGACGGGCGAGAGAGAGAGAGAGAGAACGCGAGATAAACACTCGCGCGCGGGCACGTCTACACGCGGCCCGCTACACGGACAATGACCGGCCTTTGTTCCGACCGCTCGGACCCACTCGCGCACGCAAGGGATTCGCAATTCCCATACTCGACTGACGCACTTCGTTAATTACAAGCGAAAAAGAAAAGAATACCGCACGCGCAACTATCAAATTTGTGGCCAACACGGAAGGGTTGGATGCACATTTTCTCAACCGGGGGATCTCTACAACCAAACTCGCTCATCGCGAAACAATACAAACCGAGGCGTTCCTCGTAATTAATCCCACCGGCGAGGGCACATCCAATCCTTACCCAAAGATATTGCGAGGATCGGGCTCACCGCTACGCGCTTCTTCGCCTCTCGTTCCTCGTCGCGGAGGAGGTCCTCGGCCGGGCACTCGTGAAAAACTTCCTTCTTGGATTACTCGACTTGTCTGCTGGGCACTCGACTTCCGACTCCCGAAATATATTCCTTTGTCGCGATCGCTGACGCTCCTCACTCTCCCCCAGTTCTTACCGCCCCTACTAAGGCGCTCGTGCGCCTATTATCTAGGAGCGTTATTGGGTGCCTCGCGGCACCCGCCCCCCCTTGTCACGCGGTGCCCGAATTTCGAACTTCGGACCTCGGTGACGATTCGCACGTGGGACGGGCCAAGACCCCCCACCACACACTTCAACTACCGCGTACGACGCTTCTCCCGCAGCTACTATCGTTCGCCTCGCGAACGTCTTCCTCCAAGATCCGGGAGGGGGCGACGGGCACGGGGGAGGCCTCCCTCGACAGGACGAGGCGTCCCTCAAGTCCCTCGGTGGGCCCACGACTAAATCACACATTTCAACACCCGCCACCCGTCTCACCACCCTCCCAAGCCTCAACACGGAGGCGCCGATTTCTAGTCGGACCGCGACGCTTGCTACTCGAAAGGACGGGTACGGCACCTAGGCCGCTAGGTCCGAGGGGCGGGAAACACATTATATTTGGTCATAAACCAGCACCCCTCGGGCATCCCCCTTGTCCACGAACGACGGTGTTCCTCGTTCGCCTGCCTCTTGGGAGAAACGCCGCGCGTACCGTCCTCGGTCAACCGCGGTGAAGGAGATAGGGGGGAGGGCAGCACCCGCCCCTCCTCGCAATTATTCTCTACAAACCGGCGATGGGGAAGAGCGCGACGTACAGCGATCTCTGTTCCTTATCCAAAACAAACTATAGCCCGAACCAAAGGTCGCGAGCTCCCAATCCTCGCAATAGAAACGGCCGTTGCTTTTCTCCGAATTTTACGCTGGATTGCTCTCGCCGCAAAACATTCGCCAAACAGGCGATTTACTCGTCGTCTTAGGTCATGGAGAGTGTGTCCGAACTATAAAAGAAAACGTGAAACAGAAATTTCCAGATAATTCTCGACGATGACGATCCCCCTCCGTTCCTCCCTACAAGTGAGTCGGGAATCGAGCGGCCCATTGTGTCCTCGGCCGAGGAAAAGGGTCGTAAATCCGACCCGTCACCCAAAATCACTCCGTGCCTCGTAACGGGGCAAAATGTCACGTTACAAATCCTCCACCCCCAGATCCGTCCTAGGTCTTTGATGACGATGACTGACGCTTGACCGGTTCGTCCGATCGATTCCTCGTTGTCGATGATGTTTGGTCCGGAGGAAGGGAGACGTACGGGCGTCGTGCGATAGGCACGGAGGATCCGGGCAGGGATCGGGTCCGACGACGGCGTAGGCTGAAACACAGAAGCAAGCGAGATCCGATCCTCGGGGCCCAGATGGAACCTCCGTCCACACATTGAAGCGTTATGCCCCTTCTTTGGGTATGGCCAATATTTAACTCGAATTAAAACTCCCCCAATAGGGAACAGAGATGATAGGGACGTAACCTGCGCTGCAAATGGAAATCCGTGTCCGCGCCTTGACGATGGTAGGTACTTGCCCAAAAGGAAAAACAAGGGATTAAACTTCGGAGAGAGAAAGAAAACAAGAACTTTGCGAGGTAATCTAAGATAAGGTAACGATGTGGAGGTAACCGCGGTTGACAGGGAGAATCGGCATCACCTAGGGTTCTTCAAAGCCTTCCTCTTAATTCACTCCTCAGCTGCGGACCGCGAGGTGATTGGCCTGTGGGGATATAAATTTCCGACCGATCGGTCAGGGTAGGGGTGAATCAACGAAACTGGCGTGTTTGTAATAAGTCTGATTTTAATTGAGCATCTATCTCTTAATGCAGTAGGTAACTTAACCTAAGTAACTTAACCTAAGTAATAGGCCTGATCAAGGGATCGTTAAGGCAGTAGGAAAAGGGAAAGACAGCAAAAAAAAAGCAAAAAAACGCGAGTTAGGCGCTAGCTAGGCCACGTGGTCCTAATCGGGCCGTGAGGTCCGGGTCTGGTACCAGGACTCCCCGTGCCTGGGACACTCCCAGACCGTTACTCCAGGCCAACCGCAGCGCCAGCACGAGGTCCTGGGGGGCATGTCACACGTTTGCCGTGTGTGACCCAACTCCCCGCAGTTGAAGCAGCGCCCATAGCGTGGTCCTGGGCGGCAGGGGCTTCGGTGAGGAGACTGGCGGTGTGGGCTGCGATCGCGCCCCCAGGGTGCAGGACGCTGGGGTGCGCGGGCCCCCGAGGTGGGGATTCCTGCCACACCCGCGGACACTAGTTCCGTGCCGTCTTCTTGGGACTCCTCCGTTTGTGTTCCGGAGTGCCGGACCAGAGCTGGGATGGTCTGAGTGCCCAGTTCCCTGACGTCCCAAGCCGTTTGCGTCGCCGCGTCGATGCCGGGCGCAAGGTGCAGACCCCCGAGGGTCTGGCACGCGGTCTCGATGGAGTGGGGTATCTCCCGCACCTCCGCTGCGGTAGCCCGACGTACTGGGCGATCTAGCCCGTCGAATATCGGGCAGTCCTCGTGGCCCTTGTGCGTGAGGACGACGACCTGTCGGGCCATGTCGTGGAAGAACCCGGGTCGCAAGAACTCCACCGCTGCCAGCTCGCGGGCGTATGGGCGTGACAGCTTCCAGAGGGTCTCTTCGTCCAGTTGGGGCTCGTCTTGCAAGTCCCTCGCCAGTCGCAGTTCCTCCACGACTGAGGGAGCTGGCGAGGGTACCCGGAACCGCCCGTCCGCTTCCACATTCCTACGGGGCTCGACCCCTTCCGGCGGGCCGTCGAGCGAGGCCTCCGAGGAGAAAGAGAGGTTGATAGTGGAGGGCGGGCTCACGGGTATGAATCCTCCTCCCAGTGCCTCCTCGTACGCCAACGTATCCTCGGAGCTGCCCGGGGACTCTGGTCTTGGGGACCGCCGAGCGGTGCGGGGGTCCATTTTCTCTTTTCTCTCCTTTCTTTTCCTCCGTCGTTCTTGCCTCAAGCTGTTGGACCTACCCTACTCTCTCTAGGGAGGGAGGTGCAGGGAGTAGGTAATGGCCTGTAAATGAAATGATGATGGTTGAATGATCTATCTACTGAGTAACGTAAGGTTTCAGGTCCTGGATGTGCGCTTTTCCCGTCCAGGTTCCGTTCGGATCGGCCAATTCTAAAACTAACGAGGATAATTTCCTACGAATGACGAACGGGCCGCTAAATCTGGGTGCCAGTTTGGCCGCGATGTTTTGGCTAGCCGACGATAAGACGTGAGATCGTTTTAGGACCAGTTCGCCAACTCGGAATTCGCGTGGTCGCCGCCGAAGGTTGTAATAGGTCGCTTGTCGTTGTTGCGCGTTCGCGATCGAATGACGGATGTTTGCGCGGAGCGCGTCTAAGCTTTTCATCCTCTCGATCCACCTCTGCGGGGGGTTAGGGACAATCTCGATTTCCGCGGAAGGTAATCTAACGCTAGATGGTGGTGGTTCGCGTCCGAAGTTAACGAACGCCGGACTCGCTTGAATAGAGGTATGAAACGAGGTGTTATACGCGAATCGGAATTCGGGAAGATGGAGATCCCACTCCCTGTGATCGTCGCCTAGGTAAGTGATCATCATGGTTTTAATGGTTCGATTTACTCGCTCTACCGGGTTCGCCTGCGGGTGATAAGGAGGAGTCGTATGGTGCCAAATGCCGATCTTTTCCGTCAGGGCTCGAATGTCGCGATTAATGAACTCTGTGCCATTGTCGGTGAGTAATACCCTGGGAGCTCCCCACCGGGACACAATCGAGTCAAACAAAACTTCGGCGATCTTTTTACCGGTCGCTTTCCGGAGCGCACAGCACTCGATCCATTTGGTAAAAAGATCCTGAATGACCAAGACATAGGAAAATCCTGCCTTACTAGTTGGTAGAGGCCCTATCACATCGGCTGCGACGGTATCCCACGGTTGCGTGACTAACCTCTTCCCCATCAAACCAGCTGGAGCTGCTTGCGACACCTTGCATTGCTGACAAGGGTTGCAGGCTCGTACGTATTGGACCACGTCTCGAAATATATTCGGCCAATAATACCGCAATCCTAACCGTCGAAAAGTTTTTTCAATGCCGAGATGTCCGGACATAGGGTGATCGTGGGATTCGATCAGCGCCAGTCTACGACTCTCTCGGGGAAGTACAAGCTTCCAGGCGTCTAGATCGTCAACCTCAAACGAAGGGAACTGCGGAGCTACGTGGTAGTATAACCTATTCCCCTCGACCTTCCAGTCAGGGTACCGGGTAGGATTTCTTAGTACCTCTCGGATCTTTTGGGTATACCATTTGTCCAGGATGGGTCCCGTAGGCCAAACGAGATTGCAAGACGCCTCAGGGATGCGCGACAACGCGTCCGGGACGTGATGCAAGGCCCCCTTTCGGTGAACCACATCGTAATCATATTCTTGCATCTCGAGTGCCCAGCGGCCTAATCGACCAGTGGGATTCTTAAGGTGGTGTAACCAACGTAAGCTAGAATGATCCGTAATCACCGTGAAATGATACCCTTCCAAGTAACAGCGAAATTTCCTAATGGCCCATATTACCGCGAGGCATTCCTGTTCGGTGGTGGTGTAGTTTTTCTCCGCGTCATTCATGGCTCGACTCGCGTACGCTATCACGTGTTCTACGTCGTCTACGGACTGGGTAAGAACCGCCCCTAGGCCTACGCCACTAGCGTCAGTTTGTAAGGTAAACGGCTGTTCGAAATCGGGAGGAGTTAAGGTAGGAGACGTAGTTAACGAGTCTCGAATACTCTGAAAAGCGTTTCTTTGAGCCTCTCCCCATTCCCAGGGACAATTTTTCTTTAACAACTGCGTTAGCGAGCTCGCGACAGTCGCAAAGTTAGGGATAAAACGGCGGTACCACGAAGCCATTCCTAGAAAACGACGGAGCTGTTTCACGGTTTTCGGGACTGGGTAATTCACGACAGGGCTAACTTTTTCTGGATCTACCTGCAGTCCTTGACGGTTAACTAAGAATCCGAGATATCGGACCTCGGAGCAACAAAAATCACTCTTATCCGGGTTGATGGTGAGGCCTGCTTGTCGAATTTTTCGCAATACCTTACGCAGCCAAATGAGATGCTCGTCGAAGGTAGGCGTTACGATTATGATATCGTCTAGGTAAACGTAAACCTTTGGCTGCATTTCGGGACCTAATAACCTATCTATCAGTCGCTGAAAAGTGGCCGGTGCATTGGTCAGGCCGAAAGGCATACGCCGGAACTGAAAGAGGCCCATCCCTGGTACCGTGAAGGCCGTGATCTCGCGACTTTTTCCCTCAAGGGGTATCTGAAAGTAAGCCTGGCTTAGGTCAAGGGTGGTGATATAATTCGCCCGCCGCAGGCGATCTAAAATGCTATTCATTAACGGGATCGGATACGCATCCTTCTTCGTTACGCTATTGACCTTGCGGAAGTCTAGACAGAACCGAAATTTACCAGTGGGCTTTTTCACCATCACAATTGGGCTCGACCAATCGCTACTGGATGCCTCAATGATACCTTCCGCAAGCATTTGTCGAACAGCTTCGTGGATAGCCACTTCTATGGCCGGGGACACGGCGTAATAGCGTTGCTTTATCGCCGGGTGCCCGCCTACGTCAATTTGGTGTTCGGTTAGTGACGTTACTCCGGGCTTTACGGGAGCGGGTGGAATCTCCTTTGCCACTAAGGTTTTTAGACGTTTTAGCTGTTCGCCGCTCAATTCTTGGAGGGCCGCGCATAACGAGCTAAGAGGACCGCCACCCCGTTGGATCTCGAAGACGTAGCTTTGCAAGGGACGATCCTTGCTAAACCAACGAGCTTCTTCAAAGTCTACGGCTAGACGCGACGCAATTAGAAAGTCCAGGCCTAGGATACAAGGTAACACGAGGGCAGGTAGAAGGTAGGCAGTGAAAGAGAAGGTAGTACCGTGGATATCGACGTCAGGGCTTACGGTCTCATACGCGATTGCTTTTTGTCCGCCCGCCATTTCTACTCCACGCGGTCGCGTCTTCTGCCTGGGGATCCCGAGATCATCCATCCATTGGATGGCGCGAGGTCCTAGGAAAGTTCGACTAGAACCGGAGTCGACTAGGGCTCGGATGGGCCAACCCTGTAAGGTAAAGGTCAGGAAGAAAGCGGTGGCGCTTTCCTCCGTTTGGAGGTGGCCACTCCACAAGGGTTCTACCAGTTCTTCAATCGCGGGATCTGTCGAGCTAGGTTGGTTAGAAGAGGCGGGTGTCTCCAAAATGACCGGGCGAGACCCCGCCTTTAGCGGTTTCCCGAACACGTACAATTGGTGGATTTGAAGCCAGTCCGACCGCACCGATAACAGAAGGTTTTTCGGGGTTCGGCACACGCGTGGAAGCGATGCCCAGTCTTCCGACAGTTCCAGCAGGTTGGTGGCCCGCGAGCTACCTCAGGCCCAACCGGTTCGGGTGTTCCCGCGGATAGTCCGTCCCTGAAGGGGTTCAGGGCGTGCAAGGTAGTAGGTATTTCTGACTGCACTCGTGGCGGTGGAGGCCTAGGAGGTCGGACACGCGGACGGTTGGCTCTACTCGGAACTTCCGGGGGTTGCAAAGCGTTTAAGTCGGTACTCTCGCCAGAAGTTCGATTATACGGGGATTCCCGGGAAGAATCGAGTCCCGAGTCAGCCGAGGGAAACTCTTCGGCTTCTCCAAAGGTAGTTTCCAGGGCAGCGTACAGGTTGCGTCGAACGGCAGGGCGGGGGTTAGGTGTTGAGGAGGTACCCTTATACGCGAGTTCCGGACACAACGACTGATCTGGTAAGGGAGGAGCTCGATACGCGCGCGCTAGCTGGTAACTTTTCTCGATACGGACGGCGATATGCTCAAGCGAATCGAAATCAAACAGGTCGTCGCGGTGTATGGCGATTTGCAATTTGGGCAGCATATTCCGGTGAGCGTATTGAATCTCCGCGGCTTCGTTCCACTGGGGATGGAGGCGACCGAATAGCCCACGCAGGCAGGTCAAATAATCGGCCACAGGTTCATCAACACCCTGCGTACGGCGCATTATCTCTTCCCGCAGTGCGTACTGATAATCCGGGTCTCCAAAACGTCGCCGACAGGCCGACCGGAATTGTTCCCAGGTCGTCCAGCTCCCACGATCGTTTCGGAACCACTGTAGGGCTATTCCCGTCAAAAAGAACGGGAGGCAACGAATGAGATCTGCATCTGCTACAGGAATTATCGCACGCCCCTCTGCTACCCGCGTCAGAAACGTGTCCACATCGTCACCTTTCCTACCCGCGAACGAGATGTTCCATTTGCGCATCGTATGTAAGACCGAGGAGGCAGGGGCCGGTCGGTAACCTTCCGGGTTCCCCCGCGGGTTAGATTCCGCGATGGGAGCGAGCTGCGGAGGCCAGATTGGCCCAGTTCCGCGGGCCTGGCCTAACCCCTGCGGGTTAGGTACACTGGGTCCAGATAGGGAGGGATCCCAGGTTATCGGCCAAGGCCTACCTTGGGGCGCGACAAATCGGGTCGTATCACTTACCCCTGCTTCCGGAAAAGACGCGGGTGGAGGTTGTCGAGGAGCTGTCAAACCTGGAGCCCCAGTACGACCGCTGGGGCCGTAGCTAGTACTAGAGCCATCGGGAGGATAGGGGCCCATGGCCTGTCCATTCCATGGTTGCTCACTAGTTCCCATGCCAGAGTCCCATCCCAACGTCAAGTGTGGATTGCCCAACGATGGCCGGAGACCATGGGCCGACTCAAGCGGGTGTGCCGGATCTTCGGGTGACGTGGCTCGGCCCGATGGGCTAGCGGGTGCAGCTTCAGGGGAGCCTTCCATGATATGGGACACTGCCGGCTAACCGTTCGCGGCCGTTCGGTTCGGGCGATAGTATTTCCGACACGCGATCCAAAATTGACGTAAAGGGTTCGGAGGGTTTTCACTAACAGCGAGCCGGGATACAAGTTAGGAAGTTCGATATTGGACCCAGGTAACCGAGATAGAGATAGTTGAGGCCCAAATAATGAAAGGTAATTTAAGGTAAGCGAAGGTAACCGGCTGCGCGTAAATTTTATCCAATTAGGTAGGCGGAGATAACGCACTTAATTTTAAGGAGATAACCGAAGATAAATCGATTAATTCTAATGAGATACCCGCAGATAAATCGATTAATTTTAATGAGATAACCGCAGATAAATCGATTAAGTTTTAATGAGATAACCGCAGATAAATCGATTAAGTTTTAATGAGATAACCGCAGATAAATCGATTAAGTTTTAATGAGATAACCGCAGCTAAACCGATTAATTTTTAATGAGATAACCGCAGATAAATCGCTTAATTTTAATAAGATAACCGCAGATAAACCGATTTATTTTTAATGAGATAACCGCAGGTAAGTCGATTGATTTCAATTAGATAACCGCAGATAACCGGAGATACGTCGATTGATTTTAATTAGATAACCGCAGATAACCGGAGATACGTCAATTGATTTCGAGGTGATTAAAGAGAAACGAAACGAGAGGTATTAAGGTAACCGGAATAATTAAATTAGAGGTAATTGCCTTTAACGAATGAAGATAACTCTCGGGTACATTCACGCAATTGTAATAATAGGTAAGCTTACGAAGGGATTATAATCGCGAACTCGGGTTGAACTATCAGGGACCGATTACTATCGCTGGTTGTCGAAGACTAACTTCCCAGCCTCGAGCGTCCTAACCGTTTCCCCCGGTTACGAATAACTTTCAGGTGGGGAAGGGGTAATCACGGGAGTCGTGAGGCTTGCCCACCAATAATACGTTCTTCGAATTTGGTTCGGGAGCCCGTGTTGACATGGCTTTGTTTCGGAGATACACGAAGGAGGCCTTGTGGTCGCTCCTCGCACATATATGACATTAGGCTTTCGAGTTTGGACAAAGGCGGCTCAAAAAAAAAAAACTCGGGATTTGACTGACGGTCACATTCGCTAAACGAAACAATGTTTCGAGCTAAGAAGCTGACCATAGGTGATCCGCCGAAGTAAACAACGGATTACCATCCGCATAAGCGCTTCAGCCTGACAAAGGAAACCGATCACCGCGGCCTACGCGGAAGCGAACAAAGGAATTAACGGTCGCGAAATACTGTGGAAACAACTACAGAGATTACTAGCATGTCCGAGGTAAATAGACGAAACCGAAATTTATTATCCGCCGAATCGCGTCAATCTGACCAAGAAGGTAACCGAGGTGGACTACGTTAGAGGTAAATACGGGATTAACGGTCGCGAAATTCTGTGAAGGTAAATAAAAGGATTAACGATTGCGAAATTCTCCGAAGGTAAATAAAGGGATTATTCACAAAGGAATACTTCCGAGGTAGCTAGAGAATGGACGAAGCAAATTTGAGGTATGAAAAACCTTCCGGAGATAGAGAGCGGAAGAAAAAAAACTGGTTGTCCGATAGCTACGCGGGAACGTTCCAAGACCTCGAGATAATACATTAGCCACATCGACGGCAACGTCAACAAAGGTTTAATGCGACGAAATAATTCCGGCGAAAATAAGAAAGTGAGATAATTTCGCAGTAGCGAGGGAATAACAACCACAATACAATTCGTAGGTAATTCGGGGTAGTAGCGACAGTGCGAAGAAAAAAAACTCTTCGGTAGCGAGCACGGCAGTAGCGCGGTAAATCGAACTCGGGATAATACGTTTTTCGAAACAGATTCCCAACGAAGTATTATAATTTCGGCGAAAATCAAATAGAAAGGTGTCAACTCAAAAAGAAACGCTTAAGGTAAACATCCGCAGAGTCGGAAAGGATTGTCGGCTTATCTTCTGTGTGGCGAGATAAGGAGAAGTGGCGCTCTTCCTAAGAATATTTTATTTATTTTTTTATTTTTTTATTTTTTTATTTTTTTTTCTTCATATCGCACTACGGTATTGCCTAGTACGGGACAAAGGCCTATTTACCTATCGCAATTCATCTGGCTAAATAAATTGGGTCGACCTTTGCCTAAAATTCCGAACGAAACTCATCTGGGACATTGCAAATGGAACGTAAAGAGAAAACATATTATATTCGATCGTGCAGAAAATAGAGGAAATCAAAAGGTAGCGAGAAACCAGGTAGTAATAAGGTAACTGGTGCGCTGACTCCCTGACAACACGGTTCGTTTTTACACGGGGTTCAAATTATGTTCGGCTCAATCAACTAATAACGGAATTTACGAATTTCGATCATCTCGGGCCCCACGTTGGGCGCCATTTTGTGACGAGCATGCCCGCCTTCGCGGCATTCGGCGTGCACCTCCACACTTCCCGGTCTTAACATTTCCTCCCGCCTGGTTACCCTGAAACTCTTGCCCTGGGCGATCGCCCGACAGGCTGAGCCGCCTCGCGACACGGGGCGTTGGGCGCCAGGTACTAGGTACCGCCAGTCCAGGACTGATTTAAAATTCCCCACGCCGCGAGGACGGACGCGAAAGACAGTAGGAGGACGGTGAGGACCGAGGACGGGCCGGCTAACTCAGCTCACCGACGCGAGGGAATATGGTAGAGGGGCGCAGACGTTGGAGACAATCGAATTCGTAACTAGTTCCAAGTTTATTGCCGCTTCTTCACATACACGGGGACGGTTCCCCACAAAGTAACAGAGAAATATGAAAGAACGGAAACGGGGCCGGTTTTTACCGAAAGATAACCGTTAGGTAACCGAGAGAAAATCGTAACACGAATAAATAACGAGCAGATAACCGAAAGATAACCGTTAGTTAACCGAGAGAAAATCGTAACGCGAAGACATAACGAATAAATACCCGAAAGACCACCGTTAGGTAAGGTACGCGGAACTAACACACGGGCATCGAAATTCGCCGAAGGAAACTGAACTTATAACGCGCACTGTTCGGCGAGAACGAAAATATAACCGGCAGCACGCGGACTCGAAGACGGGCGAGAGAGAGAGAGAGAGAACGCGAGATAAACACTCGCGCGCGGGCACGTCTACACGCGGCCCGCTACACGGACAATGACCGGCCTTTGTTCCGACCGCTCGGACCCACTCGCGCACGCAAGGGATTCGCAATTCCCATACTCGACTGACGCACTTCGTTAATTACAAGCGAAAAAGAAAAGAATACCGCACGCGCAACTATCAAATTTGTGGCCAACACGGAAGGGTTGGATGCACATTTTCTCAACCGGGGGATCTCTACAACCAAACTCGCTCATCGCGAAACAATACAAACCGAGGCGTTCCTCGTAATTAATCCCACCGGCGAGGGCACATCCAATCCTTACCCAAAGATATTGCGAGGATCGGGCTCACCGCTACGCGCTTCTTCGCCTCTCGTTCCTCGTCGCGGAGGAGGTCCTCGGCCGGGCACTCGTGAAAAACTTCCTTCTTGGATTACTCGACTTGTCTGCTGGGCACTCGACTTCCGACTCCCGAAATATATTCCTTTGTCGCGATCGCTGACGCTCCTCACTCTCCCCCAGTTCTTACCGCCCCTACTAAGGCGCTCGTGCGCCTATTATCTAGGAGCGTTATTGGGTGCCTCGCGGCACCCGCCCCCCCTTGTCACGCGGTGCCCGAATTTCGAACTTCGGACCTCGGTGACGATTCGCACGTGGGACGGGCCAAGACCCCCCACCACACACTTCAACTACCGCGTACGACGCTTCTCCCGCAGCTACTATCGTTCGCCTCGCGAACGTCTTCCTCCAAGATCCGGGAGGGGGCGACGGGCACGGGGGAGGCCTCCCTCGACAGGACGAGGCGTCCCTCAAGTCCCTCGGTGGGCCCACGACTAAATCACACATTTCAACACCCGCCACCCGTCTCACCACCCTCCCAAGCCTCAACACGGAGGCGCCGATTTCTAGTCGGACCGCGACGCTTGCTACTCGAAAGGACGGGTACGGCACCTAGGCCGCTAGGTCCGAGGGGCGGGAAACACATTATATTTGGTCATAAACCAGCACCCCTCGGGCATCCCCCTTGTCCACGAACGACGGTGTTCCTCGTTCGCCTGCCTCTTGGGAGAAACGCCGCGCGTACCGTCCTCGGTCAACCGCGGTGAAGGAGATAGGGGGGAGGGCAGCACCCGCCCCTCCTCGCAATTATTCTCTACAAACCGGCGATGGGGAAGAGCGCGACGTACAGCGATCTCTGTTCCTTATCCAAAACAAACTATAGCCCGAACCAAAGGTCGCGAGCTCCCAATCCTCGCAATAGAAACGGCCGTTGCTTTTCTCCGAATTTTACGCTGGATTGCTCTCGCCGCAAAACATTCGCCAAACAGGCGATTTACTCGTCGTCTTAGGTCATGGAGAGTGTGTCCGAACTATAAAAGAAAACGTGAAACAGAAATTTCCAGATAATTCTCGACGATGACGATCCCCCTCCGTTCCTCCCTACAAGTGAGTCGGGAATCGAGCGGCCCATTGTGTCCTCGGCCGAGGAAAAGGGTCGTAAATCCGACCCGTCACCCAAAATCACTCCGTGCCTCGTAACGGGGCAAAATGTCACGTTACAGTACAAATCGTGTTTTTCCAAAGGCGTTTTTGGAAAAGCTTTGTCACCGGCTCGTTTGTGGATATTTTCTCGTACAAATTTCATGGAATGTTCCTGAAATGCCATTTAATAATGTACAAAAAGTTTTAATAAATTTACTCTATCCATTAGATGGAAAAATTCGCAAAATAGTGTTTTTTTCACGCTGAAACCCCTACCCTTCCCTTAATAAATATATAGGAAATACAGAGGGGTTACAACTTTCAACATACATTTTTCGAACAAAAAAAAGGTTAAAGAATGGAGCTTTTTACTTTGAGAGGGTATGTTTGTTATTATTCAATAACAAATTGACAAACAAATCAAAGTAAATTTACTCTAAAAAACAAAGAGATTTTTGTTTATTGAAAAGAAGGTAAACTTTTTCTTTGTACAAATTCTTATATGAGTGAAAATACCCGTAAATGTCGAAACCTATTTTTTTACCGAGTAAACGGAATAATAGTGACCTAAAACAATAATGATTTTCCTTCAATTTTTTTACCAAATTCAAAACTCTTATCATTGGGGCTACAGGGAAAAATCGGGACAACTTTACGCTTAGCATACTTTTTGTAGACACTATCAACATGGAACAAATGTCTAAGCATAATATTCGAGATAGCTATCCGCAAAGATGTCGTAACTTTTGTAATTTAAAGAATAGACGGCATTTCTGACATTTTTTAACTGCACATCTCACAGGGAAGAAATTGATTCAGAATGATTTTTTCTCACTTTGAAGAGCATACTTTCAGCGTCCCAGAACTGCCCTTTAAATTTGTGCACAATGATTGGTTCATGAGTTATTGATTATTAAAGTCAAAAGCGTCATTTGACTTTGATCATGTAATTGATATATACTTGTTTCAAAGTTCAAAATAGAAAGGGTGATCCAAAGAAAACACGTCTGATTTCATTAATCGTCATTAATCAAACAAATTTTTCCTTGTCTGTACACCTTTTCGAAACAAAAATCGGACATTTTCCTTCGCGACGTTTCTTTTTATTAATTAATAACAAAAGAGCAAACAATTATTTTAAGTGGAAGCTTGAAATCTGGTTATTATAACCTTTGAAATAGTTTTTTAAATTTTCTCCTACAAGGACTTTGCGCGGAGATAGAGCAATTTGAAAATCACAGAAAAATGTTCATAATTTTTTGTGCTCTAAACCTATGTGATCCCAACTACATGGCGCTAAAGTTTGCATCGTTGTAATGGAACGAAAATGAATTTGAGTTCGATTGTGAACGAAAATGAGTTCTTCTTAAACACTCAAAGTTTTTTGGAACTAACATGAATTCTTCTTAAATGCTCAAACTTTTTTTCGAACGAAAATGAATTCTCCTTAAATGCTCAAACTGTTTTTGGTCGATGTCGGCTGTGAAAATGCTTCAACGTTTTTACACACTTTGTTACAGATTAACGACCTTAATTTACAAAAAGACGCTCCTTTATACTACAAATAGAGAAATGTAAAATATAAATACATGCAACTCGACCGCACTTGAAATATTTTTGTAGTCAAGTTCAGGTCTCTCACGTTTACAGTCTCACAAACCAATTTTTGTTCAAAGCATTTAAACCACTCAATAATTTCCCACCTTCTAGCGCCAAACATTGCGGATACATTACAGAACTATGTAAACAAGCTGGGCATCAGTTGTTCTATGAATATTCGTTCTTTTGGAAAATGCCATTTCCTGTTGTCAAGACAAAAGGATTATCTTGAGTCAGCACTTATAACTATGTGTACGACGAGTGCGAAAGCTGCACTTTGCAGTCTTTCTGCGCTTTTCAAAAGACACCAACTTTTTGCAGATTCTCCTGAGCCGCACACAAATTTCTCTACCGCGTACTACAAAAGAAACTTTTTTCGCATTTAAAAATTGGGTAAATCTCACTTTTCGTTGTACAGGGTGTATAAAAATGATGTATTACCACTCCGCCAGGTAATTCTCCGCGTCACGTTCAGCGAAGATCACCTCCCATCACGGACTCGCAAAATTGACCTTGCCTCCAAAACTCAAGGTCAAATTTATTTATTGGCTTGAAAAGTTCTACCAAATGAGAGGAACAAATGTCAGAAAGGAACCATGGGTCGCAATTGAGCCCGTCACCCAGAAAATAAGAAAATAAAATATTGAAAATTCGGAAATATGAGTTTCCCGGATCGTGGATAGGAGAAACACAACAATAGCGAGTTAAGCACCAAAATAAAGCCCTCCATCACTTAGCCAATGGATTCTATTATTTGAAATAAAGAAATCACCGTTGTCCGACTCTCACTACGAGGAGGTGGGCGGATAAGCACATGGTATATGACAACAACTTTTGAGGCCATTGTTGTCACACCTTCAAGAGTCGAGTGTGTGTGTGTGTGTGCGCACGCGCGCGCTCGCGTGCGTGCGTGTGTGCGTGCGTGCGTGTGTGTGTGCGTGCGTGCGTGCGTGTGCGCATGTGAGATCACGTAGCGACCAAGTTTCCATGGTTCGTCAATCCCAGGGTATTTACCGACTCCAAACCCGCGCTGCCGTCTTTTTAATTTTCGCCTGATCGATTTTATCGCGGGCCACGACGCTGGCGGTGGCGTCGAAGGTAAAGAACCGATCCGTTTATACCGATGCCTCGTAGTATACGGGCTTGTTCTCCAGCTTCCACATACCGACCTCAATTACGCCGACACGCTCGCAGCCTTTCCTCTAAATTGGTCCGAACTCGGGCCAAGAGTTGTCGGTTTCGTCTCAACTCGGCTATTCCATCATCTATCCGGCGCCTCAGATCTACTGGCGTTCTGATCGCTCTGCCAGATCTATAAACGATGGCGCACCCCACAAGAAAAAATCCAAAGGATTAAGGTCTGGTGACCGTGGTGGCTATAAATGTGGCGCAGGCCGACGGCCTATCCATCGCGTTCCAAAGGCTCCGTGAAGAAAAGCACGAAAAGAAATCATAAAGAAAAGGCCTTGGCGATTCTGCTGCGGAACAATTTCTCGTAAGCGATGGATTAATTCGTGCTGCAGAAAAACCAGATAATTTCGACTATTCAACCACGACGGAAGATAGACCCGACCAATGATGTTATCACCAACAATACCTGCCCAAACATTGACGCTGAATCGACCCTGGTGGAATCGACCTGGTTCCATCATCGCAAGAGGGTTCCTGTCAGCCCAGATGCGAATATTTTGCCTCTTCACAATGGCGGTGCTCGAGCAGCTCGTCTCGTTAGTGAATAGGACGTGCTCAAGAAATCGAGGGTCTCTTCACAATTTCCGAAGCATCCAGCGGCAAAAATTCCAATGACCTTGATTGTCCCCAGGGTGCAGTGCTTGAACATATTGCATACGATACGGCCGATGTACTTCCTCGCGAATTATGCAGCCAACTGTCATATGCGCTACACCAACGCGAGCGCCCATTCGGCGTGAGCCCATGACGGGAAAGGCCCGTATAAGAGCAATAACACCCTCTTCGATATTCCAATGGACTCGAGGACGTCCTGCTCTCCGATGTCCAGCCCCTTTAATGGAAAACCTTTCTTGGTCATTAAAGCGCTCATCAAGACATCGAAATTTACGTCGATCTAGAATTGCACCAGGCCGTAGTTGTCCCCCATGGGCACGCTGGAGGAGCCACTCTCCATAAATTTCTCGAGCTCCCTCATAATTTCCTAAAGCCTGATCAATAAGCGCGAATCATAAGGTGTTGGTCTTGTCCATCTCGCAAACGACCGTGATGGTGACGTCGGTAACGATCCATGGTCACACACGATACGACCAAGATAACACAACCAGACGATCAAAAGACAAGACAGCTAGCCACGGCCAGATAGTAACAAACGATAGTACCAAGAGACACGACCACACTGTAAAAAATAAGCCTGTTGTCGGTGTGTTGAAACAACACACAAAACGTCCACAACGTGTGTTGAACCTGGTTAATGCGTTGAAACAATGTGCTTTACTTATTTTACCGTGTTGAAACAATACGCTCTATGCCATTCTTGGTAACAACACGTTTTTAATGAGTTCTCGGAGAACACGCTTAAATTAACTCATATGAAGCGTGTCGAATCAACCCCTTTTCTCCCGAACAACACACTTACACTGTAAAAAATACACGGGTTGTCGGTGTGTTGAAGCAACACACAAAATGTCTACAACGTGTGTTGGACCTGGTTAATGCGTTGAACAATCTGTTTTACTTATTTTGCCGTGTTGAAAAAGTATGCTCTATACCATTCATGGTAACAACACGTTTTTAATGAGTTGCCGGAGAATACGCTTAAATTAACTCATATGAAGCGTGTCGAATTAACCCATTTTCTACCGAACAACGTACTTAGTGTAGGTACACGCGACTCGAACGACACAAAGTGCCGTAAAACAACTCACTTGCACGCGTGTACCACAAACAACACGCGTCCAGTGAGTTGACGTGACAATATGGCGATTTCAGATAACTTCGGTATATTATGGACGCAATTGCGAAGGAGTTTTTTAAATTACGATTTGTGTTATTTTAAAAGCTAAACACATAAGTTTTTGCTCGTCGAGCAGACCTACATGAATGGCGAAAATAATTTGCTCTGTGAAGTCATGGTAAGTGCAACACTCAGTTTATTGACGTATATATAAAATAATTTTTTTTTAACCGATGTGTTGGTCTAGCGGTTAGCGTGCTTGCCTCTGGAATCAACACATCGGGAGGTCGCGGGTTCAAATCACCGTCTCGTAGTTTCGGAGAGAAATAAAAACACAGGCGTAACGTAGCTCCAGTTCTACACGGGTTTCACGCATACGGACCGGTACGGGTGTGTGTCGTGCGAGTATGACTGTAGCCTGTGAGTTATATCTCGACGAAACGCGACTAGCTCCGAGCCTGTGAAGCGAACTCGGGACCGGCTGTATAGGTTTTCCGCATTTCAAGAGACGCGGCAGCGTCTTGACGCCAAGTAATAAAAAAAAAAATTTTACGCCACTGATCGATGCCACCGATCTCGACGCCACTGACCGACTGACGACACGCCGCGACTCTTTATACAGTAAGTTGGGCTCTAGCAGACGACGTTTTAACTTTGTTCCGATATTATGCGAAAACGCGGCAACAAATCGAAAATCTAATGACAGTTTACCAATGTAATGTGATTTTTTCCTATCGATTTTGTTCGGGCTGTTTGTCGATTTGTCCACTCAATCTCGGGATCTCATAATTTACGGCCGAATTTTCGGGTGACTTTTTACCCCAAAAATTTTTCAACACTCGTCCATTGTCTTTCATTGAATGAAATAAAGTCGTTGGCTCATATCGTGAACATAACACATACGCCGTTCTGTGAATTGATTAACACTTTAGCGCAACAGGCACAGCAACGCCACCGCTCTCTCGAACGGCACGACTCGAACTACACCCTGCTTGCAATATATATATATATACGTATTCTAATACAGTCGCTTTGACAGCTCGAGTAACCAAACACGGTTAGTCGAGCGTGGATATGAAAAAAAAAAACAAACGGCTCTTATTAGAGCCAAAAATTTATTTAACAAAGGTTCACGTCGTTCAAATTTAGGTGTGGATTATTTATTTGATCCTAACATGCGTATATTAGCCGTTGCGCTCGCGCGGAAACGGTCGGAGAAACAGCGAGGACGATACGCAAATAGATACAGAGTAAGTTAAAAACAAGAATGTGCTCATTTCTTTCACTTGCTTATATAAAATCATTAAAAAATTTGCAGACAGACGTGCATGTGTAGCTTTTGTGTGCCCTGAGAGCATAACCTAGCTTCTATATGTCATTACCAATTTGTGTGTTCATAACCTCGTTCCATTAACATTTTATGAACATATCTTCAAAATTTTCTGAACAGAATCTTGTCATAGACGATGAAGTTTTTTTTTTTGTAGAAAATGCATTCGGCTCTGTAGAATTTATATTGACGCAGAGCTGGACAATTATTTTGCCTGAAATATTATTCATCGCTGAAAAATCTCTCATGAGAAATAACGACGTGGCTATCCGCACAGAAGTGTGACTGTATGAGAGTCACGCAAAAGACACGAAACACGCAAAAGCCATGAAACTGGAGTGACTGAACTTATGGGATTTTCGTAATTTGGAGTGTATTGATGGAGTGTCGGAGCTGGAGACACGTCGATAGTCGATTTTCGCGGAAATATTCTTTAAAGTTTTTCGTGTAAATATGTTTAAAAGTTTTCTGTGTACATTTTCACGAAGTCCAAAACCCATCGATAACATGTACAGTCACTCCAGTATCACGAAATTTATTAGGGTTATTCCACAACTGCATGCCGGTATGTAGGGCTCCATCTTTACAACCGGGGTATGAGTATTGTGTGTGTAGTATATCTACACTTTTTTCAGCGGCCACTGAGTAATCAACTGTCGGTACAATCACTCGAGAAGCAATATGATTTAACACGTTAAAGTCGCTACACCATTTTCACCTCTAATAAATCGCATTGCTCTTGATCTGCAAATAAGTATGTCACATCTCTTCCGTTACAAACATCAAGAGATTTGCATGCAGCAGCAAACCCAAATTATTCGAAATAATGCATGCAACGTTTGTAGTTTCTTTTGCGTGTCCCAAACACATCCAAGCAAAGAGACACTCCAATTTTTGATGCGTTTTTGGAGTGTCTTCTTGCGTGAATGTATTTGAGACACGCAAAAAGACACTCCAAAGACGCACTGAAAATCTTCTGCGTGTCTCTCATACATTCACGCAAAGAGACACTCCAGGCTGGAGTGTCTCGTGTTTGCGAATATAATAGTGCTCAAGAATAACTAAGAAAAAATTATTAGTTAATAATAAATTATTAAATAATCAATTATAAACTAATAATAAATAACAAATAATAAATAATAAAAGTCCTAAAAAATGAAATATTGTCATTTTCGAAGTCACTTTTATGCAGTCAAGATCTTTGGGACCGTGTTTACACAATATCACTGCTTAAGGGCATGTACAAGGTGAACATGACCTCACAAATTTTTCAACCCTATTTTCTCATAGATGGTTGATTTTTTTAGGAAAAACGAAGCATTAGGCTCTGGAGAATTCCCTGACGCAGAGCTTGATGTTTTCCTTTTGCCCTAAATATTAATCATCTCTGAGAAATCTCCGTTCGAAAATTTCAGCTATCTCTCTCGCACTTATATGTCACGTGGTACATCTTCTACTTCGCCTTAAGAAACAATTAAGGGGTAACACCACTCTAGGGGCAGAAAATAAGGTCTAACTTTGACAATTTATTTTGGGAGCATGAAAAAGGGAGTACAATTTCTTTAGAGAGGGTTTATTGAACACATATTTAAGTATTTAAAATAACATAAACATGTAACATTTCGAACAATTAGCACTTGCGGACGTGCCGATTTATCGATCTATGCACTGCTATTATCTATATCGTACAGAAACAGGTCTGCAACAGGTGTCGATTATCCAACTTTTGCTTATCAATTGATTGTTTCCTTGTACGGTTCGTTGTTGTCACACATATCGGTCATAATGGGTCAGCAATGTAAATATTGTTACCTTTCATCTAGTTGCGAGTTTCAGATGATACCGATGAATTAAGTTATCTTTGTAAATTCTCATCCTCTGTGTGAATGAAAGCAGGGTCCTTCCGGACTAAATGTAGTAATGCTTATTTATGAAGCTTCATGTGCTAAGTATATACTTCCTTTTGTGAAATCTTAAGGGGTAACACCACTCTAGCGGCAGAAAACAAGGCCTAACTTTGACAATTTATTTCGAGAGTATGTATTTATGTCTTTTGAGAGGGTTCATTTAACACATCAGAGTAGTATTAAAAAAAATTATTATAATTTTCATACAAAATGGCGGCGATAGAGGCCATCTTGAAAAATGTGTTTTTCAAACTGGGAGGATGGATTGCTCAAACCCCTTTGCATGGATCGATTTGAAATATTGATAAGGGGCCGTCCATAAATTACGTCATCGACTTTTGCTGATTTTTGACCCCCCCCCCCCTGAAATCATCCTATCCTTCATATCGTTGTAGTCAAATTATCGTTACCGTCATCTAACGACCAGACCCCCCCCCCTATTTTAAAATGACGTAATTTATGGACGGCCCCTAATTGCTTCACAATCACATTCTCTTCGGGAATATCTCGTCGTTTTTTTTAAATGAAATGTAAACTTTTTTTTATAAACTGCTTATTTGTTGCGCAAAAAATCGATTCATTTCTTTCAACGTGCGCCATATTTGCAAAATATGATTAAAAAAAGTATTCCTGCGTAGTCCCATAGATAATGTAATCGTGGAGCTACTATCGAAATTTTATATCGATCCATGCAAAGGTGTTCGAGTAATCCGTTCTCCCAGTTTGAAAAACACTTTTTTCAAGATGGCCTGTGTCGTCGCCATTTGGTATGAAGATTATTTTTTTTTAATTTAAATACTTAAATATGTGTTCAATAAACCCTCTCTGAAGAAATTGTATTCCCTTTTTCATGCTCCCAAAATAAATTGCCAAATTTAGACCTTATTTTCTGCCCCTAGAGTGGTGTTACCCCTTAATTGTTTCTTAAGGCGAAGTAGAAAATGTACCACGTGACATATAAGTGCGAGAGAGATAACTGAAATTTTCGAACGGAGATTTCTCAGAGATGATTAATATTTAGGGCAAAAGGAAATGATCAAGCTCTGCGTCGGGGAATTCTCCAGAGCCTAATGCTTTGTTTTTTCTAAAAAATTCAACCATCTAAGAGAAAATAGGGTTGAAAAATTTGTGAGGTCATGTTGACCTTGTACAGTGCCTTCAGTTAATGCCTGGACCTGTTGTGTGAGAGCTTACTTCAAAGAGCGGAAACATTACCGTTCTGTGAAGTTAACGTCATCGATAGATTTTCGGACGAATTTCAGATTGATGTGTCACGAGTCATTTCTAACCCATGAGGCGATACAGCCTCGCGAAAAAATGACAGCGCTTATGCGTGGCAACTGCACCGTGAATGCAGGCATGCAAAATCTCGAAAGGATGAAATATATGAATGCGAGATTGGAAAAAAAGAACACACGGAATCCATTTCAGAAGAAATATAAAACATTAATTCGATGAGTAAATACATCCGGAGCAACAATAATAAAGCACAGAATACTGGAGAATAAATAAATCAAAAGCCGACGCGGAACATTCTGTTTCTGTATGCGATATTTTCGGAGTCAATGCCGAAGAAATAGAAATACGAACTAAAAAATAATTTACTGTAACACTCGGTGCTTCTGAACATGGATTACCGATAAATTATAGACATCTGGTTTCGTATTTATATCTCATTTGTTAGCCACCAACATAAAAGAGTTTCCACGATAAAATACATTGTGTATTGGCTTTTAATATATGTAATTTTTACTCTCTATTGCCGTAGAAAATATTATCTTCAAGCGGGTTTCCCAACGCACGCGATGTTGAACGAACGTAACAAGTATTTGTTCAAAAATATATATTGTGACGTTTAATTGTTTCAAATTATAAAAGAACTACTCCTATTGGATATCTTTTGGATATCACGACGAATGCAAGGTAACAGAAGATTTCTTCAAATCATGTTTCGGCTCGCATTACCGAAGTGATGGCGCAAAGAATTAGATTCGTCTCTAGTAATTAATTAAAAACGATAGACGTTTGAGTTTTACGCATTACTTAAAAAGCCTCAAAGTTTGCAGGCAAAAAGAGTCGTATCTCGTGTTAATCTCTGTTGTGATGAAAGTTTTTTACAGGTGGGAATTAATCCAAGTGCGAGTGCACGTAGTTCTTGTGTAGAATAAATCTTACAACCGGAAAACACTGCCTAACGCATTCGGTTCGTTTCTTTTCGTTGACTAGTGCAACGATAGCGGTTGAAAAACGCTCTTTTGAGCATTGAAGAGTGTATGTTTTTTCCAAATTATGAAAAGGAATCGAATCCAACCACTAGCAAGATGATTTCAATAAACGAACGTGAAACATTATTTGAACAAATCGTTTCGCACGTTGGATTCGTCTCGATACTGAAAAAAATCATCTTCGAATTTTTCAAAGTTGAAAAAATCCAATTAGGACCTCGCGTAAATCTCCATTTGGATAAATGTTTTTCATAGCTGCAAACTAGTCCAAGTGTGGATGCAAGTGGTCTCGTTGCGAAACAAGCTCGACAATCAGAAAACATTGCGCAAGACCTCGGTTTCGTATCTTTTCGCAGTCCACCGCAGGAGTAGTGATTCCAAAACGATGTTCTCAATATCGAGGGAGGATACATTTTTTAAATCAATCAGGGAAACGAATCCAAACATTGCAAACATGGTTTCGATAAACAAACATAAGAGATGATTTGATCGAATTGCTTTTCGGATTCGTTCACGTTCATAGTCCACAGCAGCAGTAATAGTCCTCAATGGCTATTTTCGTGCCGAGGGTGTTAGATTTAAAAAAAATACACACTGAGAACGAATCCGAACAATCTCGAGTTTATTTCGATAATGAAACACAATACAGAATTTGAATGACCGTTTTTTATTTTGCATTCGTCTCGAACCGATAAAAAAACGGTTGAAAAAGGCGTATTTACGAAGGTCGAATGTCATGTGAATTTCTCTTCGGGAAATTTTATATCGGGAAACCCCTTTATATCGGGAAACGAATCCGAGTCCGCATGCAGGTGTTTCTGTTATGGAATAATCCCCACAAATTGAGAACGCCGCGCCGATCATCGGATTCGATCACGTTCATCGCTCACAGCAGCAGTAGTAGACCTCAATGGCTATTTTCGTGCCGAGGGAGATAGATTTTAAAAAATCACTTACTGGGAACGAAACCGAAAATTCTCGAGGTTATTTCGACAATGAAACCCAAAACAGAATTTTAATGGACCGTTATTCATTTTGGATTCCTCTCGAACCGATAAAAAAAACGGTTGAAAAAGGCGTATTTATGAAGGTCGAATGTCATGTGAATTTCTCTTCGAGTCGACGACTTTTAGATCGGGAAACGAATCCGAGTCGGCATGCAAGTCTTTCTGTTGTGGAATACTCCCTACAATCTGAGAATGCCGCGCCGACCATCGGATTCGTTCACGATCATAGTACACAGCAGCAGTAGTAGTCTTCAATGGCTATTTTCTTGCCAAGGGTGATCGATTTTAAAAAATCACCTACTGGGCACGAAACCGAAAATTCTCGAGGTTATTTCGACAATGAAACCCAAAACAGAATTTTAATGGACCGTTTTTCATTTTGAATTCCTCTCGAACCGATAAAAAAAACGGTTGAAAAAGGCGTATTTATGAAGGTCGAATGTCATGTGAATTTCTCTTCGAGTCGACGACTTTTAGATCGGGAAACGAATCCGAGTCCGCATGCAAGTGTTTCTTTTGTGGAATAATCCCTACAATCTGAGAATGCCGCGCCGACCATCGGATTCGTTCACGTTCATCGTCCACAGCAGCAGTAGTAGTCCTCAATGGCTATTTTCGTGCCGAGGGAGATAGATTTTAAAAAATCATCTACTGGGAACGAAACCGAACAATCTCGAGTTTACTTCGACAATGAAATACAAAATAGAATTTGAATGGAACGTTTTTTCTTTTGGATTCCTCTCGAACCGATAAAAGAAAGGCTGAAACAGGCGTATTTTTCAACGTCGAATCTCATGTGAATTTCTCTTCGAGTCGACGACTTTCAGATCGGGAAACGAATCCGAGTCCGCATGAAAGTATTTCTGTTGTGGAATACTCCCTACAATCTGAGAATGCCGCGCCGACCATCGGATTCGTTCACGTTCATAGTCCACAGCAGCAGTAGTAGTCATCAATGGCTATTTTCGTGCCGAGGGTGATCGATTTTTAAAAATCACCTACTGGGAACGAAACCGAAAATTCTCGAGGTTATGTCGACAATGAAACCCAAAACAGAATCTGAATGGACCGTTTTTCATTTTGGATTCCTCTCGAACCGATAAAAGAAATGGTTGAAACAGACGTATTTATCAGCGTCGAATCTCATGTGAATTTCTTTTCGAGTCGACGACTTTTAGATCGGGAAACGAATCCGAGTCCGCATGCAAGTGTTTCTTTTGTGGAATAATCCCTACAATCTGAGAATGCCGCGCCGACCATCGGATTCGTTCACGTTCATCGTCCACAGCAGCAATAGTAGTCCACAATGGCTATTATCGTGCCGAGGGTGATAGATTTTTTTAAATCACCTACTGGGCACGAAACCGAAAATTCTCGAGGTTATTTCGACAATGAAACCCAAAACAGAATTTTAATGGACCGTTTTTCATTTTGAATTCCTCTCGAACCGATAAAAAAAACGGTTGAAAAAGGCGTATTTATGAAGGTCGAATGTCATGTGAATTTCTCTTCGAGTCGACGAGTTTTAGATCGGGAAACGAATCCGAGTCCGCATGCAAGTGTTTCTTTTGTGGAATAATCCCTACAATCTGAGAATGCCGCGCCGACCATCGGATTCGTTCACGTTCATCGTCCACAGCAGCAGTAGTAGTCCTCAATGGCTATTTTCGTGCCGAGGGAGATAGATTTTAAAAAATCATCTACTGGGAACGAAACCGAACAATCTCGAGTTTACTTCGACAATGAAATACAAAATAGAATTTGAATGGAACGTTTTTTCTTTTGGATTCCTCTCGAACCGATAAAAGAAAGGCTGAAACAGGCGTATTTTTCAACGTCGAATCTCATGTGAATTTCTCTTCGAGTCGACGACTTTCAGATCGGGAAACGAATCCGAGTCCGCATGAAAGTATTTCTGTTGTGGAATACTCCCTACAATCTGAGAATGCCGCGCCGACCATCGGATTCGTTCACGTTCATAGTCCACAGCAGCAGTAGTAGTCATCAATGGCTATTTTCGTGCCGAGGGTGATCGATTTTTAAAAATCACCTACTGGGAACGAAACCGAAAATTCTCGAGGTTATGTCGACAATGAAACCCAAAACAGAATCTGAATGGACCGTTTTTCATTTTGGATTCCTCTCGAACCGATAAAAGAAATGGTTGAAACAGACGTATTTATCAGCGTCGAATCTCATGTGAATTTCTTTTCGAGTCGACGACTTTTAGATCGGGAAACGAATCCGAGTCCGCATGCAAGTGTTTCTTTTGTGGAATAATCCCTACAATCTGAGAATGCCGCGCCGACCATCGGATTCGTTCACGTTCATCGTCCACAGCAGCAATAGTAGTCCACAATGGCTATTATCGTGCCGAGGGTGATAGATTTTTTTAAATCACCTACTGCGAAGAAATCCGAACAATCTCGAGGTTATTTCGACAATAAAACACAAAACAGAATTTGAAAGGACCGTTTTTTATTTTGGATTCGCCTCGAACCGATAAAAAAAAGGTTGAAATCGGCATATTTATCAGCGTCGAATCTCATGTGAATTTCTCTTCGAGTCGACGACTTTTATATCGGGAAACGAATCCGAGTCCGCATCCAATTGTTTCTGTTGTGGAATAATCCCTACAATTTGAGAATGCCGCGCCGAACATCGGATTCGTTCACGTTTATAGTCCACAGCAGCAGTAGCAGTCCTCAATGGCTATTGTCGTGCCGAGGATGATCGATTTTTTAAAATCACCTACTGGGAACAAATCCGTGCAATCTCGAGGTTATTTCGACAATGAAACACAAAACAAAATTTTCAAAAGAAACTGGTGAAACAGGCGTATTTATCAACGTCGAATCTCATGTGAATTTCTTTTCGAGTCGACGACTTTTAGAACGGGAAACGAATCCGAGTCCGCATGCAAGTGTTTCTGTTGTGGAATAATCCCTGCAATCTGAGAATGCCGCGCCGACCATCGGATTCGTTCACGTTCATCGTACACAGCAGCAGTAGTAGTCCTCAATGGCTATTGTCGTGCCGAGGGTGATCGATTTCAAAAAATCCCCTACTGGGAACGAAACCGAACAATCTCGAGTTTACTTCGACAATGAAATACAAAACAGAATTTGAATGGAACGTTTTTTCTTTTGGATTCCTCTCGAACCGATAAAAGAAAGGCTGAAACAGCCGTATTTATCAACGTCGAATCTCATGTGAATTTCTCTTCGAGTCGACGACTTTCAGATCGGGAAACGAATCCGAGTCCGCATGCAAGTGTTTCTGTTGTGGAATACTCCCTACAATCTGAGAATGCCACGCCGACCATCGGATTCGTTCACATTCATAGTCCACAGCAGCAGTAGTAGTCGTCAATGGCTATTTTCGTGCCGAGGGTGATCGATTTAAAAAAATCCCCTACTGGGAACAAAACCCAATAATCTCGAGGTTATTTCGGCAATGGAACACAAAACCGAATTTGATTGGATCGTTTTTTATTTTGAATTCCTCTCGAACCGTTAAAAGAAACGGTTGAAAAAGGCGTATTTATCAGCGTCGTATCTCATGTGAATTTCTTTTCGAGTCGACGACTTTTAGAACGGGAAACGAATCCGAGTCCGCATGCAAGTGTTTCTGTTGTGGAATAATCCCTGTAATCTGAGAATGCCGCGCCGACCATCGGATTCGTTTTCGTTCATCGTCCACAGCAGCAGTAGTAGTCCTCAATGGCTATTGTCGTGCCGAGGGTGATCGATTTCAAAAAATCCCCTACTGGGAACGAAACCGAACAATCTCGAGTTTACTTCGACAATGAAATACAAAACAGTATTTGAATGGAACGTTTTTTCTTTTGGATTCCTCTCGAACCGATAAAAGAAAGGCTGAAACAGACGTATTTATCAACGTCGAATCTCAGGTGAATTTCTTTTCGAGTCGACGACTTTCAGATCGGGAAACGAATCCGAGACCGCATGCAAGTGTTTCTGTTGTGGAATACTCCCTACAATCTGAGAATGCCACGCCGACCATCGGATTCGTTCACATTCATAGTCCACAGCAGCAGTAGTAGTCGTCAATGGCTATTTTCGTGCCGAGGGTGATCGATTTAAAAAAATCCCCTACTGGGAACAAAACCCAATAATCTCGAGGTTATTTTGACAATGGAACACAAAACCGAATTTGAATGGATCGTTTTTTATTTTGGATTCCTCTCGAACCGTTAAAAGAAACGGTTGAAAAAGGCGTATTTATCAGCGTCGAATCTCATGTGAATTTCTTTTCGAGTCGACGACTTTTAGAATGGGAAACGAATCCGAGTCCGCATGCAAGTGTTTCTGTTGTGGAATAATCCCTGCAATCTGAGAATGCCGCGCCGACCATCGGATTCGTTCACGTTCATCGTCCACAGCAGCAGTAGTAGTCCTCAATGGCCATTGTCGTGCCGAGGGTGATCGATTTCAAAAAATCCCCTACTGGGAACGAAACCGAACAATCTCGAGTTTACTTCGACAATGAAATACAAAACAGAATTTGAATGGAACGTTCTTTCTTTTGGATTCCTCTCGAACCGATAAAAGAAAGGCTGAAACAGGCGTATTTATCAACGTCGAATCTCATCTGAATTTCTCTTCGAGTCGACGACTTTCAGATCGGGAAACGAATCCGAGTCCGCATGCAAGTGTTTCTGTTGTGGAATACTCCCTACAATCTGAGAATGCCGCGCCGACCATCGGATTCATTCACATTCATAGTCCACAGCAGCAGTAGTAGTCTTCAATGGCTATTTTCGTGCCGAGGGTGATCGATTTAAAAAAATCCCCTACTGGGAACAAAACCCAATAATCTCGAGGTTATTTCGACAATGAAATACAAAACAGAATTTGAATGGAACGTTTTTTCTTTTGGATTCCTCTCGAACCGATAAAAGAAAGGCTGAAACAGACGTATTTATCAACGTCGAATCTCAGGTGAATTTCTTTTCGAGTCGACGACTTTCAGATCGGGAAACGAAACCGAGTCCGCATGCAAGTGTTTCTGTTGTGGAATACTCCCTACAATCTGAGAATGCCACGCCGACCATCGGATTCGTTCACATTCATAGTCCACAGCAGCAGTAGTAGTCGTCAATGGCTATTTTCGTGCCGAGGGTGATCGATTTAAAAAAATCCCCTACTGGGAACGAAACCGAACAATCTCGAGTTTACTTCGACAATGAAATACAAAACAGAATTTGAATGGAACGTTCTTTCTTTTGGATTCCTCTCGAACCGATAAAAGAAAGGCTGAAACAGCCGTATTTATCAACGTCGAATCTCATGTGAATTTCTCTTCGAGTCGACGACTTTCAGATCGGGAAACGAATCCGAGTCCGCATGCAAGTGTTTCTGTTGTGGAATACTCCCTACAATCTGAGAATGCTACGCCGACCATCGGATTCGTTCACATTCATAGTCCACAGCAGCAGTAGTAGTCGTCAATGGCTATTTTCGTGCCGAGGGTGATCGATTTAAAAAAATCCCCTACTGGGAACAAAACCCAATAATCTCGAGGTTATTTCGGCAATGGAACACAAAACCGAATTTGATTGGATCGTTTTTTATTTTGAATTCCTCTCGAACCGTTAAAAGAAACGGTTGAAAAAGGCGTATTTATCAGCGTCGTATCTCATGTGAATTTCTTTTCGAGTCGACGACTTTTAGAACGGGAAACGAATCCGAGTCCGCATGCAAGTGTTTCTGTTGTGGAATAATCCCTGCAATCTGAGAATGCCGCGCCGATCATCGGATTCGATCACGTTCATCGCCCACAGCAGCGGTAGTAGTCCTCAATGGCTATTTTCGTGCCGAGGGAGATAGATTTAAAAAAATCACCTACTGGGAACGAAACCGAACAATCTCGAGTTTACTTCGACAATGAAATATAAAACAGAATTTGAATGGAACGTTTTTTCTTGTGGATTCCTCTCGAACCGATAAAAGAAAGGCTGAAAGAGCCGTATTTATCAACGTTGAATCTCATGTGAATTTCTCTTCGAGTCAACGACTTTCAGATCAGGAAACGAATCCGAGTCCGCATGCAAGTGTTTCTGTTGTGGAATACTCCCTACAATCTGAGAATGCCGCGCCGACCATCGGATTCGTTCACGTTCATAGTCCGCAGCAGCAGTAGTAGTCTTCAATGGCTATTTTCGTGCCGAGGGTGATCGATTTTTAAAAATCACCTACTGGGAACAAAACCGAAAATTCTCGAGGTTATTTCGATAATGAAACCCAAAACAGAATTTGAATGGACCGTTTTTCATTTTGGATTCCTCTCGAACCGATAAAAGAAATGGTTGAAACAGGCGTATTTATCAACGTCGTGCCTCACGTGAATTTCTTTTCGAGTCGACGACTTTTAGATCGAGAAACGAATCCGAGTCCGCATGCAAGTCTTTCTGTTCTGGAATAATCCCTACAAACTGAGAATGCCGCGCCGACCATCGGATTCGCTCACTTTCATCGTCCACAGCAGCAGTAGTAGTCCTGAATGGCTATTTTCGTGCCGAGGGTGATCGATTTTTAAAAATCACCTACTGGCAACGAAATCGAACAATCTCGAGGTTATTTCGACAATGAAACACAAAACAGAATTTGAATGGATCGTTTTTTATTTTGGATTCCTCTCGGACCGATAAAAGAAACTGGTGAAAGAGGCGTATTTATCAACGTCGAATCGAATGTGAATTTCTCTTCGAGTCCACGACTTTCAGATCGGGAAACGAATCCGAGTCCGCATGCAAGTGTTTCTGTTGTAGAATACTCCCTACAATCTGAGAATGCCGCGCCGACCATCGGATTCGTTCACGTTCATCGTCCACAGCAGCAGTAGTAGTCCTCGATGGCTATTGTCGTGCCGAGGGTGATCGATTTCAAAACATCCCCTACTGGGAACAAAACCCAATAATCTCGAGGTTATTTCGACAATGGAACACAAAACCGAATTTGAATGGATCGTTTTCTACTTTGGATTCCTCTCGAACCGATAAAAGAAACGGTTGAAAAAGGCGTATTTATCAGCGTCGAATTTCATGTGAATTTCTTTTCGAGTCGACGACTTTTAGATCGGGAAACGAATCCGAGTCCGCATGCAAGTGTTTCTTTTGTGGAATAATCGCTACAATCTGAGAATGCCGCGCCGACCATCGGATTCGTTCACGTTCATCGTCCACAGCAGCAGTAGTAGTCCACAATGGCTATTATCGTGCCAAGGGTGATCGATTTTTTTAAATCACCTACTGGGAACAAATCCGAACAATCTCGAGGTTATTTGGACAATAAAACACAAAACAGAATTTGAAAGGACCGTTTTTTATTTTGGATTCGCCTCGAACCGATAAAAAAGGTTGAAATCGGCATATTTATCATCGTCGAATCTCATGTGAATTTCTCTTCGAGTCGACGACTTTTATATCGGGAAACGAATCCGAGTCCGCATGCAAGTGTTTCTATTGTGGAATAATCCCTACAATTTGAGAATGCCGCGCCGACCATCGGATTCGTTCACGTTTATAGTCCACAGCAGCAGTAGCAGTCCTCAATGGCTATTGTCGTGCCGAGGATGATCGATTTTATAAAATCACTTACTGGGAACGAATCCGAACAATCTCGCGGTTATTTCGACAATAAAACACAAAACAGAATTTGAAAGGACCGTTTTTTATTTTGGATTCGCCTCGAACCGATAAAAAAAAGGTGGAAATCGGCATATTTATCAGCGTCGAATCTCATGTGAATTTCTCTTCGAGTCGACGACTTTTATATCGGGAAACGAATCCGAGTCCGCATGCAAGTGATGCGGTATGTTGTGGAATAATCCCAATAATTTGAGAATGCCGCGCCGACCATCGGATTCGTTCACGTTTATAGTCCACAGCAGCAGTAGCCGTCCTCAATGGCTATTGTCGTGCCGAGGATGATCGATTTTTTCAAATCACTTACTGGGAACAAATCCGTGCAATGCCGAGTTTACTTCGACAATGAAATATAAAACAGAATTTGAATGGAACGTTTTTTATTTTGAATTCCTCTCGAACCGTTAAAAGAAACGGTTGAAAAAGGCGTATTTATCAGCGTCGTATCTCATGTGAATTTCTTTTCGAGTCGACGACTTTTAGAACGGGAAACGAATCCGAGTCCGCATGCAAGTGTTTCTGTTGTGGAATACTCCCTACAATCTGAGAATGCCACGCCGACCATCGGATTCGTTCACATTCATAGTCCACAGCAGCAGTAGTAGTCGTCAATGGCTATTTTCGTGCCGAGGGTGATCGATTTAAAAAAATCCCCTACTGGGAACGAAACCGAACAATCTCGAGTTTACTTCGACAATGAAATACAAAACAGAATTTGAATGGAACGTTTTTTCTTTTGGATTCCTCTCGAACCGATAAAAGAAAGGCTGAAACAGCCGTATTTATCAACGTCGAATCTCATGTGAATTTCTCTTCGAGTCGACGACTTTCAGATCGGGAAACGAATCCGAGTCCGCATGCAAGTGTTTCTGTTGTGGAATACTCCCTACAATCTGAGAATGCTACGCCGACCATCGGATTCATTCACATTCATAGTCCACAGCAGCAGTAGTAGTCTTCAATGGCTATTTTCGTGCCGAGGGTGATCGATTTAAAAAAATCCCCTACTGGGAACAAAACCCAATAATCTCGAGGTTATTTCGACAATGAAATACAAAACAGAATTTGAATGGAACGTTTTTTCTTTTGGATTCCTCTCGAACCGATAAAAGAAAGGCTGAAACAGACGTATTTATCAACGTCGAATCTCAGGTGAATTTCTTTTCGAGTCGACGACTTTCAGATCGGGAAACGAAACCGAGTCCGCATGCAAGTGTTTCTGTTGTGGAATACTCCCTACAATCTGAGAATGCCACGCCGACCATCGGATTCGTTCACATTCATAGTCCACAGCAGCAGTAGTAGTCGTCAATGGCTATTTTCGTGCCGAGAGTGATCGATTTAAAAAAATCCCCTACTGGGAACGAAACCGAACAATCTCGAGTTTACTTCGACAATGAAATACAAAACAGAATTTGAATGGAACGTTCTTTCTTTTGGATTCCTCTCGAACCGATAAAAGAAAGGCTGAAACAGGCGTATTTATCAACGTCGAATCTCATGTGAATTTCTCTTCGAGTCGACGACTTTCAGATCGGGAAACGAATCCGAGTCCGCATGCAAGTGTTTCTGTTGTGGAATACTCCCTACAAGCTGAGAATGCCGCGCCGACCATCGGATTCGTTCACATTCATAGTCCACAGCAGCAGTAGTAGTCTTCAATGGCTATTTTCGTGCCGAGGGTGATCGATTTAAAAAAATTCCCTACTGGGAACAAAACCCAATAATCTCGAGGTTATTTCGACAATGGAACACAAAACCGAATTTGAATGGATCGTTTTTTACTTTGGATTCCTCTCGAACCGTTAAAAGAAACGGTTGAAAAAGGCGTATTTATCAGCGTCGAATCTCATGTGAATTTCTTTTCGAGTCGACGACTTTTAGAACGGGAAACGAATCCGAGTCCGCATGCAAGTGTTTCTGTTGTGGAATAATCCCTGCAATCTGAGAATGCCGCGCCGATCATCGGATTCGATCACGTTCATCGCCCACAGCAGCGGTAGTAGTCCTCAATGGCTATTTTCGTGCCGAGGGAGATAGATTTAAAAAAATCACCTACTGGGAACGAAACCGAACAATCTCGAGTTTACTTCGACAATGAAATATAAAACAGAATTTGAATGGAACGTTTTTTCTTGTGGATTCCTCTCGAACCGATAAAAGAAAGGCTGAAAGAGCCGTATTTATCAACGTTGAATCTCATGTGAATTTCTCTTCGAGTCAACGACTTTCAGATCAGGAAACGAATCCGAGTCCGCATGCAAGTGTTTCTGTTGTGGAATACTCCCTACAATCTGAGAATGCCGCGCCGACCATCGGATTCGTTCACGTTCATAGTCCGCAGCAGCAGTAGTAGTCTTCAATGGCTATTTTCGTGCCGAGGGTGATCGATTTTTAAAAATCACCTACTGGGAACAAAACCGAAAATTCTCGAGGTTATTTCGATAATGAAACCCAAAACAGAATTTGAATGGACCGTTTTTCATTTTGGATTCCTCTCGAACCGATAAAAGAAATGGTTGAAACAGGCGTATTTATCAACGTCGTGCCTCACGTGAATTTCTTTTCGAGTCGACGACTTTTAGATCGAGAAACGAATCCGAGTCCGCATGCAAGTCTTTCTGTTCTGGAATAATCCCTACAAACTGAGAATGCCGCGCCGACCATCGGATTCGCTCACTTTCATCGTCCACAGCAGCAGTAGTAGTCCTGAATGGCTATTTTCGTGCCGAGGGTGATCGATTTTTAAAAATCACCTACTGGCAACGAAATCGAACAATCTCGAGGTTATTTCGACAATGAAACACAAAACAGAATTTGAATGGATCGTTTTTTATTTTGGATTCCTCTCGGACCGATAAAAGAAACTGGTGAAAGAGGCGTATTTATCAACGTCGAATCGAATGTGAATTTCTCTTCGAGTCCACGACTTTCAGATCGGGAAACGAATCCGAGTCCGCATGCAAGTGTTTCTGTTGTGGAATACTCCCTACAATCTGAGAATGCCGCGCCGACCATCGGATTCGTTCACGTTCATCGTCCACAGCAGCAGTAGTAGTCCTCGATGGCTATTGTCGTGCCGAGGGTGATCGATTTCAAAACATCCCCTACTGGGAACAAAACCCAATAATCTCGAGGTTATTTCGACAATGGAACACAAAACCGAATTTGAATGGATCGTTTTCTACTTTGGATTCCTCTCGAACCGATAAAAGAAACGGTTGAAAAAGGCGTATTTATCAGCGTCGAATTTCATGTGAATTTCTTTTCGAGTCGACGACTTTTAGATCGGGAAACGAATCCGAGTCCGCATGCAAGTGTTTCTTTTGTGGAATAATCGCTACAATCTGAGAATGCCGCGCCGACCATCGGATTCGTTCACGTTCATCGTCCACAGCAGCAGTAGTAGTCCACAATGGCTATTATCGTGCCAAGGGTGATCGATTTTTTTAAATCACCTACTGGGAACAAATCCGAACAATCTCGAGGTTATTTCGACAATAAAACACAAAACAGAATTTGAAAGGACCGTTTTTTATTTTGGATTCGCCTCGAACCGATAAAAAAGGTTGAAATCGGCATATTTATCATCGTCGAATCTCATGTGAATTTCTCTTCGAGTCGACGACTTTTATATCGGGAAACGAATCCGAGTCCGCATGCAAGTGTTTCTATTGTGGAATAATCCCTACAATTTGAGAATGCCGCGCCGACCATCGGATTCGTTCACGTTTATAGTCCACAGCAGCAGTAGCAGTCCTCAATGGCTATTGTCGTGCCGAGGATGATCGATTTTTAAAAATCACCTACTGGGAACGAAACCGAAAATTCTCGAGGTTATTTCGACAATGAAATCCAAAACAGAATTTGAATGGACCGTTTTCCATTTTGGATTCCTCTCGAACCGATAAAAGAAATGGTTGAAACAGGCGTATTTATCAACGTCGTGCCTCACGTGAATTTCTTTTCGAGTCGACGACTTTTAGATCGGGAAACGAATCCAAGTCCGCATGCAAGTCTTTCTGTTCTGGAATAATCCCTACAAACTGAGAATGCCGCGCCGACCATCGGATTCGTTCACGTTCATCGTCCACAGCAGCAGTAGTAGTCCTCAATGGCTATTATCGTGCCGAGGGTGATCGATTTAAAAAAATTCCCTACTGGGAACAAAACCCAATAATCTCAAGGTTATTTCGACAATGGAACATAAAACCGAATTTGAATGGCTCGTTTTTTATTTTGGATTCCTCTCGAACGATAAAAGAAACGGTTGAAAAAGGCGTATTTATCAGCGTCGAATCTCATGTGAATTTCTTTTCGAGTCGACGACTTTTAGATCGGGAAACGAATCCGAGTCCGCATGCAAGTGTTTCTTTTGTGGAATAATTCCTACAATCTGAGAATTCTGCGCCGACCATCGGATTCGTTCACGTTCATCGTCCACAGCAGCAGTAGTAGTCCACAATGGCTATTATCGTGCCGAGGGTGATCGATTTTTTTAAATCACCTACTGTGATCAAATCCGAACAATTTCGAGGTTATTTCGACAATAAAACACAGAACAGAATTTGAAAAGACCGTTTTTTATTTTGGACTCGCCTCGAACCGATAAAAAAAGGTGGAAATCGGCATATTTATCAGCGTCGAATCTCATGTGAATTTCTTTTGGAGTCGAGGAATTTTAGATCGGGAAACGAATCCGAGTCCGCATGCAGATGTTTCTATTGTGAAATAATCCCTACAAATTGAGAACGCTGCGCCGATCATCGGATTCGTTCACATTCATAGTCCACAGCAGCAGTAGTAGTCGTCAATGGCTATTTTCGTGCCGAGGGCGATCGATTTTTAAAAATCACTTACTGGAAACGAAACCGAACAATCTGGAGGTTATTTCGACAATGAAACACATAACAGAATTTGAATGGATCGTTCTTTATTTTGGATTCCTCTCGGACCGATAAAAGAAACTGGTGAAACAGGCGTATTTATCAACGTCGAATGACATGTGAATTTCTTTTCGAGTCGACGACTTTTAGAACGGGAAACGAATCCGAGTCCGCACGCAAGTGTTTCTGTTGTGGAATAATCCCTGCAATCTGAGAATGCCGCGCCGATCATCGGATTCGATCACGTTCATCGCCCACAGCAGCAGTAGTAGTCCTCAATGGCTATTTTCGTGCCGAGGGAGATAGATTTAAAAAAATCACCTACTGGGAACGAAACCGAACAATCTTGAGTTTAATGCCCTTAAGCAGTGATATTGTGTAGACAAGGTCCCAAAGATCTTGGCAGCATAAAAATGACTTCAAAAATGACAATATTTCATTTTTTAGGACTTTTATTATTTATTATTTGTTATTTATTATTAGTTTATAATTGATTATTTAATAATTTATTATTAACTAATAATTTTTTCTTAGTTATTCTTGAGCACTATTATATTCGCAAACACGAGACACTCCAGCCTGGAGTGTCTCTTTGCGTGAATGCATGAGAGACACGCAGAAGATTTTCAGTGCGTCTTTGGAGTGTCTTTTTTGCGTGTCTCAAATACATTCACGCAAGAAGACGCACCAAAAATTGGAGTGTCTCTTTGCTTGGATCTGTTTGGGACACGCAAAAGAAACTCCAAACGGTGCATGCATTATTTCGAATAATTTGGGCTTGCTGCTGCATGCAAATCTCTTGATGTTCGTAACGGAAGAGATGTGACATTCTTATTTGCAGATCAAGAGCAATGAGATTTATTAGAGGTGAAAATGGTGTAGCGAATTTAACGGATTCATTTCTTTCAGTGCGCCATTTTCTCAAAATTTGATTTAAAAAAAATATTCCTGCGTAGTCTCATAGAGAATGTAATCGTGGAGCTACTATCGAAATTTTATATCGATACATGCAAAGATGTTCGAGTAATCCGTCCTCCCAGTTTGAAAAACACTTTTTTCAAGATGGCCTCTGTCGTCGCCATTTGGGATGAAAATTATAAAAAAATTTTTAATACTGAAATATGTGTTCAATAAACCCTCTCTGAAGAAATTGTACTCCCTTTTTCATGCTCCCAAAATAAATTGTCAAAGTTAGACCTTATTTTCTGCCCCTAGAGTGGTGTTACCCCTTAATTGTTTCTTAAGGCGAAGTAGAAGATGTACCACGTGACATATAAGTGCGAGAGAGATAGCTGAAATTTTCGAACGGAGATTTGTCAGAGATGATTAATATTTAGGGCAAAAGGAAAACATCAAGCTCTGCGTCAGGGAATTCTCCAGAGCCTAATGCTTCGTTTTTCCTAAAAAATTCAACCATCTATGATAAAATAGGGTTGAAAAATTTGTGAGGTCACGTTGACCTTGTACATGCCCTTAAGCAGTGATATTGTGTAAACACGGTCCCAAAGATCTTGGCTGCATAAAGGTGACTTCGAAAATGACAATATTTCATTTTTTAGGACTTTTATTATTTATTATTTGTTATTTATTATTAGTTTATAATTGATTATTTAATAATTTATTATTAACTAATAATTTGTTATTAGTTATTCTTGAGCACTATTATATTCGCAAACACGAGACACTCCAGCCTGGAGTGTCTGTTTGCGTGAATGTATGAGAGACACGCAGAAGATTTTCAGTGCGTCTTTGGAATGTCTTTTTGCGTGTCTCAAATACATTCACGCAAGAAGACACTCCAAAGACGCATCAAAAATTGGAGTGTCTCTTTGCTTGGATGTGTTTGGGACACGCAAAAGAAACTACAAACGTTGCATGCATTATTTCGAATAATTTGGGTTTGCTGCTGCATGCAAATCTCTTGATGTTTGTAACGGAAGAGATGTGACATACTTATTTGCAGATCAAGAGCAATGCGATTTATTAGAGGTGAAAATGGTGTAGCGACTTTAACGTGTTAAATCATATTGCTTCTCGAGTGATAGTACCGACAGTTGATTACTCAGTGTCCGCTGAAAAAAGTGTAGATATACTACACACACAATACTCATACCCCGGTTGTAAAGATGGGGCCCTACATACCGGCATGCAGTTGTGGAATAACCCTAATAAAGATCGTGATACTGGAGTGACTGTACATGTTATCGATGGGTTTTGGACTTCGTGAAAATGTACACAGAAAACTTTTAAACATATTTACACGAAAAACGTTAAAGAATATTTCCGCGAAAATCGACTATCGACGTGTCTCCAGCTCCGACACTCCATCAATACACTCCAAATTACGAAAATCCCATAAGTTCAGTCACTCCAGTTTCATGGCTTTTGCGTGTTTCGTGTCTTTTGCGTGACTCTCATACAGTCACACTTCTGTGCGGATAGCCACGTCGGAGAAATAAAGGCTTTGTGCAACACGATATATAAACCTAGATCCCCTACGGCGTCCAATAGAACATGTAAAATAGAACGCCATTACACGACCATTCCAAGTTTTTGCGAATTTTGTTCATACGAACCCGTAATCAAACATACAGGTATCGAATAGGCAGCCTAATTAACATACATGTGATGCAATCGACACCTGTATATTTGATCACGGGTTCATACGAATAAAATTGGTGCGAACCTGTGATTGTCGCGTAATCGTGTTCTAGGACAACACCTAATGTTTGGCTCGATCTCACAGACTCAAGCCTGACAGCGCTTTCATATGCCTCGCCATTCTTTTCATACTGTGGTGATCACCATATTTCATTGTTGCGGCTGCACAATCTATGTCTACATGGAACGATGATAGTCCGCCATCTCCGAGAAATCTTCGAGTGCCACACCTGCATCGAAGACTTTCCTTGGTTATGTCGCTCAACGCCTTGAAGTTTATCGTCCCAAGTGCGCTCAATGTGTCAAATACAATGGAAAGCCAAACTTCAGATACTCCATGTCACTCGATGCCTCGAATCGAGCAACATTTGGGCATGAAACCCTTTTCCGGTACGGAGAGCGATAACGAAACCTTATGACATTTTTCCAGCTTGACATAACATAAAAATGATTAAAACATGAATTTTAGCATTTTTCATAAAATGAAAAGGCCTTAGAACTATTGTGCCATCTGGCCAAGGAAGGCCAGATTGTGAATGATTGTGCGCTTTTTAATGTTAACATGAAAGTGTGATTGAAGCTGCATATTTCATGTGTTACGTGATTATCGGCTATTATGTAAATTTAAAATAAGATGGTTGTCAACAAAACCTTTTTTTTTGTCAGACCGGCTTTAGTTTTAATTTACTGTAAAACAACCTAAGATTTCTTGAATAAAAATCCTGAAACTGAGTATAAATGTGTGATAATAATTTCTCTAATTTCTATTGTGCCAAATTAAATATGGTTAATGAAACTGAATTGATTACATTTATCAAACATTTGAAACGTAGGGACCCTCAAACTTTTATTAATAGTCACATATAGGTGACTGGGTAAAAAAAATATTTTACATTTTTTAGTACATTAAATAAAAGCTTGTCTAAAAGAAAAGTTTTTTTTTATATACAAATTTTCCGTACCAATCTGACTGTGTTAAATGAAAAAAAAGAAAAACCGCGTTTCGAAAATATATGGTTCTGCACTTTAAGGTATTTCTTTCACGAACCCGAATATTTAACAAATAACTGATTTTCGTCTATTATTTTTACACGGTGTTTACATTCCTTTATTCAACCGAATTCATTTTGAACGATAAATGTCAATTGTCTAAAAGAAAGAAAAAAAAGATGAGTTCTCTTTGAAAATGAGCTTTATTGAAAGTATGGCCCGGCCACGGTGACCATTGGCATTGAGACATGTGTGCCATTAAGCCTTCATGTGACGTTGGCTCGCTCCACCTCTCCGTTTCGTCGCCGAGAGAAAAACTGACGTCTTCATTTACAGAAAAGTCAATATTTAATAAATGCCGTAGACGGATCATTTAATTTTTGGGTGACAATTTTGGTAATAAACTGAATGATTTGACATTTTTTCATAACATCCTTAACATTTTTTACACTATTCCGTGTGTAAAACTGCCGATCGGCATGAGTCTAGGCATCTTCTTATGTAAAAACTGTTTGTTGAATTCAAATTTAAAATTAAATTATGAAATAAAAAATTCAATTCAAAATTATTAAAATCAAATATTAAAATTTGAAGGGTGCATTCAGTATATGTAACGAATCCACTATATAAATTTGAACAAATGGTAACATTTGATCATTTGACCCGAAACTTCTTAACGATATAAGGAAAGACGTGTATTCTTGAGCAGCCTCCAGCAGGGTAAATGTGACGCGTTATCCAAGTGCATCCGGTTTTTGTTTACAATGAACAAATCGATTTGCATTCCACTCGCTGAACACGCAAATAAAATAACGCAATGAAGTTGGATTTTCGTAAAATATTTTTATTGATCTCTAGTTTTTTTAATTAAAAGTTTTCTCCTGCTGCAACAAACAAAGCGCAATTCATGAAACATGGAGACGGTATATCAAAAAGTAAAACATTAAGACGTACAGACTTGGGCGTAATTCTATTTATAAATACGAATATGAATTTATTCACATCGTGATTTTCATGTGAATATAAATACAAATGTATTCATACTTCACTTTTTGTATTCACATGCATGCATACAAATACAATTGTATTCGCAAATATTCTGAACCTACAAATAGATTCACAGAAAAAATTGTGAATATTCACAAAAAAGTGAATATTTACAAAAAATCCTGTGAATTAAAAAAAATACACATCAAAATCTGTGAATGCAAATGTATTCATAAAAAATTGTAAATACAAAAAAATTCACAAAATAAGTTGTGAATTTTTTCATATTTAAGACAAATTAAAATCAAATTCACAATAATTAGATTAAAATTTACACCATTAGTGAGTTCGTACGCATTTTGAGAGAAAACATTGCCTCGAGGCAAATACATTTTTGCACAAAACTTTTTGTGCGAAAATTCCTTTGCTTCAACACAATGGTTTCTCTCAAAATACATAAGAACTCACTTGTGGCGTAAATTTTAATATAATTGTCGTGAATTCGATTTTAATTTTCTTCAACTTGAGGAAATTCACAACTCATTTTGTGAATTTTTTCATATTTATGATGTAATATTTGGAACTCACTTTTTTTGCAAAAATTTCTTCGCCTCGACGCAATGTTTTCTCTCAAAATACGTAAGAACTCACGTTTGGTGTAACGTGAGTTCTTACGCATTAATCGAATACGTTTTAATCTAATCATTGTGAATTTGATTTTAATTTGTCTTAAATACGAAAAAATTCTCAACTTATTTTGTGAATTTTTTTGTATTTACAATTTTTTGTGAATACATTTGCATTCATAGATATTGATTTGAATTTTTTTTAATTCACAGGATTTCTTGTAAATATTCACATTTTTTGTGAATACAGTAGAACCTCGATTATCCGAACCAATTGGGACCGAGACTAGTTCGGATAATCAAAAGTTCGGATAATCGAAACGTGGGTTATTTGTGACGAGATCATAAACAACAACCTTTTACATAAAAACAGTACAGTCCATGTCAAATTTTAATATGTATATATGTACTGCTTTTATGTACATACATATATCAGGTGTTAATATATATATATATATATATATATATATATATATATATATATATATTAAACAGCTGAAAAAAGTCGAATGCCTTTTTTAATATATTTTTTATAAAATCGTCCATTTTTAATTGACGAACGGCCGTAACGCGTTTTTGAGCGGCTAAGTCTCGCAGCCGTTTGAGAAGGAGAAGTTGCATTGGGTTGCTCATTGTTGCTCACGGCAGTGGCAGCGAGCAACAATGTATCTTTCGCGCCAACGTTCGGATAATTGAGCGTTCGGATAAACTAAGTTATCGTTCGGATAATTGAGGGTTCGTATAATCGAGGTTCGGATAATCGAGGTTCTACTGTATATATTAAACACCTGAAAAAAGTCGAATGCCTCTTTTAATATTTTTTTAATAAAATCGTCCATTTTTAATTGCCGAACGGCCGTAACGCGTTTTTGAGCGGCTAAGTCTCGCAGCCGTTTGAGAAGAAGTTGCGTTGGGTTGCTCATTGTTGCTCACGGCAGTGGCAGCGAGCAACAATGTATCTTGCGCGCCAACATTCGGATAATTGAGCGTTCGGATAAACTAAGCCATCGTTCGGATAATTGAGGGTTCGGATAATCGAGGTTCTACTGTATTCCCAATTTTTTTCTGTGAATTTATTTGTACACGTTCAGAATATTTGTAAATACAATTGTATTTGTATGCACGCATGTGAATACAAATAAGCGAACTATGAATAAATATTTCACTAATAGGCGTTTGTAAATCACCCTGCAAATACGTCGATTTAATAGTGGAAGGGACTGAAGACTTAAAAAAAAATATTTATAGCATTTGGTAATATACAAGTTTTCAGAAACGACGTGTCCTGTTTTTTTAACTATCTGTTTAAATGTTACCCTTTTAGAATCTTTGAAAAAGTGAAAAAAAATAATACCAAGTAATGAAAAGATATTTGAATTCACTCCTCTTTGAACTGGCGCAGAACGAAAAAAAGATTTTTCCCCTTTCAAAAAGATATGAAATCCCCTTTAAAAACTTTTAAAAAGTAAAAAAAAGAACGCCAAGTAACAAAATACCCCCGAAAACATTATTGCTTGTTTGATCATATACAAAATTCTGATTTATCTTGAAATATTTTTTAATTTTATTTAACGAATGCTTTTATTATATTTTTTCAATTAAAATGTACAAAAAAAGTGAAATAACTTTTTATAAAGTAGCCAAGCAAGTTTACTAAAAACGTAAACAAAATTGTTAAACCTTAGAACTAATGTTTTCCTAAATATTTCATTTTTATTTTAAAAATCACATTACTATTATAACAAAAAATTGGTATAACAATTATATAAAAATACAACGTATTTACCACATAAGTACACTGGAAATGCTGTGCAACGACTTGGCGTGCATGGTTAAGAAAAATAGCTCGGCGAAGGATTTCGTCTTTCCGACTACTTAACTCTCAGGTTGGAAAAACATAGACTGCTGCAATTTGTTATGTAACTGGAAATCAAATTTCGTGATCCCGCAAAATATGGATCAAATCAGTGATGTTCCCCTAGACGACACGATACGTTAAATCTTTTTTTTTTATGCATAATTTAATACGATATATAAAAGTATATTCTTTCTCCTCTATCAGACAACTTTATACATTACATGAAATATATTTCGTATATACTTTTATGTATTGATCCGTCTGTTTGTGTATTGTATCCGTCTCTAAGCCACAGCATCGGCAATTTCAAAATTCGAATTACGGTGCCGTCGTCTTGCTGGTGAAAAACGAAATATCTGAGTATCTCTCCTGATATTCATTGCTCTATATTCGATGGTTTTTCCGAGTACAGTCGAATATTCGTCAATAGTGGATATAACGGAGCTCTGACACGGTCACGTGAATTGTGTGGACCGATATATACACCGATAACACTATATATCAATGTTATCTTGTCCGAATCACACTAGCGCAAGGTGCAGGAAATCGCATTGTTAATAACACTGGCAGTTGATGCGTTGTTACAGGTTATATATATATTGTGTATCTTCCCGAGCTATTTCTCTTAACCATGCACGCCAAGTCGTTGCACAGCATTTCCAGTGTACTTATGTGGTAAATACGTTGTATTTTTATATAATTGTTATACCAATTTTTTGTTATAATAGTAATGTGATTTTTAAAATAAAAATGAAATATTTAGGAAAACATTAGTTCTAAGGTTTAACAATTTTGTTTACGTTTTTAGTAAACTTGCTTGGCTACTTTATAAAAAGTTATTTCACTTTTTTTGTACATTTTAATTGAAAAAATATAATAAAAGCATTCGTTAAATAAAATTAAAAAATATTTCAAGATAAATCAGAATTTTGTATATGATCAAACAAGCAAAAATGTTTTCGGGGGTATTTTGTTACTTGGCGTTCTTTTTTTACTTTTTAAAAGTTTTTAAAGGGGATTTCATATCTTTTTGAAAGGGGAAAAATCTTTTTTTCGTTTTGCGCCAGTTGAAAGAGGAGTGAATTCAAATATCTTTTCATTACTTGGTATTATTATTTTTTTCACTTTTTCAACGATTCTAAAAGGGTCAGATTTAAACAGACAGTTAAAAAACAGGACACGTCGTTTCTGAAAACTTGTATATTACCAAATGCTATCAATATTTTTTTTAAGTCTTCAGTCCCTTCCACTCTTAAATTGACGTATTTGCAGGGTGATTTACAAACGCCTATTAGTGAAATATTTATTCATAGTTCGCTTATTTGTATTCACATGCATGCATACAAATACAATTGTATTTACAAATATTCTGAACGTGTACAAATAAATTCACAGAAAAAAATTGGGAATACAGTAGAACCTCGATTATCCGAACCCTCAATTATCCGAACGATGGCTTAGTTTATCCGAACGCTCAATTATCCGAACGTTGGCGCGAAAGATACATTGTTGCTCGCTGCCACTGCCGTGAGCAACAATGAGCAACCCAACGCAACTTCTTCTCAAACGGCTGCGAGACTTAGCCGCTCAAAAACGCGTTACGGCCGTACGTCAATTAAAAATGGACGATTTTATAAAAAAAATATTAAAAGAGGCATTCGACTTTTTTCAGGTGTTTAATATATACAGTAGAACCTCGATTATCCGAACCTCGATTATACGAACCCTCAATTATCCGAACGATAGCTTAGTTTATCCGAACGCTCAATTATCCGAACGTTGGCGCGAAAGATACATTGTTGCTCGCTGCCACTGCCGTGAGCAACAATGAGCAACCCAACGCAACTTCCCCTTCTCAAACGGCTGCGAGACTTAGCCGCTCAAAAACGCGTTACGGCCGTTCGTCAATTAAAAATGGACGATTTTATAAAAAATATATTAAAAAAGGCATTCGACTTTTTTCAGCTGTTTAATATATATATATATATATTAACACCTGATATATGTATGTACATAAAAACAGTACATACATATATATTAAAATTTGACATGTACTGTACTGTTTTTATGTAAAAGGTTGTTGTTTATGATCTCGTCCCAAATAACCCACGTTTCGATTATCCGAAACTTTTGACTATCCGAACTAGTCTCGGTCCCAATTGGTTCGGATAATCGAGGTTCTACTGTATTCACAAAAAATGTGAATATTTACAAGAAATCCTGTGAATTAAAAAAAATTCAAATCAATATCTATGAATGCAAATGTATTCACAAAAAATTGTAAATACAAAAAAATTCACAAAATAAGTTGAGAATTTTTTCGTATTTAAGACAAATTAAAATCAAATTCACAATGATTAGATTAAAATTTACACCAAACGTGAGTTCTTACGTATTTTGAGAGAAAACATTGCGTCGAGGCGAAGAAATTTTTGCAAAAAAAGTGAGTTCCAAATATTACATCATAAATATGAAAAAATTCACAAAATGAGTTGTGAATTTCCTCAAGTTGAAGAAAATTAAAATCGAATTCACGACAATTATATTAAAATTTACGTCACAAGTGAGTTCTTATGTATTTTGAGAGAAACCATTGTGTTGAGGCAAAGGAATTTTCGCACAAAAAGTTTTGTGCAAAAATTTCTTTGCCTCGAGGCAATGTTTTCTCTCAAAATGCGTACGAACTCACTAATGGTGTAAATTTTAATCTAATTATTGTGAATTTGATTTTAATTTGTCTTAAATATGAAAAAATCCACAACTTATTTTGTGAATTTTTTTGTATTTACAATTTTTTATGAATACATTTGCATTCACAGATTTTGATGTGTATTTTTTTTAATTCACAGGATTTTTTGTAAATATTCACTTTTTTGTGAATATTCACAATTTTTTCTGTGAATCTATTTGTATGTTCAGAATATTTGTGAATACAATTGTATTTGTATGCATGCATGTGAATACAAAAAGTGAAGTATGAATACATTTGTATTTATATTCACATGAAAATCACGATGTGAATAAATTCATATTCGTATTTATAAATAGAATTACGCCCAAGTCTGTACGTCTTAATGTTTTACTTTTTGATATACCGTCTCCATGTTTCATGAATTGCGCTTTGTTTGTTGCAGCAGGAGAAAACTTTTAATTAAAAAAACTAGAGATCAATAAAAATATTTTACGAAAATCCAACTTCATTGCGTTATTTTATTTGCGTGTTCAGCGAGTGGAATGCAAATCGATTTGTTCATTGTAAACAAAAACCGGATGCACTTGGATAACGCGTCACATTTACCCTGCTGGAGGCTGCTCAAGAATACACGTCTTTCCTTATATCGTTAAGAAGTTTCGGGTCAAATGATCAAATGTTACCATTTGTTCAAATTTATATAGTGGATTCGTTACATATACTGAATGCACCCTTCAAATTTTAATATTTGATTTTAATAATTTTGAATTGAATTTTTTATTTCATAATTTAATTTTAAATTTGAATTCAACAAACAGTTTTTACATAAGAAGATGCCTAGACTCATGCCGATCGGCAGTTTTACACACGGAATAGTGTAAAAAATGTTAAGGATGTTATGAAAAAATGTCAAATCATTCAGTATATTACCAAAATTGTCACCCAAAAATTAAATGATCCGTCTACGGCATTTATTAAATATTGACTTTTATGTAAATGAAGACGTCAGTTTTTCTCCCGGCGACGAAACGGAGAGGTGGAGCGAGCCAACGTCACATGAAGGCTTAATGGCACACATGTCTCAATGCCAATGGTCACCGTGGCCGGGCCATACTTTCAATAAAGCTCATTTTCAAAGAGAACTCATCTTTTTTTTCTTTCTTTTAGACAATTGACATTTATCGTTCAAAATGAATTCGGTTGAATAAAGAAATGTAAACACCGTGTAAAAATAATAGACGAAAATCAGTTATTTGTTAAATATTCGGGTTCGTGAAAGAAATACCTTAAAGTGCAGAACCATATATTTTCGAAACGCGGTTTTTCTTTTTTTTCATTTAACACAGTCAGATTGGTACGGAAAATTTGTATATAAAAAAAACTTTTCTTTTAGACAAGCTTTTATTTAATGTACTAAAAAATGTAAAATATTTTTTTTTACCCAGTCACCTATATGTGACTATTAATAAAAGTTTGAGGGTCCCTACGTTTCAAATGTTTGATAAATGTAATCAATTCAGTTTCATTAACCATATTTAATTTGGCACAATAGAAATTAGAGAAATTATTATCACACATTTATACTCAGTTTCAGGATTTTTATTCAAGAAATCTTAGGTTGTTTTATAGTAAATTAAAACTAAAGCCGGTCTGACAAAAAAAAGGTTTTGTTGACAATCATCTTATTTTAAATTTTCATAATAGCCGATAATCACGTAACACATGAAATATGCAGCTTCAATCACACTTTCATGTTAACATTAAAAAGCGCACAATCATTCACAATCTGGCCTTCCTTGGCCAGATGGCACAATAGTTCTAAGGCCTTTTCATTTTATGAAAAATGCTAAAATTCATGTTTTAATCATTTTTATGTTATGTCAAGCTGGAAAAATGTCATAAGGTTTCGTTATCGCTCTCCGTACCGGAAAAGGGTTTCATGCCCAAATGTTGCTCGATTCGAGGCATCGAGTGACATGGAGTATCTGAAGTTTGGCTTTCCATTGTATTTGACACATTGAGCGCACTTGGGACGATAAACTTCAAGGCGTTGAACGACATAACCAAGGAAAGTCTTCGATGCAGGTGTGGCACTCGAAGATTTCTCGGAGATGGCGGACTATCATCGTTCCATGTAGACATAGATTGTGCAGCCGCAACAATGAAATATGGTGATCACCACAGTATGAAAAGAATGGCGAGGCATATGAAAGCGCTGTCAGGCTTGAGTCTGTGAGATCGAGCCAAACATTAGGTGTTGTCCTAGAACACGATTACGCGACAATCACAGATTCGCACCAATTTTATTCGTATGAACCCGTGATCAAATATACAGGTGTCGATTGCATCGCATGTATGTTAATTAGGCCGCCTATTCGATACCTGTATGTTTGATCACGGGTTCGTATGAATAAAATTCGCAAGAACTTGGCATGGTCGTGTAATGGCGTTCTATTTTACATGTTCTATTGGATGCTGTAGGGGATCTAGGTTTATATATCATGTTGCACAAAGCCTTTATTTCTCATGAGAGATTTTTCAGCGATGAATAATATTTCAGGCAAAATAATTGTCAAGCTCTGCGTCAATATAAATTCTACAGAGCCGAATGCATTTGTTAAAAGTTGTTAGGGGAGGGGGGAAGGTAAATGATACTCCAAAGTCGCGTTTTCACAATATATAATTCTTCGCGTACTTTATTGCGATGATGGGGCTTAAAGTCTACGGGGCAAGGGGGAGTAGTAATTCTACGTTTTAAATAATTGTTCGACGGAGGAGCACTATCGGAGGCCGCTCCGATAGTGAATCCTCTCACACAGTCCTTCGACTCCAACAACGCGATACCGATCGCCACGTGTCGCGATTTACTCCAATCCGCGCTCTATCTCTACTTTTCGCTCTCTCTCTCTTCCGGCGATACCGCGGCCACTCGACTACCGTACGTATCCCTTCGTCGACCCAGAGAGACTGACCGGCTTCCGCTCAGCCGCGTGCTCGATGGCCGCCGTTGCTTCAGGCGCGCCCTCACGCTCGACGCTAACGCCACCTACGCGAACGCCTTATTGCGCGCGCTCCTTTCTTTATTTATATTTTACAATTTTACAGGATGCCTTTAACATTCGGCCATCCTACCGGGAGCTCGTCCTCGAGACTCCGCTACCCTGTATAAAAAAAAACAACAACAAACATAGCTATTACAAATACTCGACTAGTTAATGATCAGGCACAGTCTTTTTCTTTATCACAATTTCTCCCCTCTGACAGTACATAGTCTTTCAGTCTTTCGGGTGGTCGCGTCGCGCGACTCGGGCGCCGCGTGCTACCTTCGACTTCTTCGGGAGTCTCAATTTCCAGGGAGTGGTCGCGTCGCGTTCGCTCTTCCTCAACGAGTTCCTCTTCCGGTTGCGAATCAGGCAGGCTGACAGATGATGCGTCATCCTCAGAATCGGCTTCCATCGGTTCCCAGATTTTTAGTTGAGTAATATGCGCTGTGGTTGAGTAGCGCTTCCCTACTCCCTCGTCTTCGAGGCTCGCCACTCGAAACGTATCCCCAGGGAGTCGTTCGAGTACAATCAGGGGCCCCCGGTACTTGGGGTGAAGCTTGGTCGATTCCCCAGTTCCAATCGGTACGGTCTTCATGTAGACAACTGTTCCTGGATTATAGGTGGTCCCAGTCACTCGGCCTCGGTCGTATCGGCGCTTCATTTTGGCCTGCGCCTCTACGATTCGTCGACGAACCCCCTCTTGTAGGTGCTCTGGTCTGATGTAGTTCTCTTGAGCTCCGCCCTCGATGATTCTTTTCAGCTCCCCCTCATTACGCCTCGGCACGTACCCGTACACGGCTTCGAAAGGACTTCGCCCCGTCGTTGCGTTCTTCATTTCATTTAGGTCCGCTTGGATCTTTGGCAGCTGACGATCCCAATATTTTCCGTCATCCTCAGCCAGGCTGCAGCGAATCGCAGGTATCAAAGTCGCGTTCAACCGTTCGACTTGGCCGTTCGCTTGCGGGTGTCGCGGCGACGTGAGGATATGACGGATTCCCTGACGCTCGCAGAAGTCCTCGAATCCCTTAGCCGTGAAGCACGTTCCCCGGTCTGTAATCAATCGGGCTGGCGCACCGTACTCACGCACAAAATCCTCCATATGGCGTATGACATTTTTAGCACGCGTATCCCTCACTGCCCTGAGGTATGCAAATTTAGTGAGATTGTCGACCACTGCAAGCACGTATTTGTTTCCCCGCGAACTTGAAACAAATGGGCCTACATGATCCGCGTGCACTACTGCGAAAGGGCGATTCCCCGGAGGAATCGGGTGCAATTCGCCCTCTTGTCGCCCGGGCTTAGACTTCGAAACAATGCATTTCACGCACGCGCGCACGTGCCGGTTAACATATGCCCGCACGCCCGGAAAATAGTAATGTTCCAAAATTCTATGAGCTGTACGTTCTACGCCCGGATGACTCTTGAGGTCATGAAATCTAATAACAATCGCCTTTCGCATCGCCCGAGGTACGACATACAACAATTTATCTAACTTTCTTTTGTACAAAATACCTTGGTGAAGTTCATAGTCCTGTACACACCCCTGTTCGTAACGGGATCGCGCACTCGTGTCTTTTTGCAAAATCTCCTTCTTAGCTCGCAAGTCGCTGTCCGCACTCTGATGGAGAAGCACCTCATCGCGCTCGGTCTGGATCTGCATTACTCCGCTCCCCATTTCCGGAGCCGGAAATTCCACCGGCGCCCGACTAAGCGCGTCTACGTGTGCCATTCGGATCCCCGGTCGGTGAACGATGCTGTAGCTATACTCGCTCAATAAATCGTGCCACCTTACGATCTGCGGGTTCACCGTTTTCTGCGTACTGAGGAAACACAATGCCTGGCAATCCGTAACAATGGTAAATTTGATATTTGCCAGCATCATGCGCAATCGATTTACAGCCCACACGATCGCCAGGAGTTCCAACTTGCTGCTATGATAATGACTCTCTGGCTCGCTGGTTCGGCGACTCACCGCATACACGAGCCGTAGGGTCCCGATGTCATCCTTCTGCAGGAGCATTCCGGCTAGGCCCAGAGCACTCGCATCAGTGTGCAACTCGGTCCACGCCTTTGGATCGAACGTGCGTAAGACCGGAGGTTCCGTCAGTTTTTCCTTTAATTTTTCGAATGCTCGGTGTTGGTCTGGGGTCCACTGGAATTCGGCTTCCTTCTTTAGTAGTCGTGTAAGCGGCTCTGCAATCTGCGCATAGAGTGGCACAAATTTGCGAAAGAACCCCGTCAGCCCCAAGTATCGTCGTACTTCATGCGCATTCCGTGGCACCGGAAACTCCTGTATCGCCCGAGTTTTGGCGTCCCCAGGTTCCACGCCCGCAGCGGACACCTTATGGCCAAGGTAATCCACCTTGGTGAATAGAAAACGGCACTTCGCTAGCTTCATCGTTAGTCCAGCTTTCCTTAATGCCTCCAGCACCTGTATGAGTTTCGGTTTCAGGTCTTCCCAACTGCGCCCCGGGATCAAGATGTCGTCCAGATAATAGAGTGCGACCTCATCGCGCAATGGTCCCAATGCTTTGTGCATGGCCCGGCTGAAGTATGCAGGACCGTTCATGAGACCGAAAATCATTCGTGTGAATTCAACGGCGTCTTCGGGTGTTACAATCGCCGTTTTCTCTCGTGCCGCTTCCGTTAGAGGGATTTGGAGGTAGCCGTGAGCGAGATCCAAAACTACAAATAAAGAACTGTTACGAATTTGCGCCAAGTGTTCATCTATATTTGGCAAAGGAAAGTGAACTCTCTCGGTCAGCGCGTTCAATCTCCTAAAATCGACACATAGACGGGATTCCCCCGATTTTTTTTTTACTAGAAGGACGGGACTCGCATAAGGCGACTGAGTGTCCGTCACTATACCCGCTTCTCGCCACCCCTGGACGATTTCGCGAATCTCTTCTCGCTCTCGAGGCGTAGCACGGTACGGTTTGCACTGCACCGGAGGGGCACCATCTTTTGTCCTTATGTCCATCTCTACATTTCGCGCACACCCTAAGTCGTGCAACCCCGTACTCACGCAATCGCGATATTTTTGGAGCACTTCGCAGACTTCCCGACGCGTCTTGGGTGTCTGTTCCTCCCCAACGACGATCTCCTCCGGCCGGATTGTAGGCGCCTCCATGGATGCCCTGTCGACCCATAATACTGGCGAGACGGCGCCCCGAATCGTTGGACGTCCTTCCTTCCACGTTTGCTCCACCCGACTATGGTTGACTATCGGAACAGCGTACTCGGCCTTGCCACTGGACACGTTGACGAACGAAATCGACTCTGGTGGAATTACGACCGTTGCCAAGGCTCCCAGCGTCTCTGCCGGTTCCGTCGCTTCCGTTGGCAACTGCGAATCTCGATAAATAGTCAACTTGTCGGTCTTTTTCCATGCCAGGCCAGGCGCGTCCGTAAAATTTCGACCGACAAGTATGTCGACCGCTTGGGTGTTGTCCGGAACTACGTTGAGGGTCACCGCCGACACCTTCGTTCCGTCGATCTCAACATCTGCGACCACTCGTCCCAGACTGCGGACAATAAATTCTGGTGGCCCAAATGGTTTGAGGTCTCGGTGTCCTTGCTGTATCTCGAAGCCTTCCTGGAGCGCTCGGGTGGCTCGGATCGTACATTCGGCGCACCCCGTGTCGATGAACGCCGGAATTTCCCGCTCATTCACCTTAGCGATCTTTAAGTATTTTGCCGCTGTGCTATCACTTACCCCGCTGACTAGTTGCACCGGCCGTGTTTCAGGCCTCTCGTTGGCAGGGCAGTTTCGGCTAATATGCCCCCTGGCATGGCACTTGTAGCATTGTGGTCCTTGACGTTCCTCCGGACAATCTCGCCGCAAATGCCCTGTGCGCTTGCAGTTGTAGCACGCTCGCTCCACCGTTGGGGCCATCCTAACGCGGGCCTCTCCAGCGGATCGATGCTCGGGTTGTCTGGCTGCTCCGCTGACTGTCGGTACACTCCGCCCTTTAGGAAACGATTCCCCCTGCGATCTGCGAGTGACACCTTCACGCTGCTTGCTTAAAGTTTTGTCGTAGTAGATTAAATCGTGCAACAGGTCGTCGCGGGACCTCTGAAACGCCGGCATGACCAGGTTAAATAACTCGCGCGAATAAAGTCCTGCGAGCACTTCCGACTTCTCGTCACGAAACGACAAATCAAGTGGCGCGCACAATTTCACCTTCGCGTGAAAATACTGCGTCAAGGATTCCGACCGGTCCTGACGTCTTGCAACCATTCGCGCCCACTTCGACGATTTGTCCTCTCTCGCGACGAACGTGGCTGAAAAAGCTTCCCGAAATTCGGCCCACGTTTTTAACTCGCGCACTCGTGCCCGCGCCCAGTCCTTAGCCCCGTCTTTTAAGTGCATTTTCGCCGACGCCAATAAATATGTTTCGGGCCACTGAAATAATTCACGCATTGCCTCAATGTTATCTAACCACTCCCGCGCGCGTAATGCATCGTCCTCGCCCGAAAATTCTTCGATACTCCGCGTCAACTCGGGTACCATGTGATAACTTGGAATGGCGGCGGGCGCTGCTTGCACCGCCGTTTGCAGCAACCCTGCCATCATGTTTGCAATCGACTCGGGGTTCTCCGTCGATAACACTGATCTCAAGGCATTTACCAGCGGGGGTATGGCCGCGTTTTCCATTACCGACGAATGATCGGGTGGCGCTCCACGCATAGCGGACGGGGTCGTACTCACGCGTGATGTGTCACCGGATGTCCCCTCTCCTTCAACAGCCTGAAGCAATGGCGCCGGCTGTCCTGCTGCCACCACGTGCTCGTGCATTAACCGCCCGCCATCTTGCTCACTTCCGGTCGCCGCGTGGTCGTGATCGCGCGGGTCGCGGCCAACCGCTCGGCGGCCATCTTCGGACTCCGTATGCGCGTCGGGTGTCCGCGCACGCCCGCGCCCGAACGAATGGCTTAGAACCATTTTTCTCGCGGCGTTTTGCGCGAACCGATCAAATTGTCTCTCGTCCACCATGCGTCTTTCTTTTTATCGCGTCTCGCACACTCGCGCTTCGCGGAACTTTTTGTAGCGTCGAACTCACAACCAAGAAATATATATATATATATCCACGCCGTTAGTCTTGATCACTTGAGTATTATTGTTCAAATCCCACTTCTGAATTGTTAAAAGTTGTTAGGGGAGGGGGGAAGGTAAATGATACTCCAAAGTCGCGTTTTCACAATATATAATTCTTCGCGTACTTTATTGCGATGATGGGGCTTAAAGTCTACGGGGCAAGAGGGAGTAGTAATTCTACGTTTTAAATAATTGTTCGACGGAGGAGCACTATCGGAGGCCGCTCCGATAGTGAATCCTCTCACACAGTCCTTCGACTCCAACAACGCGATACCGATCGCCACGTGTCGCGATTTACTCCAATCCGCGCTCTATCTCTACTTTTCGCTCTCTCTCTCTTCCGGCGATACCGCGGCCACTCGACTACCGTACGTATCCCTTCGTCGACCCAGAGAGACTGACCGGCTTCCGCTCAGCCGCGTGCTCGATGGCCGCCGTTGCTTCAGGCGCGCTCTCACGCTCGACGCTAACGCCACCTACGCGAACGCCTTATTGCGCGCGCTCCTTTCTTTATTTTAAATTTTACAATTTTACAGGATGCCTTTAACACATTTTCTACAAAAAAAAAAAACTTCATCGTCTATGACAAGATTCTGTTCAGAAAATTTTGAAGATATGTTCATAAAATGTTAATGGAATGAGGTTATGAACACACAAATTGGTAATGACATATAGAAGCTAGGTTATGCTCTCAGGGCACACAAAAGCTACACATGCACGTCTGTCTGCGAATTTTTTAATGATTTTATATAAGCAAGTGAAAGAAATGAGCACATTCTTGAATTTTTAACTTACTCTGTATCTATTTGCGTATCGTCCTCGCTGTTTCTCCAACGGTTTCCGCGCGAGCGCCACGGCTAATATACGCATGTCAGGATCAAACAAATAATCCACACCTAAATTTGAACGACGTGAACCTTTGTTAAATAAATTTTTGGCTCTAATAAGAGCCGTTTTTTTTTCTTTTTTCACATCCACGCTCGACTAACCGTATTTGGTTACTCGAGCTGTCAAAGCGACTGTATTAGAATACATATATATATATATATTGCAAGCAGGGTGTAGTTCGAGTCGTGCCGTTCGAAAGAGCGGTGGCGCTGCTGTGCCTGTTGCGCTAAAGTGTTAATCAATTCACAGAACGGCGTATGTGTTATGTTTACGATATGAGCCAACGACTTTATTTCATTCAATGAAAGACAATGGACGAGTGTGGAAGAATTTTTGGGGTAAAAAGTCACCCGAAAATTCGGCCGTAAATTATGAGATCCCGAGATTGAGTGGACAAATCGAAAAATAGCCCGAACAAAATCGATAGGAAAAAATCACATTACATTGGTAAACTGTCATTAGATTTTCGATTTGTTGCCGCGTTTTCGCGTAATATCGGAATAAAGTTAAAACGTCGTCTGCTAGAGCCCATCTTACTGTATAAAGAGTCGCGGCGTGTCGTCAGTCGGTCAGTGGCGTCGAGATCGGTGGCATCGATCAGTGGCGTCAAATTTTTTTTTTTATTACTTGGCGTCAAGACGCTGCCGCGTCTCTTGATATACAGGGTGTCCCAGAACTCAACGTCAAGCCGAAACGGGGTGACAGAATTGATTGTAACCAGCATGAGAAAAATCATAAAAAAAATCTATCCCATGCAGTTTGAAAATTATGGGCATTTAAGAAAAACCTAGAAATTTGGTCAAACTGTAACCATTTTTCGGTTATTGTGGTTAATTTTTATTATTTTTGTTCATTTAAACTTTGGAACCGTAACCCTAAATAACATTTCTAGAATCACAGTCAAAAATAATGACACAATTGCCCCAAGTTTCCTAGAATTATGACTATTTGTTAAACTATGAATTTAAAATTTTCAAAATTTGTCTACTTTCCAAGGCCCTGCTTTATTTTTTTTCTGTTTTTTCTCATGATGGTTACAATCAATCCTGTCACCCCGTTTCGGCTTGACGTTGAGTTCTGGGACACTCTGTATATATATAAAATAATTTTTTGGCAAAGGGTCAATGCGAAGAAAATTCTTTATTCTGTACGGATCTATATTTTGTTAGTTGCTAAGAAAAGTTTCAGTCCAGAGTGTTGAAAGATCCTTTTAGGGGTAAGGGGAAAATTTAATTCTATGCGGACAAAGTTTTCTGTTCAGTGCGGATTGGAGGAAATTTCTTGTTTGGGGCAAAGCAAATTCTTTATTGTATGCGATCCAATTCTTCTGTCCAGGGCAAAGAAAATGGTCTGTTCGGAGTGAAAGAAATTCCTCGTTCATAGCAAACGAAATTTTTTATTCTGTGTGGACCAACTTTTCTGCCCGGATGGCAGTACATTTCTTGTTCAGGGCAAAGGAAATTCTTTATTTTGTGCAGACCAATTTTTCTATCCAGGGCAAAGAACATTGTCTGTCCAAAGTGGAGGAAATTTCTGGTTCGCGGCAAGGGAAATTTTGTTTTCTGTGCGGACCAATTTTTCTGTAGAGGGCAAAGAAAATTGGAGTGAGGGAAATTTCTTGTTCGGGGCAAAGAAAAATTCTTTATTCTGTGCGGACCAATTTTTCTGTCCAATGTGAAGATAATTGTCTGTTCGAAGCAAAGGAAATTCCTTGTTCGGAGAAAATATACTGTTCACTGCAAAATCTAAATTTTCTCTTCGGTATAAATATCCTCCTCGCTGCATTTTCTATTTGCTGTGCGGAAAACTTTTTATTCCGTGCTTTAGAGATTTCCTGATCAGTTTAAATAGCGATTTTCTTCCCAACGAATTTCTCGATTCACTGTATCAACGTACAAACAGCCAAATATTTGTATACTTTTTTAACAATTTATCATACTTTTTCAGGATGTGGAACAACTAGCAACGAGTACAAATGCGAAAAAAGGACGGCATAAGAAATTGAAAACATTACACATGTCACAGTCCAAGTCGACTGGACCAGGGACCATACAAAATCCCATGATATTACCAGAACTCACAAATAAATCGGAAAAGATATTGGGCACTATCGGGGAAAGTTGTCGACTGTCATGGGAAGCTACTTCGCGTGTGATACTCCATATCTTCAAGTGTTATTCAATCTGTTTCCTTCATGTTTTTATTCGGCCATTAAGGCGGGATTTGCATTCAAACGGGGAAAAATTAACCAATTAAAAATAAAACAATTTTTTTTAATTCATTCAATGTGGCGGAGCTGTGCCAGAGTGTTACAGCAAGGTTGCGGCGGCAGTTATGAATCGGTGTGCAGTATATAGCTTCCGTAAACTTTGATTTGCAAAAAAATCAATTTTTTTCAGTTAGAACATGTATAGATTCTATTTGACAGTAATTAAAATGAAGAAAATTCAAATTTAAGGGAATGTCAACCGATTACAAAAAAAATTAACACTTCACGCAAAGTATCTGTAAATTTACATTAAAAAAGTATTTTTTAAAATAACTTTTGGAAAACAATTCTCGTCAAGTAAAAGAAATATTGTCAATATTTTTACCAAGTTTCAACTCAATCCGCTTTATAGTTTTAGAGTAATCCTGCACGTCCTGCACTGGAAAATATACTACATATACAGATCTATCGTTTGAAGAAAAAAAAGAAATAGATTTTTTTATCGTTGTCAATATATATCCCGCCTTAAAGGTGTTTTAGTTTTACATCATGGAACATGAAAAGTCGATTTGTACGTTGATAAGGTAAAAGAAAAATAAATACTGTAATTCAAAAATATAATTTTTGTTTGTATTCAAAAATGTAGATAATACGCCGACTCACACACACACCTACATACTCACACACGCGCGTGGGGGCACACACACACACACATACACTCACACACACACACACACACACATATATATATATATATACACATTTACACGAGAGTGATAACAGAATTTCACATTTTATGTGTGTGTGCGCGCGCGCGCACACACACACACACACACACACACACACACACACACACACACACATGCATGCTCATAAAATGAGAAGTGTCTTCATTACTCTTCTCGTTCAATGTCACTATGTATACCGTTTCTTGATGAAAAAACCGCAAGCAGCCGATAGCACAATGGTTAGCGTACGTACATTAGGTATGGAAGTAACTAGGTTAGATAGGTTCGACATCAGGTAATGACAATAAAATTTTTCGCAGGAATTGATTTCAGAACGACTGGAAATCATCAAGTATGGTCGTACGCCATCGGAATAAACCACCAGTAGCGGAGAAACCTTTTTTTTAATATTCGTACGTATGTCTACGTGCCGTCTTGTACATTATTCCCAAGCGTCCACAAGTCCACATAAAAAAGTGTGTTAATTTAGCCATCAAAACATTTTAAACGTGTTGAAATTAGCGACAAGCGCTTACACGCCTAAATTCCATCGAAATAACACGCTTTGAACTTGCTAAAACACGCTTGAAGCGTGTTGGAAAAACTCACGTAAAATGTGTCGTTACGACATCAACACACGCGTTGCCGTATTGAAAAGAACGACAAGATTACACACGCAAAACGTGTTAAAACAACGCGCTTGTTTTTACAGTGTAGGTGAAATATTTTCTTCGATTAAAACCATCTTAAACGGCTAGGGAATGACGAATTACGATCCAAAATCGTTGTCGAAAAACTCTCAATTAAGTGCTTCATTTCATTTTTAATTTATGAAATATTTTATGGCTATAGTATTTGATTTGGAGATTTTTTGTCAGTGTAGGGCCGACACTGCAATCGACGTACGGCCGATGCCGAAATCAACGTAAGGCCGATGCAGCAAGCAACGTAGGGTCGACGACGAAATCGATGTAGGGCCGACGTCTGGGTGTAACGTTGGTCCGATGTTATCATCCCGGCGTTTATTGAACGCCGGGCCTACGTTGGTGAACAGAGTCGGGCCGCCGTTCTAACTCAGGCGATCATCGTTGCGCCGAAGTTGGCCCGACTCTAAAATCGTACATGGGCTTACAATATGACGTTTTACATCTGACAATTTCAACCATAATCTCTTGATGGGTCCAAATTTTGTCAAGCGGCGGAGACTCATTTGTACTCCCAATATAATAAAACCATTGTTTGGTTTAAAATATTTTAAGATTATTCAGAATTTTCAATATAGGAAAACAAGCGATAATATTTCGGGGGGGGGGGGGGGGGGGCTCTTTGATCACTTTGCGTTCTTTTTTTTACTTTTTAAAGTTTTTGAGAGGGATTTCATATCTTGTTGAAAGGGAAAAAACTGTTTTTTCGTTTAGACTTAGTTTAAAAAGAAGGAAATTTCGAATATGTCTAGAGAAACTATACCTTTATAGTTTCACATTCGTATTGAGCAGGAAAAAATATTTTGAGACGTTTGAATTGATCGGAACCTGGGAAATAGCATACATAGCATTAACTGAAGCATAAAGTGTTTCCAAAATTTTGATTACTTTTATAAACTTGAAAATTCGATTTTGAAAGTAATGTTGAAGAACTAAACAACATTAATATAAACGAAATTGTCAAAAGAATTTTTATTGAATAAATTAATAATTCAGGCATTCAGAGTAAATCTTATGTTTATGGAAACTTTCCTGGCTTCGCCTCGGAAACGGCATTTTTCACTGATTTTTATTTCCAGAGGGTTTGATGATAAAGATAAATATATTTATTATTATCTTTTATAGGCATTATAAGAATAGTAATTTATGCTACAAGTGCGGGAAACAACGAATTCCATCCCGCGTGAAGTTATTGCCGCATAAACCGAAGGCTTATTGTGCATTTCACACGAGTTCGAGTGAGAAATGCACCATAAGCCGATACGAATTTGGCAACTTACACGCGATATAATTCGTTTTTTTCGCACATGTCCCATACATTATTTTTTGCAATGGCTGTCTCGACAGTGGGATTTGAGATTCAACAAAACCAATAACAATTAAATTAAAATACGACGGTGATGACTTGACGTTTCATATCATATGAATTTCGCTACATTCAATTTCGTTCAATCGGTCCAAACCCGCAAAACAAAACATTATGAACCGTGAAAAAAAATGTTTTTTTTTCGTGAATCGATGCGGTAAAGTGAGCTATGAATAGATTTTTTCCGTACTTGTGCGGAAAAATAGCACATTCCCGCACTAGTGAGGGAAAGTTAGCATCGTTGAGAAATAAACCACTTTCCGCACGCTAAACTACAATCGAAAATCGCACTTTCGGGGCAGGCATTGCAAAAAATCTATTCCATTTTGTTGTCAGACTCTCTGGAAATAACAGTCAGTGGAAAATCCTTGGTGCGACACGATGCCTGGAAAATTCTCATAAACAGACTTTTAAAAAAGCATTACTGAGGCTTGTCATATTTTAAAATCTGTCCGTCACCGTGAATCTGTCCATTGTGTCCATCACCGGTATACAATTTATCTTTAACATTACTCAATATTACAGGACATGTAATACAGTGCCCATTAAAATTGCAATACATGCAATATAGTGCCCATTAAAATTGCAGCACATGCAATATAGTGCCCATTGAAATTGCAATAAACTGTTCGCCATTATTGTCAAAGTTTTCTTAAATTAGAATCAGTGTGATATGTCTTTGGTGTTGAGCAGTTTAAATAATCTATTACAAAGACCTCCGAAAACCTTTATCGTCCTGCTGATTATGCCGCCCAAGAAGATATATATTTTTCATTGTCTCCGAACGAATCCCTAGATCGCAATACCCACAAATATTTTTTTGTCCAAACTCTTGAATTAGTATTTCTATGCGTCGGATACCTCTAATGATTTCATACCTTATACTAATAATTTTAAACCTCATACGCTAAGAATTTATCATCGCCTATGTTCGATGCAGGAAAAAGTAATATCGGTGACCTCTTGATATATAGCAACGTGTGAATTTTTCTTATGTGCGGTCACGCACACAAATCCGGCATGTCATGGTGCGTCGGATTCCTGACACACTAGCCCACAATTTTCTACCTCTGTCCAGGGTTTTCCTGCTAGCCAAGTAGATAGAGTATATGCGAATTATACGCGAATAATTCGACCGAATATTATGAGATCTCAAGATTGAGTGAGCGGATAAAAAAATGACCCAAACAAATCGATAGGAAAAAAATCTCAGTACATTGGTCAAATGTCATTAGATATTCGATTCGTCGCCGCGTTTTCGCGTAATGTCGATTCAAAGTTAAAAAGTCATCTGCTGAAGCCCATCTTACAGTATAAAGAGTCGCGGCGTGTTCGTCGGGATCAGTAGTGGTCAGTGGTGTCGAATTTTTTGGTATTGCTTGGGGTCGAGACGTTGCCACGTCTCCTGGTGCATTTACCAGTAAAATATAAATTGATAATCAAAACATTTATATAAACATTTTTAAACGAATTCACCTTCACGAAAAATTAAATGGCCATTTTTTTCGTCGCATGGAATTTGCGATTTTTTTCTAATCTGTTGAAATAATTTATTTGTTTTAGGACCAAATATCAAGGCACCAGTCGCTATACTAAATTGTCTGTACGCGAGGCAGCTATGCTTCGAGGACGCATCTTGCAGTGCAATATTGCAAATAATTCCACGTGTCTGCGGTCCAGAATTGGGTGAGTTGCTTTTATTAAACGAAAAAATATTATATAAAGGAATGACACTTAGAAAAATACGCATAAAAAAGGCAGAAAAATACAAGGCGACAACCAGAGTGGCCCAAATTAGGGAGAAACGGAAATAGTAGCACGAAAGAGTAATTGAGTGATTGATTATTTATTAACTATGCCTTGGAAAACCCTTGAGGCAAATAGTGAGACAAATCGTAATTGATCACGATTGTTCTTATAATTAAAGGCTATAGATAGACTAAAGATACATATTGTGAACTATCGTTATCACCAAAGATATTTATTGCTATTAATATGATATATTATGGTTTTAGTAACATGAAAACGGAATGAAACCAAAATAGTCTCAAATTGAGACTCAAACAGGGACTGAAAAAAAGACTGTTTAAATACATTCAGTGAGAGCGAAGTAGCAACTTCAGCGGGGAAGTAGCAACTTCAATGCCAAAAATATACCGTGGAACAAGGAATGAGTTCCTGAAGGTTGATGTCCAATGTGGGGGAGTACGAAAAATGTTAAGAGTATGCCGTCTTTGCAGAGTATGCAGACCCAGAGTGCAGCCAACGCTTGGCGCTAAGGCGGTGACGCATCGGCAGCCAACGATCGGAACGCGACTATGGCCCAGAGTTGTTGAAAATCGAACGAGCGATCGTCGCGGTGACGTTAGGCACTACAGTTCACCCGACGTTGGCTACCATGATTCAAACAACACTGACTAATCGTCGCCCGGGTGTAGTTGGCTATCGCTTGTAGCTCCAGACTTCGGCCAATGCTTGACCGTAAAACAGCAGTTTTGTTTGTATTTCCGTTTAAGCTGCGCCTCAAGAGCACAATGTAGCGCGCAACGTTGGTAGCATCGACATTTTACAGTAAGGTTAAGTTTCGATGTTTGTAGTATTTCGGTGTGAAAACAATTTTGATAATTGCTGGGATTAATAAATAATCTATGAGACCAATAATACTGAATATTCAAATTGAGAAAACGAGTGAACACTTCGGTAGAACGTTCCGGGTCTGACTGACAGAATGTATATTTTTTTTTTATTCTTAACAAAATATATGCCGTCACCCTTCTTTACTAAAAGCTAGGCAATAAAGAAAAAAATTGAAAAAAAAGAAATAATAATCCATGAATTCGAAAAATGCTCTTTAAATCATGTATGAATCTATTGGGGTGTGCTTCTAATGCTTGAAAATTACAACGTGTTACTTCGCGCCAATTTAAATTTTCGCGCGTTCAAGTCACTGACAGAGAAATTCTATTGATATTAATTAACCGCCTCTATTTGTTTTTTGTTCGCTTGAATTAACTAGATTTTTCGTGGAACCAAATTTTTCCTATCGCATTCCATTATTGGAATGATTTATTTTCAATATATTCATTTATTCAAATTAAAATAGATTTAATATCGTTCAATAACTAAATATTTTATTTAATCCTAATAAATCTGTGATTCGGGTTCATCTGTTCATAAAACATTCAGTTGAATCCACAAAATGGATCCACAAATGGCCTGTCAAAGGGGTGTGTGGGTAGAGAGGATGGATAGAGAAGAATTATACACACACACACACACACACACACACACACACACACACACACACACACACACACACACACACACACACACACACACACACACACACACACACACACACACACACACACACACACACACACACACACACACACACACACACACACACACACACACACACACACACACACACACACACACACACACACACACACACACACGCTCACACGCTCACACGCTCACACGCTCACACGCTCACACGCTCACACACACACACACACACACACACACACACACACACACACACACACACACACACACACACACACACACACACACACACACACACACACACATATATATTAGGGTGCGCGGAAAAAAATCGATATATTTTTTTTCGGTTGCATCCACCAAAAACAGGTGAATTAAGGTAAAAAAAGAAGAATCCTCAAAGGAGAGTTAAAAAAAAAATATTTCGAACGGCGCATTGCATTTGAATACTTTCCATACGAATAACACAGGAAAATATTAACACTTCTGAACGTCGTAGTAAAACTCTTCAGAAAAAAATTTCACAAAAATGTCATTAAGATATTCTGATAGAGAATTGAATTCCCTACAAAAAAAGTTGCTACGAACAATTAGCTTAGAACAACCGTTCAAGTGGTATCGCTGTCTGAAATTAATGTTTTTATTTAAGCGGCGTGCGCGCCCTAGCACACGCTGCCACCTGGCGGCAGCATACGGTAGCTCGTAGTGCAAAATTACAAGCTTCACGCTAGCGCCACGAACGGGAAACCGCAACATTTTTCCCCCAAATCAAGATCTGTCACTGCTACAACATTTCATTCGTTATTGCGAAGTGATTCCTGCAGTAGGGGAGGCTGCCTCGAAAAATTTAGCTAGTCACTTGTGGTACATTAACGAGAAAATTGTTGCTTTGTCGTTTTTTGACAATGCTGTGCCGATAAGTGTGAAGGCAAAAATGGTACAAGCTCTGCAATCTCGAGAAAAATCCAAAAATCCTTCCGAGCGAGTAATTGTTAAACAAAAAGATTGGGAAATGATGCTGAAAGAAGACATAAGCGATTTCGTTACTCAAGAATCCTTATTTCTTTTCCAGCAATTAAATTTACCTCATGATTTTTGGATAGTAAATATTGAATTATGGCCGGAAAATGCCACTTATTTGGGTTGCTTAGATTTTTTTAAATCCAAAAGTCGCCAATAACGTAGCCGAACGTTGTGTCACTTTGATAGAAACATATAACGGTTCATTAACAAAAAAACGAAGAGCAGCTACAATATTTATTAGGCGTAGTGCAAAATCATCGACAGTAATATCCTAATTGCAACAAACAGACTCTTAAAAAAAGGAACGATGATTATCAAGCATTATAATGTAAAAACAATCATTTTATCTTATTAAACCAAATTAATTTAATAAAACTTTTCGAAAAACGATCAATGATGGACGTCGTTTCTTTTATATTTCTTGTTGTACTTGATTCTTTTTTGTATCAGAGAAATATTTTGAGAACGATTCCATGGAAATTGTATGTTAGAGCAGAACATTCTCTACAAAAAAAAAACCCGAAAAGTTTTTTCATAAAGCGAAAAATTCGATTTTTACCGCCTTCTGAATTATTACTTTTTCTATCAATTCAATTTCATACAGCGATTCCACTTGAACGGTTGTTCTGAGCTAATTTTTCGTAAAAACTTTTTTGTTGGAAATTCAATTCTCCATCAGAATATGTTAATGACATCTTTGTGTAATTTTTTCCTGACGAGTTGCACTACCACATTCAGAAATCCCAATATTTTCCTGGGTTATTCTTATGGAAAATATTCAAATGCAATGCGCCATTCGAAATAATTTTTTTTTGAGCTCCCCTTCGAGCATTCTTCATTTTTTACCTTAATTCACCTTTTTTTGGTGGATGCAACAGAAAAAAAAGTATCGATTTTTTTCCGCACACCCTAATATGTATATATATATATATATATATATATATATTAGACTAATTAAAAAAAATATCATTTTTTTTCCTTCTGGATTCTCGTTGGGCACTAAGAAAAGAAAATTTCTCTAAAAAGATGGGTGCTGTTGTGTCCCGGCTTCTGACGATGCGCGGAGAGCACGGAAATTCACTCTCGAGTAAGTTGACACCGTGGGTTGTCGGATGCTCGAGGGCGAGGGTATGTGGGGACTTTTCCCGTTCCGAGTAAATCTCCAACTCGTGATATTGCAACTTGAACAAATTATATTTTATTTAAAATTAGGCAACAATATTACAATTCTTTTTATGCCTTAAGACCGACCTCCTCGGCTTCTGGCCGAAGACTGCCTTTCGATTCATTCTTTCGGCTAATTGTTAACTCGGGTTTGCGCAACCAATCGTTCGAGAACGTTCGATTCGTTCGATTGCGATTCAGCGTTTTTTCGGCTGAGTCGAACGGAATATCGGGCTTGTGAAATATCGGGCTCGATATCGTCGCATGGGGTCTTTGAACCTCATGCGGTTAGCAATACGAAAATTCCTGTCTTTTTAGGGCACAACATCCCTCCACCTTGGGAAGACGAAATTCCCAATTTCGGCGATATAATACATTTTTTTTTTCATAGCTTTGGCAAGTTTTGTCTCTCGGTCGTCTCTCGGCTTACAATAATACAATAGATTACGAAGGTACAGGTGCCTTTCTAATATTATAATATATACCTTTTTTTTAATATTTCGATTTTCTTTTTTTTTTCATACACATTTACGTTGTGCGTGTGCGAGATGCATTTCGCGTGAATATGACTCGCGGATTTTGTGAGTCAGCTGTTGCCTTGCGTTTGGCAGCTCGCGGTCTGGCCGGAGCTATGTCAGCAAGGTCGTCGTTCGGCGATGTAGCATTTAAACGTCGCCGTTACAACGCTTTAATTCCGAAATATGATATAATCATTGCGAAGGGGGGAATCATTCCGCTGAGGGCATAATTTCGTATGGTGTGATTCTGTGTTGTCACATGATCGTAATTTTTGTTTAATTTTGTTTTCAATATTTCGATTCGTTCGCCAATTTTGTTAACTTCGTGTGGATCATTAATTATCGTATGCGGAATATTTTCCAATATTAAAGGTTGAGGTATTTCGTTTTCTGTAGTCAGAAAAGATAGATTAAATGGTGGTAAAAATTGAAGGAATTTTTCGTGTACAGTTTCCTTTAAATTTTCAATCTTAAAATCTATGGAGGTGACGGAACATTTCCCATCCAAAGCCAATAATCCTGTTCCAGTAATTGTTGCATGAGTCGTCGCAGAGTTTTTACAGTTTATCGTGAGAGCTATTGTCTCTGGGGCTACATATATCCATTGCCCTTCTTGTTCCAGAGCAATGACCAAAGAATTTTCTAATTTAACTAAACGATGTGTACAATTCGCTTTTTCGGGGTCTTTTCCTAAAAATATCGATAGTTCGCATAACGCTCCTGATCGTATTATTTGTCTTGCGTTTTTCGGATGACAGTAATATTGATAATTTTGTCGTTTACATTTGGATAATTCGTTTTCTGAGAATGACAGATATTCTCGACGCTCTCGATCAATTATAACATTTTTTACGGTCGTTTCTATGAACCGAAACGTGTCTTTTTCTACTCTTACGGGTAGAAGATAAACTTTATTCACATTGAACTCGTTGTTGTTGATTAATGGGATTTTTATCACAACGGTGAGGGTATTTTGAATACTGTATGCGCATAATTCAGAAATTTCCAGTAATTCGTTAATTTTTCTGGACGTATTTTTGTCAGAAAATTCAGTCCTTTTGGTAGATTTGGTAATGCTTCTATTAGATACGCGTAGAGTTGTCTAGGCGGCAATATTGTAGGATTAACGATTCCTTTTGGCAAGCCTACTAAAAAGTTAGATAATTGACGTATGTCGTTTAATAAGGATTCGATTATTACGCTAATAGTTGTTAATTTCTCGTCCAATTGTTGACGTGTTAAAATGTCGATTCCGAGATTTTGCATTCCATAGTGTAAATTGTTTACTAAACGGCCTAGTGTTTCTTCGTTTGCCGTGAGGTGATTCGTTGTGCGATTGAACATTTCCAGTGTAATTTGCTGGATTTGCAAATTTTCTTTTAACGCATCTTCTGTTGTTTCTTGTTTTTTTCGTTATTGCTGTGATTTGCCGTTCGATGTTCGCAGCGTCATTCGCATCTAAGTTACCTGTTATCGATTTTATAATGGATCCTAATCCGTCTATTAATCCTCTTTTATTTATTCTACCTTTTGTGCCAGTTATATCGTAAATGGACTGCATTTCGGAATTGATTTTTTCTTTCATGGTTTCGAGGGAACTCGTTACGAGAGAACATAGCTTGTCCTCTGGCATCGTTTGACATAATTTTAATAGTTTTTTTCAGCTTTTCCCTAATACTCTTTTCTCTATTTGCTATTGGCAGAAGATCCATGCGGGTTACCAGTTTCCACATTTCCTGAATCGTGTGTAGTTTTCCGATTTCCTCGTAATAAATTCCTGGGGTTGTGGAAAATTGCGTTGCGTGGAATTCTGCATTTTCCTTTCTTTCATTAGTCCCTTCTGTTGTCCTAACTATGGAGATTAATAACCTGAAAAAAGGGTTTGCCTTTTTTACTTTCAATAATTTTTTTTTGCTTGTTACCCTATTTGTACGTGCAATACTTTTGTTCCTTTTTTTTTCTTGCGAGTTCGAATAATCGTTTTTTGCTTATATTGCGATTTCTTCCCTCTCTAATCTCTCTTTCTCCTTTTTTTTTAACTTGGAATGCAACCATATCCGAAAAATTTGGTTGATATTTGTTTATCCTTTGATTGTACTGTCTTTATTGGATAATCATGCGTATTATTATGAAATTATAGTTTTGGAAAAGATGCATATGTATACATTTCCTTTTTTTCTTGTGTTTGTAGATTCCTCATTTGATTACTAATTTTCTTTTTATTCATCATATTTTTGTTGTTGTATTTACTCGAAAAATTGATATGCATATTATCATTTTTTTTCATTTTTATTTTAGACTCGCTATCTTTAGTTTATTTACCTTTTTATTTTCTTTCATTTATTAATCGTTTTGTTTCTTTAGAAATCTAGAGCTCTTCCTATCTTTCCTCTTGTAAATTTAATTTAATTTATTTATTCTCTCTTTTCGACTATTTCATTCGCTTATTTTTGTTATAGATTCATTCATTCATTTGAACGTTATTTTATTTTGTTTTATTTACTTTATCTTTCCATTTTATTTCATATTAGTTCATTTATTTTTTTATTTTTTTATTTTTATCACTGTATTTCATTTTCTTTTATTTTATGATTTCGTTTTATTTTTATTTATATATATATATTTTTTTTTGTTGAACGGGTGGCAGTTCACCACCCGTGCGCGAATCCATCACGTGACGTTGGTCGCTCGGCCGTTGCGTGGCAACGGCGCGAGACGGGGAGGCGTTCATCGACGCCTCGTGGGCCGCTCGTGGGCCGCTCGTGGGCATCCGCGGGCCTCCGCGGGCCAGGCGAGTAGTACCTCCTACTCTACCGGTCAATGGGTAACGTAGGGTTTAATCCGGTCTACATGTACCCGGACTGCTTTACGTCCACGGCCGATAGTGTAGTTCACTTCGGAATCTTTGTTCCGTACTGTGTAAGGCCCTCTCCATTTGGGGGAAAGCTTCGCTGATCGGCCTCGGCGTACAGTAGTGTCGTGGTGGAGGACTCGGTCGCCGGGGCGGTACTCCACCGTACCAGCGGTGATATCATGCCCTTCTTTTACCCTTTCCTTTCCTTTTTCCAATCGTTCTTTTGCCACGTTCCATGTGGCTCGAAGTCGTTCGCGTAACTCGGAGACATAATCGTCGTATGAGTACGTCTTTCGTGGTGCTTCTTTAAGCGCCGTCGGTAAATCGGCTACTTTTCCAAACACCAACTCGTACGGAGTGAAACCTGTCGCTGTGTGCGGGGTAGTATTGTAGGTGAACATCGCGTATGGCAACCACTCATCCCAATCCGTTTGATCCTCTTTAATGAAACATTTCAGGTATTCTGCGAGAGTTCGGTGTGAACGCTCCAATGCTCCGTTTGATTGGGGATGGTATGCTGTCGTTTGAATCTTTTTTATTCGGAATAATTGGCACATCTCCTTGAAAGTTTCGCTCAGAAAATTCATTCCTTGGTCTGACAATAATTCTTTTGGAGCGCCGTACTTGCAAACAATTTGAGCTGCAAATCCTTTGGTTACTTCCTTGGCTTCCTGCGTTTTTAGCGGTATAGCTGCGCTATACTTAGATAATGCGTCTTGAAAAGTCAGGATGTATTTATTCCCGGCTTCGGTCTCGGGTAAGGGACCTACTATATCGACTGCACATTTGACGAATGGTGTCTTGGGTGTGTCGGTAATAGTCATGGGAGCATGCTTGCGTCGCGTGGTTTTATTTTTCTGGCATTTATCGCATGATTTTACGTAGTTTTTTATTTCGTTATTCATTCCAGGCCAGCTGTACTTTATCTTTATTCGCTGTTTCATCCTTTTTTTCGCCTGCGTGGCCTCCAAGAGGGGCGTCGTGGGTATTATTGCAGAATCGTATCTCGCTCCTCTTCACTCGGGCACTCTCGATCTCCTATTTCCGTCTCTGTCTCGCTTGCGCTCGAGTCTTTTTCTATTTCCTTCTCTTTTCCGTTCGGGCCTGCTGCCTGGTCCGCCTCCACTGGTGGGAGTGGCGGTCCGTTCTCGCTCGCGCGGGCCTCTGTCGCCTTGCGTGGGCGTTCCTCTCTAGCGGGCTGCATTGTTTTTCTCGGCCGGCCACGTGCTCGCAGGACCAGCTGACCACGGCCATGCTGGCTCGGGTCTGTTGATGCTGGCGGTGGCGGCGCGGAGCGGGGGGCCTTCCGCGGCCTTCCTCTACCGCGCTTCTTGGCGTCCTTGCGACGTACCGCCGCCTCGGGTTCTTGCCGCGTCAGCAGCAATACATACATACGGCTTAAAGCATCCGCATTCGTATTCTTCTTGCCAGCCTTATATTCTATGGTATAGTTGAACTCCTCTATTTTTATTCTCCAGCGCATCAGTCGTGATCCTGGATCTTTTACATTGAAAAGCCATGTGAGGGGCTTATGATCCGTCACGATGGTGAATTTTGTTCCATATACCTTGTTATGCCTTGTTCAGAGTACGGCTCGCGTAACAGACGGGTAGATCTTCTTCGATTTTTCCTTGCGATAAAATCGCGCCAATTGCCTTGTCAGAGGCATCAGTTGTCACCACGAAGGGTTTTTTGAAATTCGGATACTGCAGGATCGGTGCAGTGCTGAGAGTTTCCTTCAATTTTTGGAAAGCTTGTTCGCAGTTTTCGTCCCAAAAGAATTTGTTTTCTTTCTTAATCAGTTCTGTTAACGGCTTTGAAAGTTTTGAAAAATCCTGTATGAATTTTCGGTAATATCCGGCTAGTCCCAGAAATGATTGAACCTCTTTTACGTTTTTTGGGGCTGGAAATCGTTGTACAGCCTCTATTTTTTCCGGATCAGGTTTTACTCCCACTTCGGTAATAATGTGTCCCAAGTACTGGGTTTCTTTTTGCAGAAATCGACATTTCCTAGGTTGATCGAATACTTCCTCTCAGTAGATCGAATACTTGTGTCGGCCTTTTGTTATGTTCTTCGAACGATGATCCGTATACTACGTATATATCGTCGAGATATACGTAGCATTTTAGTCCTTGTAATCCAGCAAGCACAGCATCCATCAGCCTTTGAAAGGTTGGTGGGGCGTTTTTTAATCCAAATGGCATTCGGTTGTACTCGTAATGTCCAAGAGGAGTGGAGAAAGCGGTTTTCTCCTTGTCTTTTTCGGCTATTCGGATTTGATGAAATCCCGATGCCAAATCGAGAGTCGTGAAGTATTTTGCTCGTCCCAATTGGTCCAATATTTCGGTAATATTAGGCAATGGATACGAGTCTCCTTCCGTTGCTTCGTTGAGTTTTCGGAAGTCTACTACCACTCTCTTGCGTACTTTTCCGTTGGCGTCAGGCTTTTTTGGAACGACGAGTAGAGGAGCATTCCGTGGGCTCTTGCTCGGTCGAATTATTTCGTTTTTTAGCATCTCTTCTGTCTGCGCCATTACTTCTTGCTTGTGGACCCCTGGTACTCGATATGAACGAATTTTTATTGGCGTTGTCCCTGATCGTACGCTTATACGGTGCTCCACTATAGCGGTGCACCCAAGCGACTCTTCCTCCAAATGGAAGACGTCAGCATATGCGTCAGCAAATTCGCGTAGGATTTTTTCTTCTTCTGGGTTTAAGTTCGAATCTCTTTTGAATTCTTCCCATATTTTGTTTTTTCTTCTTAATTTTTCTTCGATCGTTACAGCACTTATTTCCTTTTCTTCGGTTCGCTGTTTTTCTTTAATTTCTTCAATTTGCACCGTTGGCCTTTCTATTTCGATTTCTTCATTGTTTGGGTTTCGCACTACTATGAGGCAGGAGTGTCCTTCTGGGTGGACGTAACATCCGCCTATCTTAACTCCTGGTCGCACTTCTTTTGCTGCGACACAGCCTATTTTTGCCGTCAATGTTTTTGCGTATAGCATTTGCTCTGTTCTGGGAGGTAGTTTAATTTTATTCGTTCCGTTCAGCACGGGGATCGGATGTCCGTATATTTTAATATGTCTTCCGCTTAGGATGTCGACATTGTGCTCTCTCATGAGGTCCAAACCCATTATTCCGTCTACTTCCAGTGGTACTGTGTCATCTATTACATAGAATCCGTGTTCTACGTTTACTGCGGGTGTTTCGAGCACGAGCATAATTTTATACAGTGCGTAGATTTTTTTCCTCCAATTCCTTTGAGTTCGATTGTTTCTTCTATTATTTCTGTGTCCTTTTTTAATACACTCTGTTTTATGAGAATACATTGGGCTCCGGTGTCTCCTTTCAACGTGAGGATTTTGTCTTTAGCCTGGGGAGACGCGATGTGGAAGTCGCTAGCGGCTCCTCCAGAATTGATCGTCGTTATCCAGTACGATTTTATTTTCTTCCTTGTATTTTTTCTTTTGGACGGACCTGTATTCGATGCTTCGATTATTTTTCTGACGTTGCGTTTTTTGTCTCCGCTCGTTGTCGTTGCCATATCGAGCGAGAATGACCAATTGTTTTCTTGCTTCCGCTGTCCTTGCGGTTTTCTTCTCTTGGCCTGTCTACGTTTGTTGCCGTTATCATATCGAGCGAAAATGATCCAATTGTTTGTTTCTTTTCGCTGTCGTTGCGATTTTCTTCCTTCGGTCTGTCTTCCTTTGGCCTATTTTTATTTGCGTTCCAGTGATACTGATTTGGGCGCCCTGGGGGCCCACTCTTGTTGTAGTAGCTGGTTCCTTGGCCCTGCTGATAATTCGTTTGATGATTTTGGTGATACCCGGTTCCCGGTGCCTGTCGGTATCCGTTTCCTTGTCCTTGTTGCCAATTCCTTTTTCGGCAATCCTTGTACGCATGTCCCGGTTTCTTGCAGTAATTGCAAGTGATGTTGATTTCATGCACGCTTTTCGATGGATCTGGTAGGCTGTATCGTCCGTAAGACGATGTGTTGGATCGGCAATCCGTTGCTAAATGTCCCATTTTGTGACATTTATTGCACGTCATCGGCGGTCGTTTTTCCAGATTCACCTCCTTGTAGCGATTTTTCCTCTTCCATTGCTCCTTTAAGGGCTGATCCGAGATCCTTGAATCCACGAGCCTTTACAATGACTTGGTATTCCCTTCGAAGTGCTCTTTCGAAGTTGTATATGGCTAATTGCCTTACATATGTCTCAATTGTTCTTTTTTCCGCAGGCGATCTTGCCTCGGTTGTGCTGGCTTCGATTAATTCCATCATTATGGCCTCGAGTCGTTGACCGTATGCTAACACGCTCTCGTTGTATTTTTGCTTGCACGTATTAAAATCGACCTGTAACGCGGCTACCGTACGTCGCGTTCCATATAATGCTGTCATTTCTTCTTTAAATTGTTCGTACGATTCTATTTCTTTATATCGGGTATCTTTTCGCGCTTCTCCTATGACTTTTGTTGCTAACACGGATTGTAAGAGGGAATGTCTATCGGCTGCTGCAACGCACGCATTTGCATAGCCGAATGCTTCAATTATGTCGTCGATTTCTTCAGGTTTTTCGCCATCAAATCGGGGAATGAGGCTTCGCGCCTCCTTTAGGGTCATGAAAGCATTTTCTTGTGCCATGTTATCTGAATTAAGTTGGAGTAGAGAAAATTCTTGAATTTCTATTTCGCGACCACGCCTAGTGTCTATATTTTCTGGAGATTGATCAGAATCTGTTGATTGATCAGAAAAATGGACGGTTCGATCTGCTGCGGATCGAATTTTGGTACGTTTCGCAGCTGTCGGCCTATTTGAGGAATTTTGTGAATTTGGACTTTCGTCTGAACTTGTTGCGGATCGAAATCGCTTTTTCCTAGCTTCCTGTAGTTCTTGTTCGACTGTTTGATTCTCGGGACGATCTCTTGCAATGAGTTCGTCGAAAATTGAATTTAATGAACGCGATAATTTGTTGTTACCCGGTAATCGGTATAATTTACGACGCTCGTCTTCGTTTGACATTAATGTTTAATTGTTTGGCTTTGGAGGGGTTTTTTTTTTGGTAAATGTTCCGTCACTTACAGTACGATGATGCACCTCATGTTGATCGATGCTTCGTAGTCGGTTGTTCACAAGATGTTGACCTCGTTCTCGTAGCTGTTTGGCAGGAAATTGCCAGTATTGTTCCCTGTTGTCGTGTTGCTTTGGTTTGCTGTTCTCGTGCGCTCTGTTGTTCCATTGTACAAGGTATTTGGTGAGTCTTCGTCCTTGGGTCGGTCTGGTATCGATGATCCTCGGGATCGGGTTGCTTTTGGATAGCGCTGTATGGTTGACTCGGGCGTTTGCTTACACTGCACGTTTTTCTTTTTTGTTCGGTTCGACGGTCGTCGATCGGATCACTCGTTGACCTCCTTTTCAGCACTTGCTGCGTTCAGTTTATTTTGTACGTTGGATAGGATGTTTCCTTCTTCTTTTTTTTTGAAGTTGTGTAATGCAAAGTTGCGGTATCCCCAATTGCGGGAATCCCACCGCTGCCACCAATGTTGTGCCCCGGCTTCTGACGATGCGCGGAGAGCACGGAAATTCGCTCTCGAGTAAGTTGACACCGTGGGTTGTCGGATTCTCGAGGGCAAGGGTATGTGGGGACTTTTCCCGTTCCGAGTAAATCTTCAACTCGGGATATTGCAACGTGAACAACTTATATTTTATTTAAAATTAGGCAACAATATTACAATTCTTTTTATGCCTTGAGACCGACCTCCTCGGCTTCTGGCCGAAGACTGCCTTTCGATTCATTCTTTCGGCTAATTGTTAACTCGGGTTTTCGCAACCAATCGTTCGAGATCGTTCGATTCGTTCGATTGCGATTCACCGTTTTTTCGGCTGAGTCGGGCGGAATATCGGGCTTGTGAAATATCGGGCTCGATATCGTCGCATGGGGTCTTTGAACCTCATGCGTTAGCAATACGAAAATTCCTGTCTTTTTAGGGCACAATAGCGCGGTCACTCAATTTTTAGAGGTGGCTATCTCGACTTTTTTGTCTCCACATCCAGCAGCTATCTCGTAACAACTAAAATCACATCCAGCAGCTATTTCGTAACAAAAATAAACTCTAACAATTTGAAAAGATTGCAATATTCACAATTCAAATCCAGGTAGATCAATAATGGCGTCTATACTACTCTCGATATTCATGTAGATTTATTTATGCGCATTAACATTTCGCACTTTTTACGAAAAACTAAATTCTAAGCTTTTATTCATAAATCGTATATTTACATTTTCTAAATGCTACACTTATATTATCTTCAAACTCATTTATATTTCTTCCCAGCCTCTGCGCATACCACTGCGCAAGTTTGCGAAAATAAGTACCCGAAAATAAGAAAATTGCGAAAATAAGTACCCGTCATTTACCGTCAACGACGGCAAATTCTTTTTAACCCGATTTTTTTCTAGTTTTTTCCAGACTAGATGGAGTTTTATTCATTTCAAGAGTGCGTTATTCAATTGACGCGTTGGAATTTCAGCACATTTCCATTGTTCGAAAACTTCTTTCATCGTTTCGTGTGCACTTCGACGTATGGGCAGTTTTTCTCTGTTATGTTTGTAAAAGAACAAACTCAAAACTTTCCGATTTGACGGTAAATGACGGGTAATTATTGTCGGATTTTCCTTGCCGATTAGCCAAATTGTGCTGTCTTCGTTTTTCCGAGCCATTGTTTAAAATTGTCTTTAATTGAGTCACATTGAAAAAAAAACACCACTTACAAATGCGCTGCGCCAATACAAAATGGCGCCGCGGATGCGCAGTGACATACGCAGTGGTATGCGCAGTGGCATGCGCGATGTTATGCACAGTGGCTGGGAAGAAAGATAAATGAGTTTGAAGATAATATAAGTGTAGCATTTAAAAAATGTAAATACATGATTTATGAATAAAACCTTAGAATTTAATTTTTCGTAAAAAGTGCGAAATGTTAATGCATATAAATAAATCTCCATGAATAACGAGAGTAGTGTAGACGCCATTATTGATCTACCTGGATTTGAATTGTGAATATTGCAATCTTTTCAAATTGTTAGAGTTTATTTTTATTACGAAATAACTGCTGGATGTGATTTTTATCCGTAATCCGAAGCCATGACTATGCTTAAATGCAATACGTTCGTTAAACAAAATTAAAATATAAAAAAGTCGAGATAGCCACCTCTAAAAATTCAGTGACCGCGCCCATTTTTTTAGAGAAATTTTCTTTTATTAGTGCCCAACAATAGCACGAGAATCCAGAAGGAAAAAAATAATTTTTTTTTTTGAATCAGTCTAATATGTATATATATATATATATATATATATATATATATATATATATATACACACACATATATATATATATACATACATACATACATACATATATATATATATATATATATATATATATAGGTTATGTTTGGAAAATATATAGCGCGTTATTCGATAGAATCTCTAATTGTCACAATGATATTAACTAATTGATATAGTTTATGTGATACAACAAATAGTTATAGGAATTCATTTGGTCTCTTATGCCATATCTGCGACTCAGATGTTACAAACACTCAGTAGCATAGAGGCAGCATGCCTAGCTATGAATAGGTAGGTTCCAGGTTCGATTAGCATATAGGTGAAATATTTTCTTCGATTAAAACCATCTCAAAAGGCTATGAATGACGAATTACGATCCAAAATCGTTGTCGTAAAACTTCAATTAAGTACTTAATTTCATTTGGAATTAATGAAATATGTTATGCCTATAGTATTTGATTTGAGGATTTTTTTGTCAGTGTAGGGCCGACGCCGCAATCGACGTAGGGTCGATGTCGTGATCACCGTAGGCCCGACGCTGTTATCGAGGTAGGGTCGATGCCGCAATCAACGTAAGGCCGATGTTGCAATCGATGAAGGGCCAATATACATTATCTGTTGCGGCCCAACGCTTGGGTGCAACGTTAGTCCGATGTTATCATCCCGGCGTTTATTGGACGCCAAACCTACGTTGGTGAACAGAGTCGGGCCGCCGTTCTAACTGCGGCGATCATCGTTGTGCCAAGGTTGGCCCGACTCTAAAATCGTACATGGGGAGCTGTTATAGCTTTGTGTTTAATTTACTAGTTAAGTTATTGTAGACAAGACATCACCCGAGTAGAAATTGTGCTAGCCTTTCCGAGTTACGACCTCGTGACTGACTTGCCCGATTGAGATCATACGAACTGACCAATGGTTGGCTCACTCTGAACTAGTAATATTCCGAATCTTTGTTATCCAGCCCTTGTCTAGTGACTACCCAATCGATTTTTACTATAGATGTCGCTACTTCACGATAAACATGGCACTTCGTATCTAGGCCTTACTGGACTAGTCAACTACGGTTACGAATGACAAAGTCAGGTTATGTGACTTGCACGTACTATCATCTAGTGAATGATTCATGCCCGGGTATTTGATTATTTTAAAGAATTATATCTCGTGCCCTGAAGGTGAATTGACCCTGTTGCAAAGAACCGATACAAACCAATAAAAAAAGAAATACTATCGGAAAATGATGTGTGTTTGTCCTCGGAAACGCTTATGAATTCCGATAGGATTGACGACTTTTTGAAATATATGATTCTATCGGATTTTGTACATATCTACGGTGCCCATAGATTACCTATAAAATCCGAAAACGGTTCCGCGTAGTTCAATTTGTAAATGCAGATACCTTTTACATTTCAATCGTAATTAATCTGCAACAGCAGATTACGTTAAAATGTCCATTATATTCTAACGGAATGAACTTGCACTCACAGACTGGAATTCTATTGGTACTAATCGGCAAAAACCAATTATAGTTCGTATAGGAAGTTATATGCTACAATCGAAATTTGACAGCAATCAGTTTGTATGTGACTTTTCAGATCGAAAACTTATCTTTATCTGTACGAGAATGTATACGTATTCGCAATTATTTTTGTCTGAACCTACTCGACTTTTCAGATCGAAAACTTACCTTTTACTGTAGGAGAATGTAGTCGTATTTGGAGATTATTTGATATCCGCACCTATTTGCATGTACTTGTATTTTTATTTATTTTTTTATTGGTTTTTTCCTTAGGTACACGCTTTTCGCGTTTGTTACCTATTCTTTTCCCCTCACTGTGCCCGTTTCTTTCCTCTACTGTTTACTCTCCTTTTTTTCTCCATCTTTCTCACTGTTCCCCCCCTCATGCGGCCGCAGCCGACTTCCCCCTCTGTATTATATTCATCATGACATTTCCGTCATGGGTATCGGGAAACAGCGGAAAACCTACACAAATACAGCCGGTCATCGAGTTCGCCCCCCAGTCGTGGAACTAGTCTTATTTCGCCGCGAAATGCCGAAGAAATGTATTTCACGACGAAATGTATGCGACTGGGATTCGACCCCGGGACCTCCCGGTCCGCTGGTTTAGTGGCGAGCACGTTAACCACTAGACCATCGCACCGGTCTGCATGTACTTGCTATTATAAAAGATTCGTCCTCAGAACGTGGCACGGTTTTTTATCAGTAAATAAGGGTCTGGTATTTATAAGGGTGGGATCCATTCAATCGTTTGCTATATGGATTCTACAATCCAACAATAATCCTTTGTTGTATCAGAATGTATATCTCCAAATCATTTTTATCCGCACCTATTGAAATGTACTAATATTGTAAATGTTTCACTCTCAAGAGGAGGCGTCGGTTTTCATCAGTAAATACGGGCACATCATTTGACTGTGTGAATCGGTTTTTTCCTATGCACATAACTTAGAGTGAGGATTCATTAAATCGGTGAACACTCAGTTACACTGTAGAGGCAGTATTGTGATTTTTTTAAGTTTATGTATTACTCTTCGGATTAATCTAGTTTCTGAATTTTTATTGCATTTCCTAGCATGCACTGGATATTCAGTAGATACAAAATGTTACGGTAAAAATCTTGACCGTGAAATGTAGCAACAAAAATCTGTGCAAAATGTTAGATAGACAAAGGGTATTGGCTTTTCGGAAGTATACCCACGTACTAGTGTGAACTGCCGTCTCTTTCTATTTTTTTAACATTTTTCAAAACGCAAAAAATGTAAACAAAATAATGAAAACCGTAAACGCTTTCTATGTTTTGTGTAACAAAGAGGCTATTTCACGTAAAGCAGACCCGATTCTGAGGCTGAATCTTTTACAATAAAAATAAATACATATATGCACAAATAGACTAGTTTTTTACTTACGTATATATTACCATAGACGCAGATGCCATTTTTTTTTTTGGATATCCATATATAGACCGACCGAAGCATTATCACTCAAGTCTGCATAGGTTGGAAAACACCAATTTAAAACAGATACAGGATTCGAACGGGTATAAGTTTGACTCATATTTGCATACAAGCACCCGAGCTTCATTATTAAGCTGAATCTTTGACTGTACGAATAAATGCCGATATGGGCAGATACGATCTGCATCAACATATGCATTCACATAGACTTAAAGGTCAGTTTTGCATTAGATAATCCATATAGAGCCCTATCTGAAATATTCTCTCTTCACCCTGGATAAGTTTGGAAACTCTCATTAAAACATATACAGGTTAAACCCATATTTATCAATAAGATCGTTGAATCTGTATATCTCCATTAAATGTTAATCAGTCAATACCAATTACTGCTGATGAAGTGACTTATCTGAAATGTCTGATTCATTCATATTGAAAATATACATGTTTATCGGAAAATGATGCGTTTTTGTCCATGGAATCACAAATTCTGTCCCATACAAAACTTGGTCCTCATATATCTGTCATTTCTCATAAGGCGAAATACGTACAGTTTCATACGTATCAGTTTTTGCATTCGAGATCTGATAGGTAAAAATCGTGGACTTTCCCGTTTTATGCACATTCGCTTCCAAACGGTCAAGTCCATTTGAAACTTATAAATTTATAACTTGTGGAAATACAATTAGAAAAATATTCAAATCAAATCCGTAGCTGCTGATAAATGCACGCAACTTGTCGACCAGTATAAAATGCAGATTTGATGCAGTAGATCGCACGTACGTTATTCCCTATAGATTCCATCTTGCTCATAAAAACAATAGAATCTGATACATTCCATATCGGTTTATCCAAATAGAAACCGTATATGCGAACATTCCAATGAGTCCAGATAAAATACGAAAATCCGCTATCTGTGCTGCCAATAGACCAAACAGCAATGTATCGGATTTTTATCGTTGGCAACAGGATCCTATCGGTCCTTTGCAACAGGGGAACCAGTGCTTATGACTTATACGGTGATTGGAAAAGCTGCACTTCGCAGTGTGCTTTCTACGCTTTGCAAGAGACACAAGCTCTTTGCGGATACTTTTGTGTCGTGAACAAATTTCTGAACTGTGTAAACCAAAAAAACGTTCAGATATGAAAATTGGAAACATCTCACCCTCCGCTGTATTCTCAATATTGTCCATGCGAACAATTACAAGTGATGGAAGCAATGTTTCGGTCAACTTTCTCCACAGTACTGTTCATGTGAAAACTCTGACTAACATTTTGTAACTTTATTTAGACGGATTTAGTAAATTATCAGAAGATTTTTTTCGCCACTGAACAAGATAAACATTTTGACAAGCAGTGGCAAAGCGAATAACTTGCCCAGCTGCTTATAAAACTTGTTATTTTGTTCACCGGCGAGAGAAATATTCTGATGATTTACTGAATCTCTGTAAAGAATGTTTAAAAATATTACTCAGATTTTTCCACATAAACAGTACCGTGGAGATAGTCTAACGAATCATTTCTTCCATCACTTGTCGTTCTTCGCATGGACACTATTGCGAGAACAGCAAAAGATGAGGTTTTCCTCATTTTTATATGTGAACAAAGTTCTTTTGGTCCTAACGGTGTAGAGATTCGTTTGCGACACAAAAGTATCCGCAAAGAGCTTGCAGCTCTTGTAAAGCGCAGAGAGCACACTGCGACATACAGTTGTTGCACTTACTGTACACAGAGTTATAAGCGCTGATGCTCGGCAGTTCATTTATCTTTCTACATTAAATGTAATTTTCTTAAATAATTCTGAGTATAGAACAACTGATGCCAAACTCGTTCTCACCATTCTATAATGCATCCGCAATGTTTGAACCTAAAAGGTGGGAAATTATAAATTGGTGAGAAAATTTAAAAGAGCACGTTGAAGCTGAGAAACCCTAGTTTTCTAGCTTTTACTTAGAAAATTGTATTTCCCCCTTTGTAATTAATAAGTCAAAAGAAAGGTTGCAATGGAAAAATGCTCAATTTCTCTTTTTACAATAAAGTCTACCGACAAGGAAAAATTTATTCGGTTAATAACGCAATCAGACCCATTTTCGTTGGATGACCTCTATTCTGAGCTTTTGTTACTTCAACACAAAAGTTATGATATCTTTGCGGGTGACTATTGCAACCATTATATTTGCGCATTTTTTTCACGTTTTTCCCAGTTTTTTCCAGAAAAAGTATGCTAAGCGTAAAGTTTCTCCTACTTTTTTGTGTGGTCCGAATTATGATGGTTTTAAATTGGATAAAAGAAGTGAAGAAATTTTATAATGAGTTCTAACCACGATTATTTCGCACGTTAGGTGAAAAAAAAATTGCTTTTTAACATTTATGAGTATTTTCGCTCACGAACAGTGACAATTTGTAGAAATAAAAAATAATTAAACTTTTTTTCAACAAATAAAATTTCTCTTTATTTTCTCAAGGTTACTTTTATTTGATTGTCAATTTTGTATTACGAAATAATAAATGAACCCGCTAAAAGTAAAAAAATCCATTTGGTAACTTCTTTTTATTTGGAGATGTTACATCCTAGCGAACGTGCCTTCTCTCGGTTATTCCCAATATTCTCATTTGCCGTTATAAGCTATTATACATGTATAAATCTAAGAATAAGACGCGTACCAGCGTAAAAAGGAACGTGCATACGTTTCGCACGCACATTCAACCTACAGCGATATATACAGGGAGTCCCAGAAGTAACGTACGCCCTTCTAGCATCTGGTACGAAAAAAATTCTTACACGAAAAGTCCTCAGTCATTTTGTGTGTGTGTGTGTGTGTGTGTGTGTGTGTGTGTGTGTGTGCGCGTGCGTGCGTGCGTTCGTACGTGCGTGCGTGCGTGCTTGCGCGCGTACGTGCGTGCGTGCGTGCTTGCGCGCGTACGTGCGTGCGTGCGTGCGTGCGTGCCTGCGTGCGTGCGTGCGTGTGTGTGTGCACTTGCACACATGTTTTCGGAATTTTCCCTCCGCACACATTTTCAGGCGCACGCAATTACAACGCATTCCCCTATTCCTCCCCTTTACGCTGTCTTTCCGCTGTAGCGCGCACCTGATTGGCTATTTACTTTAATTCATAATTAATTATCTATGCGTCTGATCAAAAAATGACTGAGGACTTTTCGTGTCAGATTTTTTTTTCCTACCAGATGCTAGAAGGGCGTACGTTACTTTTGGGACACCCTGTATACGATAACAGCACCGCCACAGTCATCGACTTTTCCTATCCCATTGGCTGTCAACAAGAACACGATCTCAGGCGCATATTCCAAGAAGAGCTGTCAAACGAAAAACGAAACATCAACTCGATCAACAGACTTCAAAAACTCTACGCCGAACCATCCGTATGGTAACCAACAGAAGCCTCGACCCTAGATTATTTAACCATAACATAGACTAGACGGCTCCGACGAATTCATAACTCTGACTAAAAAACAAGACATTCGGTCTCACAGCGTAGTCCGATATATAAACCTCTCGATATGAGAAGTCAATGTAGCTATAAATTCACATAACACAACCAATGCACATGCTTAGGTCTTAGATATCGAACACTATCCCGTACACTTTTTCGCCAAAATACGGGACGAAGATCCCCCTCTTTTTATACGCGTAATACCTAGAACCGATGCTCTGGAATAAGGCCACGTACGTGCCTAGCGAATCTGTATCCTACTCGCACACCATACGGCGACGAATCACGCTAATTAACCGATATATTCACGATCAATGGACAAATCTCCGAAGAACTACATGGCCAAGACCACACTCTCCCTAAGGTTCCGTCTCCCACTATTGAAACCCTCTTAATTTTCATATAAAGAAAGACTTCCTTCCTGAAGCGAGTCTCCCGTCAACCACCATCACATCAAGTTCTTCTATCGAGTCTCAATTCCAGTCTCCCGACAACATCCATCGAATTCAGAACTCAATCTTCCATCAACCGAATCACTCCTTATATCAAGTTGTAATTTAGAAGCCTACGAATATATCCAATTAACTTTCATACGAACAGTCTTAATTTTTCGAGTCACAAAAGTTTTATTTTACACTTGTATAATTTCTATCATCGGTCCGCGAATATCAGTGTCAATTCATCGACCTTGCGCGCCGTTCATATTTCTATCTACGCGTAGTGCCCGTCGTAGTAAATACGTCGAGTATATACACGACCGGCGTAAAATCTTGCAAGCGCCCTACCAGCAATTGTACCAGCGAGCGCACCAGGCCAAAAGCGAAGGCCCTTGTAACGCGAGTGACAACAAACTTCTACGCGAGCGACCAAGCGACCGAGCATCAGACACAGCCAATGTAAGCTAATTTTACCTTTTCTTTTGACGTGACAACGTCTTATAATTCGATGGAGCCGGCTGCACGCACGAAAAAACATGACTCATGCGGCGTTACTTCGCTCTGAGGCGTTCCATTTAAGGCTTGAAGTGCAAGCGAGAGCGCGGAACGAGCGACAAAGAGGCACAATCGGCCTCCGCGTTCGGCAGCGTTCGACATCTGTCTCTCTCCTACTTGAATGATGGCCTCTGCACACTGCGAGCGACGAGCGACGAACGATGAGCGATATCCAATGGCAACGTCACTCTCATAGAGCATTTCCGTCATACTCGAGCTCTCATTGGATATCGCTCATCGCTTGTCGCCCATCGCGCGCAGTGTGCAGAGGCCATGAGCGATGCGTCCGCGTGGACAGCTGCTATACAATAATACATTTACATGTTTTCGTCAAGTATGAAGTGCAGTGAAAAGTGAATGTGGTGTTAATTGTTTATAGCAACGATAATTGCGGCGATAAAGGTAATGATTCTTTCGATATTAAATATATGTTCAGTGATATATTGTCGAATATTCGTGCTTTCATCATTAAAATAAATAGCATCGGTCCGCTAGTGCAGCGATTGTAGGTTATGCTATAATTGACAAAACTATAACAATAAGTTAACAGAACTATTTCACGATGAGTAAAAAATCAATTGCTTTACTATTCGATCGAAATAATTATCGAGCGTAGCTATGATTTCAAAAAATTAAAACATAAATGTTCAATCTTCTACATATCATAACAACGTGTCTGAAATGACAGGTTGGACCAGCCAGCCGTCAAAGGGAACAATTTTCTCCTATATCAAACACATTGAGGCGGGCTTTTTAAAAGCTAGAGTTACAAAAATTTTAATGATGTTTCCAAATTTTAAATTTTAAATTTAAGATTTATGAACAATAATTTAATCACAGTTTATTCTTATAATAAATTATTCAAAATTATTACTTTTTTACAACAAATTACAATTAAATTTGCAAAAATAATTAAGTAACTAATTGAACAACAACTTTTATTCAGTTTACTTGCTGAAAGAAATAATGTCAATACAAAATTTATTATTATAAAATAATAAAATAAAAAATTAAATTTTAACAGTCCAGTAGAAATTTAAACAATAAATTTTATTCAAGTATTTTGTAAATTTAAAATGATTTTCTGAACGAAGAATTTTATGAAAAAAAACTATGTACGTTGTAAAAAAAATAAATAAAAATTGACATAATTGTATTTATGCGTACAAATAAATGTAACTTGATCAATTCAATTGTGATTTCCATTTACCTCCTTCTCTATATCCATACAAAATATCTATCAAACAAATAAAATTAAAATTTTCTTTTGAAAAATGAAACCATTCCATCAGTATTTTCTTATGACGTTGTCACGTTCAACTATCGTCAGTAAACCGACTTTTTTGTATCATTCATCGTAGGCCTGATCGCTTTAAACCGTCTAATGATCTTATAATAAATAACATAGTGTTAAACTTACATCAAGTCTGTCGAATTATCCCTCAATACGGAAATATCGTGTCAATTTCTTAATTCTACTCTTTTCCACGCACTACCCCCGTTTTACCCTCATCCCGTGCTATTGCGCTAGGCGTAGGCAACAAAGAGGGAAACAAAAATATTCTGTTCTCATCCCTTCCGGATGTGACAGAGAATTTTTTGGATGTTAAAAGTTATAACCTTTCTGTATTTCCTATGCTTTTTTTATACGAAATTTATCTTCTGCTAAATTGGCATATTGAGAATTTGTTTTGTCTCTAAATTTGTGGACAAGAAAATTAAGTATATAAATTTCTTTAGTAGAAAATTTCGAGGACTAAAAATTAATGTTTCCATTTTTAAAAAATTATATATTGGGAGTACAACTTTGCAGTGACCGTTTTTTTCAAAAGTTTAAGGCTTTATTATAAAAAAGTGGCTACATATTTTTTAATCAAAGTACTGCCCGTCGCTAGTTACGACCTCGGCCCATCTTTCAGGTAGCATTCGAATCCCGCGTCGATAAAAGTCTTGGTCCTTGGAGGCAATCCAGGAATCTACCCAATTTTTGACTTCTTCGTAAGTACCGAAGTGCTGGTCAGCCAAATCGTGTGCCATTGACCGGAACAAGTGATAGTCGGAAGGGGCAATGTCTGGAGAGTACGGCGGGTGGGATAAAACCTCCCATTTCAGCGTTTCCAAGTACTTTTTCACGACATTTGCAACATGGGGTCGGGCATTGTCATGCTGCAGTATCACCTTGTCATGCCTTTCGTTGAATTGTGGCCGTTTCTCTTTGAATGCCTTACTCAAGCGCATCAACTGACGTCGGTAGAGTTCCCCTGTGATGGTTTCGGATGGTTTGAGCAGCTCATAGTACACAACGCCCAGCTGGTCCCACCAGATACACAGCATCACTTTGGATCCGTGAATATTCAGTTTGGGCGTCGATGACGGAATATGACCAGGCAGTCCCCATGATTTTCGGCGTTTAGGATTATCGTAGTAAACCCACTTTTCATCTCCAGTCACAATCCGGTGCAAAAATCCCTTCCTTTGTTGTCTTTGGAGCAGTTCCCGCAAATGCTGAGAATTCGGCTCGTAGGTTGCCATGTTTGAGTGCCAATAACTTTATAATGCATACACGTATCCGTTAGCTTTTTTAAATTGTTTACATTGGCAGAGCCTCTAGTTTAAAATGCCACTTTTTTATTGAGCTAGGGCCACTACTTCGGCCGTAGTGGCTCTCTAAGTAAAACGGTCACTGCAAAGTTGTACTCCTAATACCAATATACCAATGTAGCAGAAAACAAATTTCGTAATAAAGAAATATTGAAAATACGGGGTGGTGGTATTAAATGTTCAAAATACAGTTCATTTTTCAACCAAAAAAACCGAGTTAGTCAATGGAATTTTTTATTGTCTGAGGGTACATTGGTTATTGAAATTCGAAAAAAATGTATTTCCGGCCATCAAGGGATCCACAGTTTTTTTTTATTTGCGCCGATCGTTCCTAGTACCTAACGAAAGCCACAAAAAAATTGGCAACGATTTCCAACTTCCAAAACCCACCCTTATGGGGGAGTGAAAGTCGAATGAAAATTGTATTTTCGCCCGTGAAGGATTTCGCAGTTTTTTATTTGCGCTCATTATTCCTAGTACCTAAAGAGACCCATAAAAAAATTGGGAACCATTTTCAATTTTTGGAACCCGTCCTTGTCGGGAGTGCGAGAGGGGGTGAAATTCGAATAAAAATCGTATTTCCGGCGGTAAAGGGATCCCAGTTCTTTTTATTTGCGCCGATTGCTCCTCATACCTAAGGAAAGCCACACGAAAATTGGGAACGATTTTCAACTTCCGGAAACCACTCTTATGAGCGCATCATACCTAATCAATAACCGTGCGAGGCTTCACCATTATCCGGCTACTTATTTGAGGAAAAACTCGGCCCTTTTCCACAACGAAATTCGCAAGTAATTGTCCATGAAGAAACATGCACTTTCCCAGAACCGCGCCTTATTGGAGTATAAAACATGGGGCGATTTCCCTCTCGCCCACGTCATTTCTTGAGAAGAGTGATACTTGCATCGTTAGAGCAGTGCAGCCAGATCGCGCCCAAAAGTTACCCCCTCTCTAGTCTCTTGCGCGCCCATCACACAATCATAGTAGCGCGTGTCCGTGAGCGTGCGACGCTCACGTCGCACGCTCACGGGAACGTCTTCGGGAAGATCCGAGCGCCACCGAAGTTTCCCGACCGCGCCTTCAGCAGCTACACCAATGCATGGACGCTGAGAACGTTCTGTGCGGCTAAGCCGAAACGAAGGATTCGAGGGAAAAAGCAATCTGAGCACGACCCGACGGCACGAGCAGGGCTTTTAGACGATTTCAATGCTTATTTAGCTCTTGATTCTCTGCGTTATTAATGTATACAAAAAAATGTATCGCACACTCTCATCGCTTATTTTTTCAGTTTATACGTTAATTTAAATATAATAATAAAACTAAATTACAACTTATTTATCTTCTAAAATATTGTTTACGCTTTACTCACACCCGTTCTCATGCCAAATAAATTATAATTCATAAAAGTAAGCGGAAATATATTTATATTCATATTATTATATTAATTCTCATAGCTCTCATATGAAAACTCTCATATGAAAAACACAAAAAAAAACTTTAAAACGTTAGATTTCAACGAACCAAGAACATACATCTCCACATTTTCAATCATGACGAATTTTTAAGAACAATATTATCACAAACACATCTGAACTAAAACAATATACATCGCCTAAATTATCAAAACATACATCAAATAACACAAAATCACAATATCTTATACTCAACCCTTACTAATAGACAACAGGACACAAATAATAATCTTTCCACTGATCCTCTGAATAATATAAATTCGACAATCACATTAAATAAAACGAAAGAATGGCTTATAAATCTCTCCAACATTGATATTCCGCTACACATTTCCACATTCTTGTCTCTAGGTGAAAAATTTTGTTTTCCTTACCTCAAACTCTCAAACATAAAAACTCATATCCACAAATCAATCTCCGAACTTGAGTCCAAATTAGATTTTTTACTCGACAAACCTAGACAAATCGAAATTCGAACCAGATTCACTAAAATCTTAAACAAAATAAACATCCCAACATCATTTTCCAACATTACTCAAATTATAAAACACACGTCCTCATTCTTAAAAAACAACCCTCAACTTTTAGTTACACGAGGTGACAAAGGAAATTCAACAGTATTTCTTAACGAATCAGATTACATTACAAAAACTCATAATTTACTCGCAGATTCCTCCACTTACAAATTAACAAATAGAAATCCCATCAACACTCTACAAAAAGGCATTAACAATATTCTCTCCAGATGGAAAACCCTAAAAATCATTGATGAAACAAAATACAAATACTTAAAAGCTAAAAATTGCAACCTATTTCGTCTCTATTGGATGCCGAAAATTCATAAAAATAATTATCCACTTCGTCCAATAGTATCATCAATAAATAGTCCAATGCATAAACTAGCTGCATTCATACAATGTAAACTTTCTAAATTAATCAATACGACTAATTCACACATCAAAGATAGTTTCCACCTAAAACATTCACTTTCTAACATCTCAATTCCACTCAACTACAAATTGGTCTCGTTTGATGTTGTTTCTCTCTATACCAACATCCCATTACAACTTGTTATTCAAAGCCTTCAAAAAAGATCAAATCTATTTTCAAAAACATTTCCTTTAATCGAAATAATTAAAGCCATAGAATATATCATGTTCGCAACTTTCTTTACATTTCAAAATAAAATTTACCAACAAATCTCAGAGTTACCGTTGTTTTCACCTCTGGCTCCAATACTATCTAGCATCGTCATGATTGATCTTGAAACAAATTGTCTGCAAAAATTAAAATTGTCGTTACCACTATATAAAAGATATGTTGATGATATTATTATTGCGCTACCAACAGACAATATTGAATCCACCAAAAAGATTTTTAACTCATATAACTCAAAATTACAATTTACATCAGATGATGAAGTAGATAAAAAAATCCCGTTTCTTGACATACTTGTAATCCATAAACAAAATTCAATTACGAGGGTGGGGTGAAAAGTTTCCGGCCTGACCAGGAGATGGTGCCACTAGGTCTAGTTTTGGAGCCGCGTCCTACAGTACCATTCCTACCGAGCTTGTATGTACAGTTTCAGCCCAATCGCTACGTTAGTTTGCGTTTGAGAGCACATTGCGCGAGACGCTTCCGTTGTTTTCGTAAAAATGGAAAAATTGGAAAAACGTGCTGTCATCAAATACTTCCATTTGAAAGGTTTTACACCAAAACAAATGAAAGAAGCGATGGATTCAGGACTAGGAGACTCCTCCCCATCATATTCAACTATTAAGCAGTGGGTTTCTGAATTTAAAATGGGTCGTGTGAGCACCTCTGACGAGCCTCGCTCAGGACGGCCCGTTGAAGTCACAACTTCAGAGATGATTGAAAAAATCCATAAAATAGTGTTGGAAGACCGCAGGTTGAAAGTGCATGAGATAGCAGAGACCTGTAGCTGAACGTGTCAGCTGAACGTGTGCGAAATATTTTGCACAACCATTTGAACATGGAAAAGCTGTGTGCAAGGTGGGTGCCGCGTTTGCTAACGCTCGACCAAAAATTGCTTCGAAAAACCATTTCTACCGACAATTTGGCGCTGTATAGGCGTAATCCAAACGAATTTTTGCGTCAATTTATAACTGTTGATGAGACATGGGTCCACCACTACACTCCTGAAAATAAAGAACAGTCAAAACAGTGGGTTGGAAAAGGGGAACCAACCCCAAAGAAGGCAAAAACAATTTTATCGCCAAACAAGGTTATGGCTACTGTTTTTTGGGATGCGAGAGGAATTATATACATTGATTACCTTGAAAAGGGTAAGACTATCACTGGTCAATACTACGCAGAGTTATTGCAACGTTTGAAGCACGAGGTGCAAATTAAACGACCTCATTTGGCGAAGAAAAAAGTTTTGTTTCATCACGATAACGCACCAGCGCATTCGTCGATTGTTGCCATGTCCAAAATCCACGAATTGAAGTTTGAATTGATGCCGCATCCTCCCTACTCTACAGACTTAGCCCCCGGCGACGATTCCCTGTTTCCTAACCTCAAAAAATGGCTTGGCGGAAAAAGATGTAAAAGCAACGAAGAAGTTATCGATAAATCAGTATTTTGAGGAGCTTGACGAATCTACGTTTAAAACTGGTATAACTAAATTAGAACACCGTTATGAGAAATGTATCAGTGTTGATGGAGATTATGTTGAAAAATAGAGCAAAAAAAAATTTTTAAACATCGCTTTTCTTGGTCAGGCCGGAAACTTTTCACCCCACCCTCGTATCACAAATTGGTATAGGAAACCAACCTGGTCAGGCAGATTCATAAATTTCTTTTCACACCACCCACTTTCCCAAAAAAGCCATAATTTACATGCTAGTTGACAGAGCAATAAAATTATCTCATCCTTCATTTCACAAATAAAACCTCAAACTTATTAGTAACACAATTACACAAAATTGCTATCCGATCTCTTTCACAGAAAAAATAATAAAACATCGGCTTTCCACAATCAACCATCAAAAAAAGAATAACAACAATTTTGATTCTTCCAGACTAATAAATGTTCCTTACACAAAAGACATCCATCATCAACTAATTCGTCTTTTCCAATAATAGAACATAACATTAGTCACAAACAATAAACACAACATTTCATCGATTACTGGCTCCACCAAAGGCAAAAGAAATAACAACCAAAAATCCAACATAGTTTACAAAATCGATTGTAAAGATTGCAATGCCACGTACATCGGCCAAACCAAAAGATACCTTGAAACCAGAATAAAAGGACATAAAAATAGCCTAAAACGACTACCACAATACACACAGCCTTAGCACAACATGCAATAGAACTAAAATATGCCTTTCAATTGGACAATGTAAAAATTTTGAACAATGAAAATTGGCTCAAAAAAGACTAATCCTAGAAATGATCCAAAGTAAGGCACACTCCAACGCCATAAATTTTAGAACTGACATACAAAAACTGAGCTCGATCTATAACTCTATTATATAACTATTAAAGTATTTTACAATACTTTACTTCACATAACAATTTTAAAATTATTGACACTATAACTTAATTTTAAATACTCTTAATATGACGCACCAATTTTATTTCTCTTGATACGTCACTGCCTAAAGGATCTTTCTTCCCCGATTCGCAAAATAAAGACTCTAATAAGCTTCACGAAATTAAGACACCACTCAGTTTCTCTCGAACTCTCCGTGATCACACAACTCAATATGTAACTGAGTAATGTAAATTTCTAGTTTTTGTTTATTTTGGAACAAAATTTTTTAAATCTTACACTCAATAGGTACTCATCACAGTCATTTGATACTTTATTAAAATTTCTTTTAAATCAATCACGTACATTAAATTTTCACAGATAAAACACAAACTTTCTTATAATTATTAATCCCTTACAGATGATAAAAATCGCTAAAAAACGATAAATTCTTCTCATCTATTGAGTATACTCCAGCAAAACAGTATTTACTTCCATAAATACTGTCTTTTGAAATAACCTTCCAAATATAAGCAAAAGCTAGAAACATCAACAACATCGAGGTTAGTCGTTTCTCATATTTCATTTCTTTATAACTCCATAGTATAATAAACCACACTCTCACACATCACTCATTTCAAACACCGATGATTAAGAAGAATTAACGCAATAGAAGAACTTATGCATATCAAATCAATATAGTTATAATAAAAACAGAATTAACATAACAGTTATACAAAACGACACAACAATTTATAACACAATCATAACATAAAACATTCTTGTATTTAATTCCTTCAAGCTTGATTTGTAAAATTTGTGTATCAAAACTTACAGAGAAAAATATAATTTCTGAAGAGGACCCGAACCAAAGGGTCTAAACGTAAGAAAGCATAATTTATTTCCATCACTGACCTTGGAAAACCTCTATTGGCCGGACTGAAGCCGAATCTTCAACTAGCAACTTGTCATCAACACGGCCGCACACATCTTTGACTCCATAATTCTCATACTTTCATCAAGCGATGAAGCATTATCCCCAAAAACAAGCCAATCATCCATCCGGCCGCGAATCGTCAGTACCAGAAAGTGCACATATTCTGCAAACGATGAGATGTTCTCGTTGGTAGCATTCCTGGCTTCGGTCCGCAGAGGCGCGGGACGTTCCCGGTGCTCACTGTTTGCTTTTAAAGTTATTATTACTATTAATTCTTGTTTGATTATTTTTGTTAGTTATCATTATTATTTTAATTAGTTATCTTTTAGTGTCGAAAAATTTATCGAGCACTCCGATCGCTTATTTTATTAGTTTGTACGATAATTTAAATGTAATAGTAAATCTAAATTACAACTTATTTATCTTCTAAAAAATTGTTTACGCTTTACTCACACACGTCCCTATGCCAAATAAATTGTAATTCATAAAAGTAAGCAGAAGTATATTCATATTCGTATTATTATATTCATTCTCAAACTTTCATCAACCGATAAAGTATTATCCCCAAAAACAGGTCAATCATCTATCGGGCCGCGAATCGTAAGTGGCAGAAAGTGGCATTTTTGTATGTTTTTACATTTACAGGTAATTTTCGTTGTAGTGGGGTGAATTGTTTATTTGTGAACGCACACTATTGTCAGAACAAAAAAAATTCAATCGTAAAACATCATGAGCAGTTTTCCTATTTTCAGAATAATGTTCTTTCAATGAGCGTGTTTCAGGTATAAACAATTCGCCCCATACAAAAAGAAAATAATAATTTTAAAAAAGACAGAAAAGGAACTGGGAACGATCCCGCGCCCCTAAGCTAGGAACGCTACCAACGGGACCATCTTATCGCTTGTGTTAAAAATGCACTTTCTGGCACTTACGATTCACGGCCGGATAGATGATTGACCTGTTTTTGGAGATGATGCTTTATCGCTTGATGAAAGTATGAGAATGAATATGATAATACGAATATAAATATATTTCCGCTTACTTTTGTGAATTACAATTTATTTGGCATAAGAATGGGTGTGAGTAAAGCGGAAACAATTTTTTAGAAGATAAATAAGTTGTAATTTAGTTTTATTATTACATTTAAATTCACGTACAATCTAATAAAATAAGCGGTCGGAGTGCGCGATAAATTTTTCGACACTATAAGATAACTAATTAAAATAATAATCATAACTAATCAAATAAGAATTAATAGTAATAATACATTTAAAAAAAGTACCGAACGCGGGGACGTTCCCGCGCCCTTGCAGACCGAAGTCAGGAACGCTACCAACGGGACCATCTCATCGCTTGTAGAATATGTGCACTTTCTGGTACTGACGATTCGCGGCCGGATGGATGATTGACTTGTTTTTGGGGATAATGCTTTATCGCTTGATGAAAGTATGAGAATTAATGAGTCAAAGGTGTGTGCGGCCGTGTTGATGATAAGTTGCTAGTTGAAGATTCGCCTTCAGTCCGGCAAATAGAGGTTTTCCAAGTTCAGCGATGGAAATAAATTATGCTTTCTTACGTGTCGACCCTTTGGTTCGGGTCTTCTTCAGAAATTATATTAGTAGAGGAGCTATACCGATTCTGAGCCACTTTTGGGGGGAGGGTCAAGGGGGGCGGGGGGTCAATGGGGGAGGGTCAAGGGGGTGGTGTATAGGTGGGGGGGGTCCAGGGGGCGATGTCCGGGGGGGGCGGGTGTCCAGGGAGGTCCGGGGGGGGGGGGGGTCGCTGGGCGCGAGTGACGTCACAGAGTGGCGTCTGTGGAGGGCCATGTGGTCCTTGGAGCGACTGGTGGGGACGCCGTCTCAAAGCTCGCCGACACTCGAGACAGGTCCTGACAGGTTTCTCGGGAAAACTATAATCTTTAGGGATCAAAGGGACCGCGGATGGACCACTTCAGCGCAGATCTTGTCGGGTCTTCATTCAAAAATATAACGTCAAGATGTTCGCATGTGCGAGTGTGTACGCAGTGCATCCGGATAAGCACCCCCTGGACTTGACCAAAAACGAACTCGAACAGGTTCCAAAGGTCTTGCTCCTAAAATATTGGGGTAAATATGTTGGCTTATTTGGGGATCGGTTGCCAGAACATCATCGGAATGACAGTGAAGTGATAGCATATCTTCCATGCTTGGAGCATTATAATACGCCGCAGATGAAAGATCACATCGATGGCCCTCCACCTCAACGTCGGGAATGTACAAAATGCTGCGAAAATTCTTCACGTATGGAATTCTTCGAACGTGTTTGAACCTGTTTTTCGGGAGCGTGAAAAAACGTCGGGGGGGGGGGGATTCCCACAGTTCTTCGAACGTGTTCAAACCTGTTTTTCACGATTGGAAAAGAGGGGGGGGGGGAATTCAGTGGGAGGCTTACGAGGGAGCTTATAATTTCGTGGGCCAAGCTCAGACTGTGTTAATCCACTGCACTATCAACATCTAAAAAGAACTTTGAAAGTGCGGGGAAAATGGATCTCTCGAGTATCAACAAAGTCGGCCGGATGGCGGAATTCCTCCCAAAGAAGAAGCTGTCAGAACTCCCCATTAAGTAGGAACGACTAATCTCCGACATAAGGGCCGTACAAACCAAATTTGGGAAACGCTACATCGCAGACATTTTCATCGAAATGTTTTTTATTCATTTTAAAAAAATCCCTCGCTCACGCTTCGTACACAGAGAGCCAGCTTTTCAACAACTTTACATTCGCTTTGGCGCAATTGTATTTTCTATTGAAGGAATGATAGGGACATTTAACGTTTGCGATTTTCGGCAACTTCTGCAGCGATGGACAGTCCAGAGTCTCCAGATCAATGACTTCTGTTGCGGAATCCGTGAATCTCGATAGCCATGAGCACTTCTCGAATCCCTTGGCATATATCGTAGGAGCTCCTTCCAAGATTCCTCGAATTGTCGTTCTAGCTGCCTCATATGGTATGCTGTATTCCCATCGTATTCCATGATAATTGCGTTTCAGCCACTTGTTTGTCATTTTGTACTTGGCCGGTAAAGCGTCCCAGGCGAATGGTGCATCGAAGAAGAATGTCAGCGGTTCAGCGTTCTTCTCATGGAGTTTAACGATGGACATCTCCTTTAGGACAAATTCGTTGACGGGTCTCTTGAAGCCCTGCACATCGACGATAAGCTCCATGTTGACTGAAGTGGACGCGAATCGTCGGCATGATTTTATACCAATTTTTTAACTCCACCACTGATTGGATTGTACTCGACAATACGATCATGGAGGATCATGCAGTACGCTGAAGTTTGCGGTGGAATATTGTTTTTCAATTCAAATTCAAGGCGCACATCAACAGGACCGGACTTGAGCGAATCGTTTTGTTTTGAGCAGTCAATGACAACGAGGGAGGCTTTTTCTAAAAATTCCACCCTGCTCAGCCATGGTTCAGCCTCTTTGTTGTAATAGGTCGGTTGAAAATTCGCATACATCTCGTAGAGTAGAGCATATTGATTTTGATCAATGTTCAAATTCAAATTTCCATATGGATAACATTGCGAGTTGAGGTATAGCTTGACGTCGCTCAGGTTACAATGATCAAAGTGGCTCGCATTTTGTGCTTTCTTATTTTTTCGCCCCGTCTGCAGCGCGAGTATGACATATCGTGAATTCTCTAGCTGATTCGAGGTTTTCACAGACCACACGTGCTTGGGGGTGACAGGCAGCAACAGATATTCATACAGTTCCCATGTTCGGAAACTTATGGAGATTGGTGCGTCTTTGGCAAACTTTAACAGTTGAATTTTTCGTTGATCCGAGACTGTCACATACGGCACGAGCCATTCTATTTTATGCAATGCGAGTTTGTAGTCTTCGGGCGCTGTGTGTACAATGGCATTGTCGTCGGTCTTTGATCTCGTGTGAATCAACTCGTGCTTGGCATTTACAACAATTTTCCGATAATCTTCGGCAAATCCGAGGAGCATGCTGAGCGGTATACAGACATCCAAGTTTCCCGATACATCTACAATCTGCTTGGTCTCTTCGACATCGAGCCATCCAGTGTTATCGAGCATAGAACTTTTGGCCGGTGAGAGAGATGAATATCCCTTCATTACACTCATAATGCCAACATTCTTATTACGATCGATTTCTATGGCATTCAACTCATATCGCACTTCCTCAAACAAATGACAAATGGCATTGTTGACGAGACTTGTACCAGTGGTTGGCGCCCCGTTACGCTTTACTAATTTCCCACATATGTGTAGGGAACTCTTGCTCGGCAGGATGGAGAGGTCTTGATGTTGGATGGCAATACGGACTTCATCGCTGTTATTGAAAGTTGAACATGCATATGGCTGATGAGCGTGAATCTCACAATGGACGATGGATTCATCAAAGACTACGGGCGCCTGAATGTTTACAATTTCTTCTTCCATTTCACACAACAGATGCACAGAGTACAGACTAAATAATTTTTTACACGCTTTCGCCACGCACTTTAAGACCCAAATTCTTCAAGAGTAACACGTTTTGAGGTGTTAGCACTTTGGGCGCTGGTCGACGACTGATTGTTTTTATCCATGGCCGTTTATTGTTATTGGAAGATCTGTTGAAAACAATGCCCATCACGACTTTATATGCAGGCGTATGGTGATTACTTCACCGCGGAAATTTACCACATCACTGTCTTGATCCACTATGCGAAGCTGTACCGTGTCAATTGTTCGGCTTGTGATTGGCAGATAAATTACGTGGGACGGAACTTCAATGATCTTATAGCCCGGTGGCACAGATGGAAAAAATTCATGAATTGTGTACTTTTTGTCGGTTAATATAGGCACCAGCTGTAATGATACACTCAACGCGTAGGGCGTTCACTTTGAGAATGGCTACTGGACGATCGGATTCGTGTCTTTTATTGGCTTCCAATTTGCGTGCGGTGAAGCCTAGTAGATGCCCAATAGAATCTTTTGGCCCAAAATTTACATCACGATCACACTCGATCTCACTGCGTAGCGTGTTATTGTTGGGTTTAATGCTGATGCTGATGTTTTTACGCGCGAGCTCTGGTTGTACAAACGTCTCAATATCCTCTATTTCATAACTACGCGTAGGTATCGTCAACACCTCATCTCCCACGTAAAGTTTATCGTGGTCGACGTCGATATTGGGAATAGAATTGAAGGTTAACAATTCTACGAGGCCGAGAGTATAATTTTTGTGTGGCGAGAGTTCGATCCCCATCGAACTCTAGAAAGTATTGCGCCTCGAGGATAGACGATGAGCCAGATATGGTCAATGTTAAACTTTCATCCATGATGCTGGTAAATTGACAACTGAATTCCCCCCGTCATTTTCCCCCTATATATAGTGTATATTTGCCTTTGTGCTGCAGCTGCCGACAAAGAAACTTGAGACACAAATGTCCACATTCAATCGTATCATATTCCTGATATCTAGTATAATTATAATGAACGCTACCGACACGGAAATATCTCATGAGCTCGGATGGTGGTGGAAGATTGCCGAAACTATCAAAGTACATGACTTTCGATCCAGTCTTTTTGTAAGCGATCCAATGCGTGCCAGGACCGATATTTTCATCCAAATTTACAATTGCTGCTTCACATTTGAGGGGTCCACTCGCTGGCAATGTATCGCGCATGTAAACACCACGAAAATGTGGAATCTTTAGAATTTTTGCGTAGTTGAGTAGGTCGCGGTCGGTGAGGGGTCGGTGTGGTAGCGTTTCTTCTAGTTGTTTGGCTTGATATGGAGGCCCAATCCCTGCTTATACGGTTTCAGATGTAGACCCCGACCTAATGCAATTGCTTCAATTGTTCGATTATGACGCTTACTTTCATCCAATTCACGCTTAGCTGCTTGAGTAGCATTTACAGCTTTAACTATACTAGCCGCACCACCCGACAAAGCACCCGCAGCGCTAAGACCGGCAAAAAAGGGCACGAGGAAGCTTAATAAACCACCAATTTTATGGGGTACAGGTAGAACGCGAGGTGTGCGCACTTTACCACCTTGCAACTTTACCGGCGCACGAGCACCCTTTAGAGCTGATTTGATAATCTTATGCGGATCATTACTCTGAATCTTCTCGTCTTCTACTCGTCTTCTTTGCAGCGTGAATTATCTTTTTCAAGCAAACGCCACCCTTGCGACCCTTCATTTCCATGCCAAATTTTCTCTTTGTCGTCATAATATTTGCCACACCCCAAGCACTGGGTTTTCACCGATACTGGCGTCTCTCGCGCTCATTGCCTAGCCTGTTCAGCCAACACTTTATCCACAAATGTCTCGCCTCAAGATTGTCCGGATTTTTTGAATATGCAATATCGTACTGTTTGCAAGCCGCATCCAATGGATTAATGCCCGGATCACCACGAGCCAGGCGATTGGCCAACTTTGTGCCCGGTCCACGATACTGATAGCCAGGCAAATGTAGTTCAACGGGGAGTTTGTTGATTAGGCGGTTGACTAATGGCCGTATTCATAGTCCCTCCTTATCTCAAGGAATAAGGACGCCTTGATGAAGGCTTCCTTGAATCTCAGAGGCGTCCTTGTTTCATAGTCGCAACTCGACTCTCCCTTCCAGAAGGAAGACATATTTAGGGATATGTGATTGCTTATGGTGGTAAAACCGCTGAAAGAAGCGCCACTCGGCTATATTTGAAACTAATTCAAACCGCTTGGCTCTCGATTGTATAGCCTCGAGTGTATAACCTCAAAGTCCAAAATTAGAAATTGAGTTGCGACGAATACAATTATGGATGAAGGAAAGAATGTTCATTATACAGAGCGCGAAAGGCTGTTATTAGCTCAGCTAGTATCAGAAGAAAGCCTAATAGACTGCAAAAAAACGGGTGCTGTTGATTTAAAACAAAAAGCTGACGCGTGGGAACGCGTTACGAAGAAATTTATAAGCGAAGGGTGCACCCCACGTACCAGTAAACAATTGAGAAAGTGCTGGGACAATCTCAAACAAAAGTAAGTAATAACTATTTTGTTCCTATCTAATTGAATTAATGCATGATTTTTTCTCTATTTCAAAATGCACTTCCATTCTTATTGTTTTATAAAATTCGTGGTAAAGGCCTTACCACACATGACCTTTTGATCCAGTCCAAGCCAGTTAGAAAAGAATTGAAAATAGGGGCGTTGTCACAAATATTTGGATCTATTCTAATTATTGTTTTATCAAAAATCATTTCAGAAAACGAAAGTTGACAACAATAATGAAGCATCAACGTTTTATGACTGGTGGGGGCCCTGCGCCCGTAGAACGTGTCGATCCAGTCATGGATTTCATGGATGGAGCAACTGGAAATATCGACGTGGAAATCGATTGTCCATTTGACAGCACAGCAGCATTTGAAAGAGATTGTAAATATTTTAAAAAGTAAACATTTATTAGCATTCTTTTATTGTGCTAGAAAAAAAACATTATCTTAACTTTTTCAGATGACACGGGGTTCATGAACGAAAGTTTAACTGTGCAGGACCAGGATGAAGATATTTCCAGCGAAATTATAGAATGTCATCCTGAAAACCGAAGTCACAGGCAAGTGTCTTCGCACCTAACGTCAGCGTCGAAAAAAAGGGACACGAGTCATGAAAACCTCAAGGTAAAAATAATTAATAAATATCAAATATATAAAGCGTATAAAGACAAAATAATAAATGAAAAATAAGACAAGTAATAAGAAACCAGCTGAATAATTTTGAATAATATCAGGAATATGAGTCCAAGTACGTGGATAGCAATTTCATTACTGCTAAAGTGAAGATTCTATCTTATTAACATTGCATGATTATTTTTATTTATTTTACCCGATCTGTACAAAATTACATATATACTTCACGATTTTATGCAATTGCTTTTCAGAATATTTCCGATGAAAAGGTACTGAGACTGATACGACTGCGAGAAGCAATTGAACAGCAGCGGGAGCTTCATGCAAAAAAAATGAAAATCGCCGAAGCAGAAGAGAAGATAGCAATACTGGAGCTTCTAAAACTAGAAGAAGAGCTCAAGTCAAGTTGATTGAAAAAAAATCGAACATAATTTTCTTTATATAGTTTTTTGTTATGAAATCAAAGTTATATGTCAATTATATTCAAGTCATGTTTCGTTATTAATAATAAATACAAACATATTTTGAGCAATGTATATTTATTCCATATATTTACATATATACAATTATTAGTGATTCACGTGAAATGTCTCAATATAAAAGCGTTCCTGTGTGCAAGTCCTACGCCATTTTGCTCAGGAATAAAATCATTTTCAAACGCGATCTCATTGAACTCCCCCTCAAAGAAGTCGTCCAGATTGTGTCGTATGCATAGGTTATGTAAAACAGCGGTTGCGCAAATGATTGCCACAGTTGTGCTTAATTTCGTTCTTAAGCCATTCTGCAAACATGGAAATCGACGTTTCCACACTCCAAACAGTTGTTCAACGATAACTCGTGTTTTTTTATGGGCAGTATTATATCGCTCTTCGGCATCCGTTTCAGGCCTCAAAACAGGTGTCAATAGATAGCTGCGACATGCATATCCGCTATCACCAAGTAGAATTCCATCAAGTTGTCCTAGCTCAAAACGACAGCGCAGGCCACTGCGATCAAATATAACTGCATCGTGAGTTGAACCAGGGTGTCGAACTACTATATCCAGAATTTCTCGGTCAGGACTGGATACAACCTATAAAAAATTCTTCATTATCCAGCTTCCATCGAATAATTCAATGCACCATGTATTAATAAAAAGTCCATGTATTAAGTACGTATAAGCTATATTGCTCCAGCTAAAAATTGCATTTGATAGGAATTTCAGTATTCATGATTCAATAAAAATATGAAAAAATTCAACATTTGGCAAGCTATAATCAACAATTATTCATAATAATATCAAATTTCCACTGAATCATAAAATACGGAAATTTCGATCAAATACAATTCTTAGCTTGGACAATGTGACTCATACGTCCTTAATAAAAATACAGCATTCAAAGAATTACCTGCACATTCAGAGAAAACCAGCCTTTCCGATTTCGAAATGCTTCTCCATTATTTCCTCCAGGGTTCGCGATTCGTATATGGGTGCAATCAATGCATCCGATTACAGCCGGGAAGTTGGCCACCGCATAAAATTTGTTCTTGTAGCTTGAACGTACACGTTCGTTAGAAAAATGTATATGTTGCTTCAAGTGCGATGCCAAAATTCTTGAAACTCGAGCCACAGTTCGTGATACAGATGGTTGACTATATCCTCGTAAATCTCCATTAACAATCTGCAACGAACGCACAACGCAAATAAATAAGAAGTCAGTAATGCGTTTTCATATCACATTAAACAAGAAACATATTTACAAACCTGAAAACTACTTGTTGCATAAAAACGCAAAGTTATTAAGAGCTGTATCAACGGAGACACAGGCAGCCCACGTTTATTAAATCTCCTTAATTGTGCATTTACCATCGGCAATAAAAGTTCGACCACAGCTCCTTTGCTGAACCGATATCTTATTCGAAAAGGCACATCGTCGTACTTTTCGATAGGATTCTCAAAGTCCCGAATGTACCTTCTGACGAGTCCCCATCGAAATATATTCTCAATTTCCTGAAAATCATCATCAAGCTCATTATCAGAATTGTTTAAAAAATCGTTGTTCATTATGCCGAGTAATTATATGCAACACTTCTGTACGAATTTTCACGCGGTTTTAATTATTTATTGAGGTTACGCCGTACACTGATACACTCCGATACGTTTTACGTGGTTTTAATTGCTTATTTTGATTACGTCGTGAATTGTGGTACACCTCGAAACTTTTTACGAGTTTCAACAGTTTTTTTTGTTTAAACTCCGTTCACTGCGATACGTTTCGAAACTTTTTACGTGCTTCACTTTTAACTGTTTTTGAGGTTAATCTGTCGACTGGTCTGTGATACACGCAAAAACTGCATAGACGCCAAGCGCAAGCGCAAGCGCTAGTAACATGAAACGAAACAGCCAATCACAGCGCCGAAGGTTTCCTCAAGGAAGCTCGAGACCTGCCTTGAAATAAGGAGGCCAATAAGGCTCCTTATTCTGTCAAGGAAGGTCTATGAAACGCGAAATGAGGAACAAGGAAGCCTTGTTCCTCAAGGAAGGACTGTGAATACGGGTATAAACCTTTACCACTCTTCCCATGCCCAATCATGTCTAAAAACAATACGCGGCTGACGGATAGTACCTCTAAGAAGCCTATTTACATGATTTCGCCGTTAGTAGTGTGTGAGATGACGTCCAGGAAGCAAACTATCGGAGGCGGACTTCTCGTGATAAATTTCGACGAGTTTGTCGAAGACCGCGGAGGGAAAAAGAAACGTCATGGGAATTTATTGCCGGATAGCATACGTGCACTGTTTTGCGGTCCATCAAATTGTGGGAAAACCAACGCTTTGCTCACTCTCATCATCCATCCGAATGGTTTGAGATTTGAGAACATTTACTTGTATTCCAAATCGCTCAAGCAGCCAAAGTATAAATTGCTCGAACACCTACTCGAACCTGTCAGTGGAGTTGAATATCATCCATTCGAGGCGCATCAATAAGTGATAGCACCAAGTGATGCACGATCCACCTCTATATTCATCTTTGATGACATAACATGCGAAAAGCAGGATAATATTCGGGTCTTCTTTTCCATGGGACGCCATGAGATTGTTGACAGTTTTTATCTTTGTCAAACATACACTCGTATCCCCAAACATCTCGTGAGGGATAATGCAAATTTCGTGGTGCTTTTCAAGCAGGATGATATGAATCTCAAACACGTCTACAATGACCATGTTAATACGGATATGACTTATACGTGCTTTAAAAACATGTGCGTGAAATGCTGGAATTCCGACAATATGCGTTTATCACGATTGACAAGGATAGCGATATTAACGGAGGTCGAAATAGACAAGGTTTTGATTATTTTCTCACTATTGATAAATGACTCATCGAAAATTGGGAAAGATAGCGATCAGCAGAGAATGCAGGATGTCTTCAAGCCTATAGTGGGGCCATTGGAGAAATTGGTGTCGTATAAAAACGGTGAGGTGTTGGCGGTGAAGGAGGAAATTAAGGATGAAAAAGTGGATGATAATGTTGACGAGAGATGTTGATGAGATGCGTTAAATAGTGTGAAAAATCAAAATGAGGCATATGATTCCTTATAGAGTGAAACGCAAGATTCGTTTAAATTGATATATGAGGATGATTACTCGCAAAATGTCGATGAGCTGATCAGCGAATATCTCCTGCTATTGCAAACAAATAGAAAGGCGGGCTTGGATGTATTATATGGTGTACGAAATCTCGCTAACAACAAATTAATGACTGGCATTTCTCCGATAATTTTCGACTCTCACCATATTCGTGTGGGAAATGCGAGCTATGCGAAAACTGTTGGATTAATGGAGCTGTTGTTTAAAAAAGAGCCTAATGTCGAAACTCTCACACCGGATGATTTGAAAAACTACGAAAAGATTGTAATCTCGACGAATGCGCACAAAAAATTGTACAAGCCTAGTGAGGCTATACGACGTAACACCAGCCACAAATTTGACACATATATCGCAAATATATTAGATCATCATGTGGGGCAGGGCATGCCAAAGTATAAGCTAGCTAGAAAAAATACCCAATTGGACTATATTTATTGGGACAATCCAAACGAGCTAGTGGATCATCTTCGCTTGCTTCTGGCATCACAAGCAGCCGGAAATTCATTACATGCGAATGAACTTATATCGATTATCGAGGAATAGCGTGAAGCTGAAATAATTTATTAACTCGACATCGGAGAATTTACGCATTCGCATCATGAGTGTCGAGTGGTCGACCCGGGATTGGCTTTAGAATTACCGCAGATGGTCATTATGACTTGGGGCAGAAACGATTGTGTACATGGCAAATCCGGAAGGAGAAGATGACGCCATCACTCTAAATGCGTTAGAACATACGCAAAGAAATAAATGACAGTAGTCAGTTGTTGGTTCATGGACTTGAAGCTACGATACGGGACATAGTGAGGACACTCGAGACCAATGTCAAAACTCTACAAGATTTGGTGGTTCGTAATTCAAACGCCATTGTTGAATTGGATGCACGACTGAGTGGACTGGAAAATGAGCGAAAAAGGGGCGCTCTCGTGCTGGAGCTACATAAGCCTGCTAGACGGAACTATCCGCGTCGACATGTGGACATCCGTGGCTTAGACGAGACCTGGCAAGCTGATCTCGTCGATATGTCATCATACGCGCGTCACAACTCCAAACACAAATTTCTCCTCACCGTCATCGATAACTTCTCAAAATTCGCCTGGACCGTGCCAATGCTGAGTAAGAGTGGTAAAGATGCAGCAGCAGCAATGAAGTCGATCCTCGTTAAGGGACGCATACCGCACAACTTACACGTTGATCGGGGAAAAGAATTCTACAATTGTGACTTCAAGGCCATCATGAAGAAGTACAATATTCACATGTATTCAACATATAGCAACTTGAAGGCATCCATTTGCGAGCGTTTCAATCGTACATTGAAGAACAAGATGTGGATGTAATTTAGTCTTCGTGGTAATTATAAGTGGATCGATATTCTTGATAATCTAGTAGCCGAGTACAACGATTCTGTACACCGCACCATTAAGATGAAGCCGAGAAATGTCAACGCGGAACATGAGAAGCAACTGCAGCAGATTTTCAATAAGCCTCCAATGAAAAGATCGCCGAAATTCGCCGTTGGTGATAAAATGAGAATCAGCAAGTTTAAGACTGTTTTCAAAAAGGGTTACACGCCAAACTGGACAACGGAAATATTTACAATCTATCGTGTGAAAAAAACTCATCCCATCACATACCACTTGAAGGACCATGAAGATGAACCGATCGCCGGTGGTTTCTACGAACAAGAGCTTCGCTATGTCAAGCACCCCGATGTCTATCTCATTGAAGCGGTATTGAAGAAGCGCGGTAATGGAATGTTTGTAAAGTGGTTAGGTTTCGACAATAGCCACAATAGTTGGATAAGTGAATCCGATTTGTAGTCGATAATAAAGAAAGTCGAAAATATGTGTGTTTTATGACTCTTGACCTACTGGTCGTCCTCTCATCCCTCCGACCGACTCCACAGCAGGCTTGCCTCTTCTAGCCGTCGCCCTTTTCCGTGGAACGTGAGGAGGTCGATGGAGTGAATACACACATGTGATTATAAAAAGTCCGTTTCTTTATTTACGGAAAATAATCCATTCTTGCACAATATATACAACAACAAACATAATTTTAACATCGAGTGAACAAAATATATACATAATTTTCACCAGTTTTATACATCGATATTCACAAAAATATACACAATTTCACATCAAGGTTGTGGAAAAAAAAATTACAAAACTTTTCACGACGGTATTCTATAATGCCCCCATGGTAGGGTATCAGAGGTCCCGGGTATGATATACCGCTTATCATCATGAGGACTTAGAGCGATTTTCGTCTCGCGAATGGGGTAGACTTGGTGTAATTTTGATCGAATGCACGTTTGACTACGCCCCATTCCAATATTTTCCTTCAAGCATTGAGCATAATCGTCAATCGTGATTGTCTTCGCCAAAACGCTACTCTTGACACCTTTAACTTTTTTCGTGTCCTTCTTACCCTCGACACATGTCGCGTACATTTTCGATCGAAGTCCAATAAATTCCGTCATAATTGCTCCATTACATTCGTCCTTCATGAGACCGGGTACCTTCTTGTTGACGAGCGGTATACCATACCTATTGTCCGCCGAATAATCGCTTGTATCGAATTTTAAAATATCGCGCTTCATGTCGGCATATATATCATCGCTTTCAATGTCATATATGAGACTATCCGTATCGGTATACATGACTTTACATCTATCTCGATACAGAGGTACCATATACTCGTGATGAAATCCATACAAGCACATTTTGAATATGTCGAGTATGCACATACCCACATATATCGGCTTGTTGAATTTCACCTCGAGATTGCGCAATTCCACGGCAACGAGGTTTTCCGAAAAAACACTTCGGCTGTGGAAGTTTGGCTTCGCAATCATTGCCTCTCCGCCATATCTGCTCTTTCATTTTGTTAAAAGCTTTACATCTACATGGTTGCGCACATTCTCCATCGTTTTGCCAAAGACCGCATTATACATTAATTTGAATAAATTCTTTTCGAAATCGTTTTTGGCAAGCGTTCGAAACTGGGTATTTAACTCAATATACGAACGCAGCCATGGGGATTGTGTAAACTGTAGGACTCTATGGATTTTCGTGAGGCGAAGCCCATGGCGTAAACACTGTTGTAAATTCCGGTAATGTATGATGTAGCGTTTTTTATCGCAGACGTTTGCTAACAGCTTTTGCCCCTGCTGACCCGGCGGTTTTTCATGTATTGGACAAAACGGCAGGTCTTTGTGCGCATCATGTAGAGATTGGGGATGGTCCAAGTCGACTTCAAGGATGTAGCCTATAGGTGAGTCTAGCGCGATGCATGATGGATCGAAATTGGACACGTCGTTGACCCATCGAAAATCTGCATATGGCAGTGGTTGACACATTGCTCATCCATACACATTGTTGACATCAAAATACATCAAGTATGATGATGCTTTCGATGGATCAAACGACTCCATGTACTTGTTATTAGCATGTGCATATCGGTTTCAACATTGACTCAGACCACCGCGTATACCCCGCTCAACGAATAGAACTATGTCGATGTCAGTAATTCAAACTTGACATTCGAGTGTTTTAACATTGCATCCCAGATATATCCCGGCAATGTCTAGTAATATGCGGGATCTAGGCCATAGCTCTCAACGCATGTATTTCGAAAGTTTTCGAAAATATCGGCTAATAACAAGACATCTGTCTTCAGATACAAATCGCTATAGTCACCCAGCGTTCGAATGGAGAACCGCTCCCAAACATTCTCAGCATGTGCGTACTCGCTCTCACATACTGTAGCATCTGTCAGGGAACTGTAAAATGCGTCACGTGGTGGTAGACAAGTGTCGTCTAACTTGGTCACGTCATCAATATATTCTAAAGGGAAGACCCCTTTTCACGTCAGCAAACTGAAATCGTCTGTCGAGAGAGTTGGGAATTGTGTGCGTAAAATGTTGAGTTTGTCGTCGGTCAAGAATGAGGCTAATTTGTCGAGACTGGTGTTGAGGAATTTGTATGAGTCGATAAAGCGCAATTGGATCCTGTGTTTTGAATCGTCTGTAATTTTAACATGCTTCGTGAAGGCGATGTATTTCTCCTTTGTGATTGGAAGCACATCGATTGTTCCTTCGAACGCTGTGGCTACTTTCTTGATTATAAAATGTGCAACCCAAACAAACCGGATAAATTGTGGAAAACTACTGGAATGAAAAATGACTGTTTGTAATTTAGGTTGCAGTTGGAATGGGCGGGGCCTCTATAGCGCCCAGTCAGATGGCAATGATCTCGAACGCGTACATCTTCTTGCGCAAATGGTTTCTCACATATGTGACATTGAGTCGCTGCTCGAAAACTAGCCCACTCACTCGGTGTTAAATACACCATTGGTACATTGTCACAGAAAGTTTATTTTATCCACAGTGCTAGATTTTTTAGTTCTTCGACAAACCATGATACGCAATCAGCACTGCGGTGTGAGTGATACGAAGATAATGAATCGTTATATGAACAACAAACATAGTATCCGATACTAAATACTTCATGGTGTTGATGCATATCTTTCGCTAGGTTCTCTCCATCGGTCTTTGTCAACACACACTCCAAATCGGCGTACACAATGAAGGGATGTCGCTCTTTCCGGCTAAAGTTGCTGAACTGGAGCCACTTGTTGGTTTTGTTTGGTAGTCGAATTGCACAGTCATTTATTGCTCCACCATCGACCTCGTGTGATTGCAATTTTTCCTTGGAACCGAAGTAGTGGAAACATCTACAAAAAAAAGATTGTTTTGTTTAATTCGTCTAGCATATATAATTACCTATATATGCTAACTACTATATTACGGTAACTACATACCGATCACAGATATATGTTTTATGCCCCGTTTTGTTCAATTGCTTCGTCACGAGTCTTGACAGGTTCTTGATCCATACAAAGTGTCCTACATTGCTGTCCTCGGTATCCTGCATGTACAGCAAATTGATGTGCTTTTCCTTCTTATGTCGAGTGACTCGTATTGGAACAATGTACTTTTTGGTGGTGGTGGTATATACGTTGATCGATACATTGTTATGAAGTTCAAACTTTTTTATTTGATGGATCGTTACCGGGAATTCGATATCCTGGAGATTCAGTACTGTCGAATAATGAGGATAAGAAGATGGACGAGCATTTTGTTGTTCTGCCGGGTATAGAGCAGCGACAACTGCACATGCGAAACATGCGTTATCCTTGGATTTGACGTTAACCACAGCCTTCTTCAACATTATTTCCCGCGGTAATGATATGGAGCACCCGGCACGCATCGGATTATACTTATTCACATTTATCGTGAGGTTAAGTATTTTCTGCAGAGTCCACTTCTGCAGAGCCACTATCACGTTCTTGAAATTCATCGAGTAATGTTAAAGTGGGCTCCATAACACGATGTTCATACCACTCGTTCAAATCGCTTGTGCTAAATAGTTCACAGTTTCGCGTGTTGACACTTTTATTCGCATGTTTGTCACCACCCGCGAATTCACCATTAAACACTGTATTGATTTTAATGCTGTTGTGCTTGCCGATAATATTTTGCACATGATGAAGCACTAGGATGCGAGCATCATTTAGAAAGTGTTTCGGTTCGATGTGGCTGCGATTAATGATGGAACCGGTCAATATCCGACTCTCGAAGGATGTTTCAATCTCCCGCCAGATTAACTCATGATCACCATGTCCTGCGCCTGCGTGTACGAAACCACTCCGCACACAATTCCTCAATCCTTTCAGACGCGCTATTTGGGCTATAAGGGACTGTTGATGTCCAATTAATAATCGCGGGCGTTTAATCCGGTTTTGCGTTTCCAGCCCTTCGATGAACTCGACGCATCGTTGCTCCCACGCGGCAAAATCTTCGAACGAGCGTAAAAGCACGGCTTGGTCATGCAAGATTTGCTTCATGTTGAGGAGTTGGAAAAACTTCCACGTTGTTAACAGACTGACTGCTTCATGCAAAGTCTGGTCAGATTTGAGCGGAGCGGATCATTAGAAAGGCCTTCGGGGAAAAAAATCGGCCCTCTCTCTCTCGGGAAATCGGAGTTTCCCAATAACGCATAGATCGCGCGAGGAACATGAGACAAAGAACAAGAAGTCGGAATGCATCGGGTCAAACGATTTTATGGGTTCTGTAGCTCAAGTGGTCCATCGGCGCCAACGGCCCTTGATCCCTGAAGTTTATTGTTTTTCCAAGAAATACTGACTTGTCTAAAGTGTTTGCGAGACCTGTCTAAAGTGTTTGCGAGACTCGTGACAGGAGTGGACACGCATGCAAACATCTTGACATTATCTTTCGGAATGGAGACCTCGACAAGAGCTGCGCTCAAGTGGTCCATCCGCGGTCCCTTTAATCCCTAAAGATTATAGTTTTCCCGAGAAACCTGTCAGAACCTGTCTCGAGTGTCGGCGAGCTTTGAGACGGCGTCCCCACCAGTCGCTCCAAGGACCACATGGCCCTCCACAGAGACCACTCTGTGATGTCAGTCGCGCCCAGCGACCCCCCCCCCCCCCCCCCCCCGGACACCGCCCCTGGACACCTGCCACCTGGACCCCCCCCCCAGACATCACCCCTCGGAGCCCCCCCCCCCGCCTATACACCACCCCATTGACCCTCCCCCTTTGATCCTCCCCCATTGATCCCCCCTTGACTTGAAAATTTATGGCGTTGGAGTGTTCCTTAATTTGGATCATTTCTAGGATTAGTCTATTTTGAGCCAATTTTCATTGTTTAAAATTTTTACATTGTCGAATTGAAAGTCATGTTTTTGTTCTATTGCATGTTGTAATAAGGCTGTGTATATTGTGGTAGTATGTTTTAGGCTATTTTCATGTTCTTTTATTCTGGTTTCAAGGTATCTTTTGGTTTGGCCGATGTATGTGGCATTGCAATCCTTACAATCGATTTTGTAAACTATGTTGGATTTTTGGTCGTTATTTATTTTGTCTTTCATGGAGCCAGTAATCGATGAAATGTTGTGTTTATTGTTTGTGGCTAATGTTATGTTGTATTGTTGAAAAAGACGAATTAGTTGATGATGATTGTTTTCTTTGTGTAAGGTACATTTATTAGTCTGGAAGAATCAAAATTGTTGTTATTCTTTTTTTGATTGTTGATTGTGGAATGCCGATGTTTTATTATCTCTTCTGTGAACCAGATCGGATAGCAATTTTGTGTCATCGTGTTACTAATAAGTTAAAGGTTTTCTTTGTGAAATGAAGGATGAGATAATTTTACTGCTCTGTCAACTAGCATGTAAATTATGGCTTTTTTGGGAAAGTGGGTGGTGCGAAAAGAAATTTATGAATCTGCCTGACCAGGTTGGTTTCCTATACCAATATGTGATAATTAAATTTTGTTTATGGATTAAAAGTATATCAAGAAACGGGATTTTTTTATCTACTTCATTTTCTGATGTCAATTGTAATTTTGAGTTATATGAGTTAAAAATCTTTTTGGTGGATTCAATTTTGTCTATTGGTAGAGCAATAATAATATCATCAACATATCGTTTATATAGTGGTAACGAAAATTTTAATTTTTCCAGACAATATGTTTCAAGATCAATCACAACGATGTTAGATAGTATTGGATCCAGAGGTGAGCCCATTGGTAACCCTGAGATTTTTTGGTAAATTTTATTTTGAAATGTCAAGAAAGTCGAGAACATGATGTATTCTATGGCTTTAATTATTTCGTTTAAAGGAAATGTTTTTGAGAATAGATTTGATCTTTTTTGAAGGCTTTGAATAACAAGTTGTAATGGGATGTTGGTATAGAGAGAAACAACATCAAACGGGACCAATTTGTAGTTGAGTGGAATTGAGATGTTAGAAAGTGAATATTTTAGGTGGAAACTATCTTTGACGTGTGAATTAGTCGTATTGATTAATTTAGAAAGTTTAGATTGTATAAATTCAGCTAGTTTATGTGTTTGACTATTTATTGTTAATGCCTTTTTGTAAGTGTTGATCGGATTTCTATTTGTTAATTTGTAAGTTGAGGAATCTGCGAGTAAATTATGAGTTTTTGTAATGTAATCTGATTTGTTAAGAATGACTGTTAAATTTCCTTTGTCAGCTCGTGTAACTAAAAGTTGAGGGTTGTTTTTTAAGAATGAGGACGTGTGTTTTATAATTTTATTAGTGTTGGAAAATAATGTTGGAATGTTTATTTTGTTTAAGATTTTAGTGAATCTGGTTCAAATTTCGATTTGTCTAGGTTTGTCGAGTAAAAAATCTAATTTGTACTCAAGTTCGGAGATTGATTTGTGGATATGAGTTTTTATTTTTGAGAGTTTGAGGTAAGGAAAACAAAACTTTTCAACTAGAGGCAAGAATGTGGAAATGTGTAGCGGACTATCAATGTTGGAGAGATTTATAAGACATTCTTTCGTTTTATTTAATGTGATTGTCGAATTTATATTATTCAAAGGATCAGTGGAAAGATTATTATTTGTGTCCTGTTGTCTATTAGTAAGAGTTGCGTATAAGATGTTGTGATTTTGTATTCTTTGGTTTATGTTTTGATAATTTAGGTGATGTATATTGTTTTGGTTCAGATGTGTTTGTGACGATATTGTTCTTAGAAATTCGTCATGATTGAAAATGTGAAGATGTATGTTTTTGATTCGTTGAAATCTAAGGTTTTGAAGTTTTTTTGTGTTTTTCATATGAGAGTTTCATATGAGAGCTATGAGAATTAATATAATAATACGAATATAAATATATTTCCGCTTACTTTTATGAATTATAATTTATTTGGCATAAGGACGGGTGTGAGTACAGCGTAAACAATATTTTAGAAGATAAATAAGTTGTAATGTAGATTTATTATTATATTTAAATTAAGTAGAAACTAAAAAAATGCGATGAGAGTGTGCGATACATTTTTTTTGTATACATTAATAACGCAGAGAATCAAGAGCTACATAAGCATTGAAATCATCTAAAAGCCTCGCTCGTGCCGTCTGATGAAGTCACGCGCGAGTCGTGCTCAGATTGCTTTTTCCCTCGAATCCTTCGTTTCGGCTTGGCCGCACATGAACGTACTCAGCGTCCATGGCGTCCAAGGCGCGGTCGGGAAACTTCGGTGGCGTTCGGCTCTTCCCGAAGACGTCCGAGCGTCGCTCGCTCACGGACACGCGCTACTATGATTGTGTGATGGGCGCGCAAGGGACTAGAGAGGGGGTAACTTTTGCGCGTGATCTGGCTGCACTGCGTTAGAGTGCGATGCGAATTAATTTTTTTATTGGCTTATGGTTTTGTGGAAAATTTTGCCTACGAGAATCGTTTACTCATTTTTAAAGATGCTCATTTAGAAATCTACAATTTGAAAATGCAAAAAAAAATGATCATAGTAAAAATGAGGCAATACAAATTTAAACTAAATTATTCTTTACGTTCGAGCAATCCAAACAAACTCCAAAACCGTCCTTTCTATACGCGGGTCAATGAAGCGTTTTTTTTCACACCGCGCGCTTTACTATTCTTGAGGTTGTACTGCTTTCTCACTCACGCTTGAGCGTTTGCCTACGTTTCAAATCCGCTCTCATCTAGCTACAGTGTCACGTTTGATTTTTGGCATCCCTGGCGGCACGGGCACAGTGCGTCTACGGGAAGGAACCGTATTTCTTCGTGTGCGAGTAAATATGCCTTGCTTAACGAGTTAGCACTGCGTGCGAAGCCTTCCCCTACCGCTCTCAGCCAACAGGCATAAGTCCCGGGATAAGTGCCGCCGAATGAATAATTTCCGGGATAAACTTCCGAAAAGCGGAATCCGAATTAAGATCTGAAATTTGGCATACACCTTCCTTTTAATACTTTAAGAGATCCCCTAAAAGGATTGGTGGCAAGGCGCCATAGTTGTCGAGATGTCGATTTTTGAACGTCACTTTGTTTAACGCGCTCCGACTATATCTAGCTGGCGGGCTTAGCTCTGTCTATACCTATACATGTTTTCGCGCGCTCCGTTTGGTGCGAATGGTGTAGGGTCCGTGGAACACTGGTATGGGCGCAGAGCACTTCGGGCATGCGTGTGGAATGGTAGGATGCGTGAAACACTAGTGTAGGCACGGATCACCGCGGATCCACGTGCAATATTGAGATAGACACAGAGCGTCGTAGATTCATTTTTTGTTTGTTATCCCACAGGTCATTTTTTTGCAGGTGTAATATACTTTTCGGGTTCATTCATTAACTTTAAATCGTTTTGGGATTTTATATATTTTTTTGCTTCTTTAGTGGCTGATTTTTCTTTGTTTTTGCCTTTTTCTACTTATTGGGATTTTGCATGGTTTTTAACATTTTTGGATGCTGTAGTTTTCAATTTTTTTTTAATTATATTTTACGTGGTACATCATTATAATTCTTGGTAACCGGGCGCTGCAGCGATGTAAAAGGGGTTTCTATCCTTTAGATAGTAATATAGACATAATAGGAGCGCGGTAAAAAAACAACTTTCAAAAATCGATATCTCGAAAAGTTTGGCGCGTCGCCAAAATTCCTTTTAGGGGATCTCTTTAAATATTAAAAGGAAGGTGTATGCCAAATTTCAGAACGAAATTCGGTTTCTGCTTTTCGTTGTTTAGCCAAACACATTATCAACAGGAGTCAGATGGACTTAGCTTTACAGTGATTTTTTTCGTAATTCTCGTTTCTGAACAACAGTGGGTTCCGTGAATCTAATAGCATTGCGAACTTCAATTGAGGTCTCTCCCGAAGGATCCCCTTGAAATCCTTTCGAGGCGTCACCGAAATATCAACCGATACAACTCGCAGAAGATTGAATATGTACAAATCGGCCGTTTGCCGCACGCATTGCCTCTTGGTCGGTACAACACTTCGCTTTAAATCGCATAGTATAGGAAATACTATACGATAGGACTAGGGTCTACTGTAATACTCGGGTCTCTTCCCACGTACGGCCGATCGTGCGTTCTCACACGCACCCGCGCACGCGGCTCTACGTTTTGTGATGCGACTATTCTCCTCTCGCGTGCACGTATGTTTACATTTTCTATTCATTCGTTTCTGTTTAAAAGCAGTGCTGGAGTGCCTTCGGGTGTCTTCGACTACCTCCGACAATTGCGACCGTGCGAAAGTATATGCATGCGATTCACCGACTTCTTTCATGTTCGACTATGGGTATCCCACTATTACTGGTCGGCCCATTACGTCGGTCCTAAACTCACCACTTTTATCCCGAAAACCTTTCATCTGAGTTAGGAATATATTTAGCGCTGTCTAATTTTCTCAAAACGAAGAAAATGACTTCTTTACAGGAAAGAGCTTCTTATTGATCACTTTTTTATACGTTAATGATTCCACATTTTTCATATGTTAAAATTATTCGAAAACGTTGGTAAAGGTTATTCTTCAGGAAAGGACCTTTTTCATAACATTGAAGTTTCCATCGTTGGTATGAAATGATTTTTTTTTCATTTTTTGTTTCTTTTCTTTTTGTTTTTGGAAGTTTTAAAATTGGAAGTTTTAAATAATTTTTTACAATAATTCAATTTTATACTTTCGAAATTTCAGTCATGCAGGCATATTAAGAAATGTTGAAAGTATATCCCTGATTTTTAAAAATAAACACCGACTGTAGGGTTGTTAATGGAAGGTGGATGAAGTTCAAATTGCCCCACAGTGTCAAAATCGTGGCAAAATATAAATTTGTCAATGAAGGGATAATCACTTGCGTACGTATCCAACAGCCATGGCGGCTAAGAGCGGTGGGGGTAGGCTTCATGCTCCGCGTCGACTCATAGTCGTCAGACTCGCGCTTGCACATACATGGTGAGTTGCGTGCTATGTACATATAATATAGCATATAATGTCCTACGGGAGTAGCCAAATGTAGTGTAAAAGTCATCCAGGGTGCTCGAGCAAGGAGCGGGCGCACAAAAAAAATGGGCAAATGCTTGATCGCTAGTGAGAGATTAGTACAATCTTAAGGATACTTATGCGTTCGGGTGTACCGAAAGTCGCATTATTAATATACGCATAGGAAGGATGGTGTTGAAGTTTAGGTCGTTGGATTGTAAAGAAAGTTTTTTTTATATTCCATTTCCTCAGTTTAATTGTCATACAAATCTAATTTCATTAGTACAGTCATATGATAGAGGTTCGTAATAATCGTATTCCGCATTTCGCTTCTGCTCACGGACGGATCGGGGGGTACAAAGGATGCAAAATTCTTGTCTCGTTCGGTTATTGCTGGAGTGCCGTCGGTTAACGGGTTACCCCCAATTGCGATTTTGAAAAAATCCATTTTTTTATTGCATTTTTTTGAAGTATAAGTATCTGAGAATATGTCCTGAAAATTTCAAGTCGATCCGAACAAAATTGACTGAGATATGAGCGTTGAAAGAGAAGAATCCGTTGTGTAAACGACCGGCTACTCTGCCGTCTGGCGCGCTCGACCCTCCCTCCGACCTTCAATGCATTGTTCGATGAAAAGGGTCATATACCTGGCATTCACAACGTTCATATAATAGACTGGAATTTATGAAAACGTATTTTCGTTGTCTGTTATGGTCTAAACTCGTCAGTGTAGCTCGAAAGTTCGACTATATAAGATGTATATTCCGCCGTTCATAATATTATGAGCGCAGTTTTTATTCATTTTACATTCAAAAATGGATCGAAAAAAGGTTCGCGACAAACAAGAAGCAGTGATAATTTACGGAAATCTCGACCAAAAAAATGAAGGGTGTTTTTAACCCCAACCTGGCAGAAACGGAAACTGAAAGTTTCAGCACGTCTGCGAAGAAACTGAAAAATAATATCGATATGACTGTAAGGAAACTTTACTCAAAAGATGCGTCGGTGGCTTCAATCAAAATAACAACGAAAGCTTCAACCAACTTATTTGGAAAATCAGCCCAAAAATCGTCTCGAGTGGAGCAATCGTTGTAAATTTAGCAGCTTATATTGCCATTGGACTATTCAACGAAGGTTCAAAATCATTATTATTTTATTTGAACTCAATCGGAGTGAGCTGTGGACACAACGCGCACGAATACGCTGATAAAATGGACGAAGCACGGATTGCAGTGGCAGAGAGACGTGCGGCCGAGAGCACTCGTGAAGGAAGAATGTTACGAAGGCAACACCAAATTTCCGTTTTGCAAGCGGCATCGTCGGCGGAAGAACTTCTGTATGGGCCCGGAATAGATGACTCTATGTAAGTTTACAAAGAAAATATTTTCTTGGTGTAAACTGAAATTGAAACTTTAAACTCGTTTTTCTCAAAATGGCATTTCTGAAGTCGGTGACCAAGATTACTCGAACACTAATGAACCGATCTTCTTGAAATTTTGCAGGCTTATTTAATACATAAAAATGTAGTCTTTAATCGTTCGATTTTTTTTTTCGAAAAAATGGCCGTTCTGTAGCCAAAGAACGGCCGTTTTTTTTCGTTAAAATCGAACCATTACCTTTGACTGTCCGCCATTTTGTGAAAAATGAATATTTTTTAAAATCCTTCGATTAAAGACTAGTTTATACTTATATTTGACTAAATCCATCCGCATTTTTTTTCTTCAGATGATCCACTTCGCCGCAATGCTGGTCACCGCAAACCGTGTATATAAAAACATTATTTCATTGACGGCCATTTGCCACTAAACAATATAATATTTTTCAATAAAAAAATTATTGAAAATTCTTCAAGATGTGTTCTTTAAGATGGTATATTGATCGATTAAAAAAGTTTTGTAGTTTTCTTTTAAAAAATTCATGAAAAAGACCTTTTTTGCGCTACAAGTGGGGTAACGCCTTGAGTTCGGGTACCTTTAACAGCTCTGGTGAGACCGAAAAAAAAATGGAACACCGCCTTTACCCACTCTCGTGCGTACACAATGTGCGATACAGCGAGTCCGATAAGTTGACGCTATGCGTGTTTCACTACTACAAACCAGCCTGTCTAGCCGAAGCTACCCCCACTACTCTTTTACAGGTCGCGTCTCATTAACGCGGACCTAGTCCGCGTCTAATCGTCGATTATTGATCATTTTTGTCGAGATTTTGTACTATCCATTAACCCGCGCAAAGAAAAGATGGTGTTGGAGTTTGTTTAGATTGCTCGAACGTGAAGAATTATTTAGTTTATATTTTTCTGACTTATTTTCACTGATCTAATTTTTTTGAATTTTTAAATGATAGATTTCTAAATGAGCATCTTGAAAAATGAGTAAACGATTCTTGTAGGCAACGTTTTCCAGGAAAACCTTGAGCAAACCCAAATCTAATTCGCATCGCACTGTAGCGATGGTAGTTTCAATCTTCTTATGAAAAGATGTAGGCGAGAGAGAAATCGCCTCATGTTGTTATACTCCAAAAAGGTGGGGTTCTGGAAAAGCGCATGTTTCTTCGTGGACAATTAATTATTTGCGAATTTTACTGTGAAAAAAAGCCGAGCGATTTTGTTGAATGGGTAGCCCGATAATGATAAAGCCTGGCACGGTTATCGATTTGGCATGATGCGCCCATAGGGGTGGGGTCCGGAAGTTGAAATCGTTGACAATTTTTTTGCGGCTTTTTTAGGTACTAGGAACAATCGGCGAAAATAAAAAAAAACTGGGGATCCCTTTACCACCGAAAATACTATTTTCATTCGACTTTCACTCCCTCACAAGCGTGGGTTCCGGAAGTTGAAAATCGTTGCCAATTTTTTTGTGGCTTTCGTTAGGTACTAGGAACGATCGGCGCAAATAAAAAAACTGGAAATCTCTTTACCGCCGGAAATACAATTTTTAGTCGAATTTCACCCTCTCTCCCACCCCCGATAAGGGCGGGTTCCGCAAGTTGAAAATCGTTCCCAATTTTTTTGTGGGTCTCTTTAGATACTAGGAACAATTCGCGCAAATAAAAAACTGAAAAATCCTTTAACAGCGGAAATACGATTTCCATTCGACTTTCACTCCCCATAAGGGTGGGTTCCGGAAGTTGGAAATCGTTGCTAATTTTTTATGCCTTTTCGCAGAGGCCCAAAATTGATACGGGGCCGTCCATAAGTTACGTCATTTTAAAATAGGGGGGGGGGTCTGGTCGTTAGATGACGGTAACGATAATTTGATTACAACGATATGAAGGATAGGATGATTTCAGGGGGGGGGGGGGTAAAAATCAGCAAAAATCGATGATGTAATATATGGACGGTCCCTACCGCAAATAACAAAACTGGGAATGTCATTATCACCCGAGATATTATTTTTTTCACTTTTAACCCCTCAATAAGGGTGGATTCTGGGCCACCAAATTTTTTTGAACCTTTTGTATAGCCTGTACAGATATTCTGGAGTCATAATCTACGAGAAAAAAAATAATTCAAATTTTTTAAAAATTCAAAGATTTTCGTTGGAATCCCACGATGCAAACTTCAGGCTCATGGTCATTTTGGGTTTATTCTTATCATTTTAAAGCTTCATGTTTCTAGTTTTGATATCTGTCTGCAAACATTTTTGTGAGCTACGGTTATCGCGCAATCCTGAGAAATATGGTTCCACGAGGCCAGGATTTTTTTTCGGTTAAATCAATGGATAGGTCAGTTAGCTAGTTTATTTAGCTCCAATTTCGTTTTTTATTAGTCTCTCTACGTCAATTTTTTGCTGATATCCGAGCTTGACTGAAAAAGCAACCTTTTGTCTTTGATCATCGATATCTCAGCAACCAATGATCGCACAAGAATTTAAACAGGAGCTTCGAAAACTTGCATACGTTCCCTACAAAATTCTTTCATTGATTTCTGACAATTTTTTTTCACCCTCAACATTGATTCGAAAAAAGTACAAGAAATTGGCTTTTCAGTAAATCTACCACTACACTACAAGCGCTGATGGAAACACTAAGGTTGCCAGGTTTTTTTCAGCTTGATGTATCTCCAATAGCGCTGTAAATTCGTGAATTGACCTGTCGCACTGTTTTTCCGGACCGACTGATCAAAGTTTACAACACAATTGAAGGAACTTGTTCCTAAGCATCGTGTAACCATCATCAAATGAAAAAAACCGACTTTTTTCCACAACTTTTCACTAGTTGCTTCTTAAATTTGAGAAAAAAATTCGAAAAATTGCCAATTTTTTTTTACTTTGTAAAACGTTTCAGCAAACAACACTAACTCCTTTTAGACACGATTCAGTCTTCGCTCACCATAATTTCACTTGTCATTATTTTCATGTATCAAAAGTTGATGCCTCCAAGCTGTATTCACTACTCTATCTGAGAATATTTATGCGAGTAATTCTCAATATTTTCTGAGAAGGTTATCAGGGTTACAAAAGAAAGTTCTTTTCAAACCGCATTTTTTCGGAAGGAAAAATTCATTAACAGTTTTTTTTTCAAAACTAATCTTTTTTCTTTCCGATAAAATTCCTGGTAAATATTCAGAAGTGGGGCTCCTGCTAGAATCAGGCTAATTTTTTTCTTATTTCTTTTAATGATCATAGCAGATGATACGAAGTAATATTATGACAGCGCACGACATTTTTTTCTTCAAAAAAATTATTAAAAAATTTGGACGTGGATTATTTTTTCACGGGTGTTTCTACACACCGGTGTAGAACACTTCGGCCCACCCCAATGTTCTACGCACCCCACGATTCCACGCACCCATCCAAGGTGCCCCTCGCCCACCCCAGTGTTCAACGCACCTCAGGATTTCCCGCACCCATCCAAGGTGCCAGTTTTGGCATTTTTCAAATCCCAAAACTGGCAAATTCAATGTCACCTAGGCAATACTTAAAAAAAAAGTTAAAGTTTAAAAAAACATTTGATGAATTTTTTTGCGAAAACTTCGAGGACTTTTACCCAAAAGAAAAAAATATTAGTTTTGAAAGAAAACGATTAATGCATTGTTCCTTACGAAAAAAATTAGGTTTGAAGAGAACTTTCTTTTGGAACCCTGATAACCTCAGAAAATATCGAGAATTACTCGCATAAATGTTGTCAGATAGAGTAGTGAATACAGCTTGGAAGTATCAACTTTTAATTAATGAAAATAACGACGAGTGAAATTATGGTGAGCGAAGGCCGAATCATGTCTAAAATGAGTCAGTGTTGTAACCTGAAACGTTTTACAAATAAACAAAAAATATTGAAATTTTTCGAATTTTTTAATCCAATGTAACAAGCAATTAGTGCAAAGTTGTATAATAGTCGAAACAAGCTGGTCTTTTCATTTTTATGATGATTACACGATGTTTAGGAACAATAGACTTGTTCCTTCAATTGTTTTGTAAACGTTGGTCAATCGGTTCGGAAAAACAGTGCGACACATCAATTCGCCAATTTACAGGACTATTGGGTATACATCAAGCTGAAAAAAAACTGGCAATCCTAGTCTTTTCATCAACGCTTGTAGTGTAGTGGTAGATTTACGGAAAAGCCGTAAAACGTCAATTTTTTGTACTTTTATCAAATCAATGTTAAGGGTGAAAAAAATTCACAAACATCAAATTTTCAAGTTTTTGAAGCTGCCATTTAAATCCTCGTGCGATCATTGGTTGCTGAGATATCGATGATCAAAGACAAAAGTTTTCTTTTTCATTCAAGATTGGATATCTCAGCAAAAAATTAACGTACAGCTAACTGACGTATCCATCGATTTAACTGAAAACACATTTCTTGAGCACGAGGAATTTTGGAAAGAAACAAAAAGATTTCGACATTTCTTTTCTTGCGCTATTTCTCATGATTGCGCGATAAATATCGTAGCTCACAAAAACATTTTGCCGACAGATCTCAAAAATAGAAACTTGAAGATTTAAAATGTTTTTTTTTTCATCTTCATAAGACCATTTTTCAGACAGATACAGCGCTTCAAAAAACACTTGAAAAAATGCAAGAAGCTTTCTGTTCCTTTAATTTTTTGGACTAGTGTATTTCATAATATTCTTTTCGCAACAATATTTTTGTTTACATTTACAAAAAACATATTGCGTGAAACATAATAATATAACATGTAGAAAGCGAATAAAACTCAAAACATGATTTACGTAAATGCAATCAATTATTTAGATAATTAAATCTCTAGTATGAAACTAGATCGAACAAGAGCGCTAATATCGTCATATGAGCGGTGCCATTCGCAGTGTGTCACCAGCAAAGACTTGCTGAGCGGTGCAAAGCTCTTCGCACCTACCGATCACCTACCGATCGAAAGCGTGGTCGCGATAAAAGTCCATTGTTTAAATGATTGATTGCATATATTGTCACTACATTTTGCAGCGAGCCGCCGACGAACACTCTCGGTGTGTCATGGATTACGTCAATATTATATATATATATATATATATATATATATATATATATATATATATATATATATAACCTGTAACAACGCATCAACTGCCATTATTATTAGCAATCCGATCTCCTGCACCTTGCGCTAGTCTGATTCGGACAAGATAACATTCATATATATAGTGTTATCGGTGTATATATCCGCACAATTCACGTGACCGTGTCAGAGCTACGTTTATATCCACTATTGACAAATATTCGACTGTACTCGAAAAAACCATCGAATTTAGCATAATAAGTGTCAGGAGAGATAATCAGATATTTCGTTTTTCACTAGCAAGACGACGGGACCGTAATTCGACCATTGAACTTGCTGATGCTGTGGCTTAGAGACGGATACAATACACAAAAAGACGGATCAATACACAAAAGTATATACGAAATATATTTCATGTAATGTAAAAAGTTGTCTGATAGAGGAGAAAGTATATACTTTTATGTATCATATTAAATTATGCATACAAAATAAGGTGTAACCTATCGTGTGGTCTAGGGGAACATTACTGATTTGATCCATACTTTGCGAGATCACAAAATTTGATTTCCATTTGCATAACAAATTGCGGCAGTCTATGTTTTTCCAACCTGAGAGTTAAGTAGTTGGAAAGACGAAATCCTTCGCCGAGTTTTTTTTCTTAACCATGCACGCCAAGTCGTTGCGCATCATTTCCAGTGTACTTATGTGGTACATACGTTGCATTTTTATATAATGGTAATACCAATTTTTTGTTATAATAGTAATGTGATTTTTAAAATAAAAATGAAATATTTAGGAAAATATGATTTCTAAGGTTTAACAATTTTGTTTACGTTTTAGTAAACTTGCTTGGCTAATTTATAAAAAAATATTTCACTTTTTTTATACATTTTAATTGAAAAAATATAATAAAATAATTCGTTGAATAAATTTAAAAGACATTTCAAGATAAATCAGAATTTTCTATATGGTCAAACAAGCAATAATGTCTAAGGGGGCATTTTGTTACTTGGCGTTCTTTTTTTACTTTTTAAAAGTTTTAAAGGGGATTTCATGTCTTTTTGAAAGGGGAAAAATCTTTTTTTCGTTCTGCGCCAGTTCAAAGAGGAGTGAATTCAAATATGTTTTCATTACTTGGCATTCTTTATTCTACTTTTTCAAAGTTTCTAAAAGGGTAAGATTTAAACAGATAGTTAAAAAACAGGACACGTCGTTTTTGAAACCTTGTATATCACCAAATGTTATAAATATATTTTTTTAACGTCTTTACTCCCTTGCACTATGAAATCGACGTATTTGCAGGGTGATTTACAAACGCCTATTAGTGAAATATTTTGCTTTAATTTAATATCCATACCTTGGATTCATTTAAATAGTGAATTTCTTTGACCCTGCTTGGGGCTGCTGAAACATGTGTATTTGCGACTATCTTCAAAGCTCCAGTTCGTAGCACCCAAAAACATATATTGCTTGTCAGATTGATTTAAGAGAAATCAATATTTTTACCCTTCCAACATCTAAAGCTCTGAGAATTTTTCTTCGTCTATGTTTGATGCAAGAAAAAATCATATTTGTTGCCTCTCGATACCTAAAGATATGCATTTGTCTTGCATTATCTTTAGGTATCAAAAATAATATGCATTATCTTTGATCAAATTAACAAATCCATATGCTTTACAATGCTTTCAGCCCCACAATACATATAGGTATACATTTCTCGTTCGAGTAATGAAAAGATATTATTTCTGATCATTTAGTATCTGGAAGCATACATTTTTCATTACCTGTGTTAGATACACGAAAGTTCCATAATTTTGGCGTTTTGTTCGCTTCACTGCATAGTATCATGTACACAAAATCCATGTGATGCTTACGGCCATATAAAGAATTTCGAAGAATTATTTGACGTATAAATTTGTGACACGAAGGACCTTCGTCAAATTGATTGATGGCCCTACTAAGGGCCATTAGATTTACTAATCATGAGCAGCTCTGCATGAGGAGCATACCAACGTCGCATGAAGGCTTAATGGCGCACATGTCTGAATGCCATTAGGCACCGTGGCCCGCCGATACTTTCAATAAAGCACATTTTCAAAGAGACTAATTTTTTTCTTTTAGAAAATCGACATTTATCGTTCAAAATGAATTCGGTTGAATAAAGGAATATAAACACTATGTAAAAATAATAGACGAAAATCAGTTATTTGCTAAATATTCGGGTTCGTGAAAGAAATACCTTAGAGTGCAGAACCATATATTATCAAAACGCGGTTTTTTTTTCTTTTCATTTAACACAGTCAGATTGATGCGGAAAATATGTATATGAAAAAAAAACTTTTCTTTTAAACAAGCTTTTATTTAATTACTAAAAAGTGTAAAATAATTTTTTTTTACTAAGTCACCTATATGTGACTATGAATAAAAGTTTGAGGGTCTCTACGTTTTAAATGTTTGATAAATGTAATCAATTCAGCTTCATTAACCTAGTTTATTTAGCACAATAGAAATTAGAGAAATTATTATCACACATTTATACTCGGTTTCGGGATTTTTATTTAAGAAATTTTAGATTGTTTTACAGTAAATAAAACTAAAGCCGGTCTGACAAAAAAAAGTTTCGTTGACAATCATCTTATTTTCAATTTACATAATAGTCGATAATCACGTAACATACATAAAATATGCCTTAATCACACATTCATATTAACATTAATAATATCAAACTCTTCAAAACCTTAAGAAATAATCATCCAATTTTTCATAATTGTTCAATGCGATGATCAGTTTTTTAACTTTACGTTGTGTAGATACTCAACTAAACAAGCTTTCGATTTTTTTCTGCAAATCGATCCAATACTCTTTTTGTTGGAATTACTTTTTATCAAAGTTACAAAGGCTTTATGTTTAGCAGCGATATATGGGCAGAGTTGGGCGTAGTTCTATTTATGAATACGAATACAAATGTATTCACGTCGTGATTTTCAGGTGAATATAAATACAAATTTATTCATACTTCACTTATT